>OY288111.1:5264518-5373838 GCA_958431115.1 Syrphus vitripennis | reverse complement strand
GAACGTTATTTGATGTCAAAAAAGGTTTTAGACAAGGCGATGCACTGTCATGCGACTTCATCAACATCGTTCTGGAAAGAATTGTGCAAAACTCACTCGTCAACACCAGGGGCACAATCTTCCAAAGGTCTGTCCAATTACTCGGATACGCCGATGATATTGATATAGTTGGAAGATCAATGCGTGATGTCAGTAGCGCGTTTTGTGAGTATTGAGACGGAAGCGAAGAAGATGGGTTTGTGGTCAATGAGGGCAAGACGAAGTATATGCTGTCTTCAAGAAAGGACATAGAACGGCGACGTCTTGGACAAAACGTCTCCATAGGCAGCTATAACTTCGAGGTAGTTGAGGATTTTGTCTACCTAGGCACCGCTATTAATTCAGACAACGACACAGCGCTGAAATTTAAACGGAGAATAACTCTTGCAAATCGCTGCTTCTTTGGACTTAGAAGGCAATTGAGTAATAAAGTCCTCTCTCGAGCAACCAAAGTGACCCTTTATAAGACGCTTATCATCCCAGTTATTATTTATGGTGCTGAGCTTGGACCTTGTCAAGGCAGGATGAGAACGTCTTAGGATGCTTCGAGAGGAAAATTCTCCGGGTGATTTTTGGTCCCGTCTGCATAGATGGTGAGTGGAGGAGAAGATTCAACCATGAACTGTACGGCTGTACAGCGACACTGACCTGGTCAAGCGAATCAAAGTCCAACGACTTAGATGGCTGGGTCAGGTAGAGCGTATGGACATCAACGCTCCGGCCCGGAGAGTCTTCGAATCCAATCCCCGAGGGACGGCGCAGTAGAGGAAGACCGCGGCTCAGGTGGCGCACGCAAGTGGGAGAGGACCTCAACCAACTTGGCGTGCGAAACTGGAGACAGCTAGCTAGGGACCGAGCTGGCTGGAGACGCATGTTGGTTGAGGCCCAGGTCCGTCCCGGACTGTAGCGCCACCTTAAGTAAGTAAGTAAGTAAGTTGAACGTGTGTCTATATCAGGGTCAAGTGAACCGACACCCGTCAGGCCTGTCAGGCCCTGAGGCCATTTTTACTGATTACAAAACAAGCACAAGAAATGTGAAAATTAACCGAGAAAAAGTAGGTATGGATAAGAGAAAAGTCGTTTGTGCAGATGCGAGTGAAAAATAGAAGGCACACAACAGAAGAAGAACGATGTGAATAGTTCGAAAACTAGCCGGTGACTGACTCTTACCTTAATTTTTATTTTTGAAATTATTTCATTAATATTCCAATTTTGAATATCAAATTCAATAAAATTGAACGACAAATGTAGAAGCTATGAAATAATAAGATCATGTCTTAAACAGAAAATTTAGTATATTATATATATTTTTTATCAAATAAAGTAATATGAAACAATTTCATATGATTGCCTTGTTTTTCTTATTATGAAATAAAAACTTAAAACTCGATTTTATAATTTTTGACCGCTTGTAACTTAATAATTTCGCATCCGATTTTAACAAACAGTATACCGTTGGAAAGTGTAATCTTTCCACATATGTGAATTAAAAAGACTTTAATTTTATGAGTGCAACAATGTTTAAAGGCGTACTGTGTATTGAATTGATTAAACTTCATTTTGATATCTGTGCAACTTTATTATATATGTGTCCACAAAGTCACAAAAAAAGATTACAATTACAACAAAATTAGAATATGCGATCTATTTTAAAATGTCGTAGTTACACACCAATACGATCAATGTTAAATACGCTACAATGGTTGAATGTAAATCAAAGACTTTTAATGTTATGTATGATATTTGTATACAAAATTAAAAATACTATGTTTCCCGGTTATTTGTGTCAAAATGTACGTACTAATGAGGGGTTTGAAGTTTGAACACAATCTTAAAAATAATTATGATCTCAAAATTGAAAGATCTAGAACTACGAGAGGGCAAAGAACTATACAGGGTGAGTCATGAGCAATGCGACAAAATGCTAGGGCGTGTAGGTTGCGTTGAGACAAGAAAAAAATCGTATGGGAGGGGGGGTCTATTCCCCTCCGTTTAGCCGGGAGGGGCAATTTTCGAAAAAACTGACTTAAAATGGGAAAAAAATTATTTAAAATCAACGGCTTCATTCACAATGCTGTGCGATACGTTTTTGAAAAGCCAATAACTTTTTCTTTCATTCTGTGTTTAAATAAATCTATTCTAAGAAATAGTTTTTGAAATATTAATTTACAAAGTCAAAATTTTGAAAAAAAAAAATTGAAAAAAAAATTTCAAATTCATTTTTTCAAAATTTTACGTAATTAAGTGCTAATTTTAATTTCAAAATTCAATGCTGTTATTAATTTTAAGTCAAAATAAGAAAACCGGATGCAAAAATTGTATGTCGTTCTCAAGAAATTAAAAAAAAAACCAAAACCACCCTAAGAAAAACATTTATTTTTATTGTAACGAAGCAATTTAAGAAGCATTAATCTTAGTTTTTTTAGTTTTTTTTATTCCTTTTATTTTTACTATGTTTTTTATTAGAAGTGCTTATAAAAAATTCTCGATATGATCTCCATTGTTTAGAAGGCATAGATTATATCTCCTTGTAATGGCTTCACATAAGTTTATGCTTGACAAATTTTCCTGCAATTTGACTCCAGCGACTTCAATTCGTTCCTTCAGTTGTTCCAATGATACTATTTCCACTTCGTAAACATAATTCTTCATAAATCCCCATGCATAGAAATCTAGGGGAGTTAAATCTGGTGACCTAGGCGGCCATTCCGTGGGGCCCCTTCTTCCGATCCAACGGTCACTAAAATGATCATCCAGCCAGTTTCTCACCTGTAAGCTGTAGTGTGCTGGAGCACCATCTTGTTGGTAGATTAAAGTATCTGCTATAACCAATGGAACGCTGTCTAATAAATCGGGTAAAAGGTCTCGTAGGAATTGCAGGTATGATTCTCCATTAATAATGTTCGGTTTCATTTCTAAGTAGTAATGTTCTACAAAATTCGGTTCTCAATAACTTGTCGTTTGAGGTGAGTTCCTGAACAGGCGTAAAGTGGTACGGGTGTAAATTTTCCGCCCGAAGTACTCGACATGCTCTAGATTGGGACACTCCAAGCATAGTGGATATCCTTCTTGTACTGACGGAGGGATTATTTCGGACTAAATCCAGAATTCTTTCATCTAAGATTCTTGACTCATCAGAAACTGGCCTTTCGCTTCTTCGATGCTCCAGCACTCCATGATCTCTTAGACGTCGGTGGATTCTTGGAAACGTGCTATGATGGGGACACCTCCTATCGGGATATCTTTCAGCGTACAGTCTTTCGGCTTCACGACTTCGACCATTAGCTAAACCGTAGCAGAAATGCATGTCTGTTAATTCTTCTCGGGTGTATGAGCTTGACATCGTTACGTGTTAATGAGTTAATATTCAAATTGGAAATAATTACTAAGCAAAACTGCAATGCCTTTTATTTATCTTGCGTTGCAATTTTCTTTTTTTTTCATTAAAAAAAATGCGGTTTTATTGTCCCTATTGTCCCCATAACAGGTAGAACCCATGGGCTGCGGGCAGGCCAAGGCAAAAATATTGACAGGTCAGTTTTCAGAAGTTATCAATGAAAATAATATTAATCCAGGGTTATTCCAATACTATTTAATTTTATTACGTTCTCATAAAACTCCAATTAAAAAAAAAGTAAAAAAACTAAGATCAATGCTAAATAAATAAATAAATTGCTTCGTTACAATAAAAATAAATGTTTTTCTTAGAAAAAGGTGGTTTTGGTTTTTTTTTAATTTCTTGAGAACAACATAAAATTTTTGCATCCGGTTTTCTTATTTTGACTTAAAATTAATAACAGCATTGAATTTTGAAATTAAAATTAGCACTTAATCACGTAAAATTTTGAAAAAAATGAATTTGAAATTTTTTTTTCAATTTTTTTTTTCAAAATTTTGACTTTGAAAATTAATATTTCAAAAACTATTTCTTAGAATAGATTTATTTGAACACAGAATGAAAGAAAAAGTTATTGGCTTTTCAAAAACGTATCGCACAGCATTGTGAATGAAGCCGTTGATTTTAAATAATTTTTTTCCCATTTTAAGTCAGTTTTTTTCGAAAATTGCCCCTCCCGGCTAAACGGAGGGGAATAGACCCCCCCCTCCCATACGATTTTTTTCTTGTCTCAACGCAACCTACACGCCCTAGCATTTTGTCGCATTGCTCATGACTCACCCTGTATATATTATGGGTTTTCACGGTTTTAACATTCCATCAACCGAAACGCAAGAAAATTAGTAGAATTCAAGAGGAAACTTACCATTTATGTAAAAAATCATTATAATGTATGAAAACAAAAAATAATACATATCTCAGAATACATTAAATATTGTACAATAAAAAAAAAAAAAACAAAAAAAAATTATTGTTTGTATTAAAAATTTAAGTTTAAAAAATGTAAAAATGTTAACTAAATGGCTAAAATAAAGATCAATCAATCAAAAAAAAAAACAAAAATACATTCGACCTCAAGTCGAAATTTGCTCTGATATGTTTTTCCATTTTTTTCCATTTCTGTCAAATTAAAATATACTAGGAATTCGACAACTTCATGTTCTGCATATCATACTTTGCATTTAACTGAGGTAAAAGTGTACGACAAAAAATGATTGGATGTCGTTTTTAAACTAATTTTTCCACAAAAACATTGCTGATTCCAAGAATTTAAATATTTGCAGGTTTTACAGAAAACATATCTACTATAAACAACTTACATATATGGTATTACTTTGATTTTAATTAATAAACAACAAAAAAATCCCTTATCGATACACAAGCATTCTACTGATTCGTCATACATAACCTACAACACTCGGTGATTCATTTTGCCGACCGAGCATATTAAATTTATAAACAAAATAATAGCATCAAAGAAATAAGCCACAGAAACCGTCCTTGTGGTTCTTGTAAACAAACACAAATCACAATTCGTATTTATTTTCATAGGAAAATGTAGCTATTAAAAATACAACATAAAAACGCATTGTATTTAAATTCCAAAATTAAACATTTGTATCTTAAAAATATAATAATTAAAAAAAAACTTACCTGTTGAGCAACAGGATCTAAAATACTTTCTATTGTTTTTGTATGAAAGACTGGCATGATGTTGTTATTATTGTCGCGTCTTCGTTATGTGTTTATCCTTTCACTTTCTAAAATAAATAAATGGATACAGTAATCAAAAATTATTTAAATGGATGAAAATGATAAAATAAATTTAAATTAACACAATACAGAGTACACATGCACCCACGCAAAGAAAATACAAAACTACCCAACCAACCTTGCGCCCTTCATAAAATAAAAAATATATTTAGTCAACAGATTCGGGATGCAATCACAAAGATACAAGGGCTCTTCTTAAAATATCTATAAATGTATGATACCTTTCGTATGTGTCTTCTATATCTTCGTATATTGTGTTTGGTCTTTGGGCAAAACAAATTATTAACTTTTCTATCCGTTGATTGACGGAACTAAAAATACTGCAGTCAAGTCTTTTTTCTTATATGGGAGAGAGTGATGTTCACTTCACACAGTCGAGTCGCATTGAATTGAATTTACGGGTTGGCGGATTGATTCTTAATCAGTTCCTATTATGAAAATATTACAAAATTTTACTACTAAATTTGAAGCCCACACTCAGTATTATAAATACTTGATCAGGAAATGACATTCTTGTGGGGGAATATTTTGTTATGTCAAAAAGAAGATCCGAAGCTTGAAGTGGTTTTTTGTCAAGTGGGTGTTAATAGGTTTTTCGCAAAGCTATTATTGTCCATTATTGTTTAAATGTAGTTCTGTACCACACATAGAATTGAAATGCACGTCTTGATCGTACGAACTTCCTCAGTTATTTAGAATACATAATAAAAAAAAAGCAAGAATTTGTTAGAAAAAAATATGAAAATTCATAAAATTCACTTTTTGAATTTTATGAAGTATGTTTGAAGAGTATGAGTTGAAAAATGAAGATGCAAATTTATATTAAATGATATTTCGAGTTTACAAACAATTATTAAGCATTTTTAGTAAAATTTATTTTTTGCATTTGTTTTAGATTTATATCCAGATAAAAAAAAAGATCTTCATAGAAGATTTTAAAAAGCTTGCAACAGTGTGATATTGATGCGCTCTGTCCATAATTTGCACTATAAGTTCTGTACTATATATTCAAAACAAGGTAGGTAGAGAAAAAAAAATTAAAAAAAACAGTGATTTTGTAGAAAATGTGAAAATCTTCAACGCTTCATAAATCCACAACGGGTGCTCCTATCAATTGGATGTGGTGTTATTTTGTTCTTAACTTTTTTTTGTCGAAACACCGTTAGAAATCGATTTTTCCGATTGGGACATCATTACATTTAATAAGACGGGTATTAGTAAGGTTTAGTTTAGTTTAGTTTATTTATTCAATTTATGTCTACACATTAAGAATATACTTCTTATAAGCTATTGTAAAGCCAATAATGTTACTATGAAGAAAACTACTTTAAGATATAAGATAAAATCTAATTTTCTGAGTTATAAAACAAATTATTTAAAATAAAACTAGATTTTCATTTTAAATAAATAATCCAATAAAAAAATAAATAATTTGGCTTAAGTCAAGTCATTTGTTTGTATGAGTCATGCGTCTGATTGAAAATCACATTTCAAAATGTATATTGCTATTTAATCTGATCAGCCAAAAAAAAAAATTGAAAATTTTATTGTAGAGAGAAATCGGCCGAATTCAAATTTTGAATTCTTAACAACAGAAAGGAATTAAACTTTTCTCTCAAAACAAATCATTTCACATTCCTTTTTTTTTAACCTCAACTTTTTGATGCAGCACTTATAATATCATGTGATATAGCTTTCTTAAACCCTATTATACAGTTCCTTAAGGAAAAAAAATCATGTACATAATTTCTTATGGGAGTGATATCTCTACAAAAAATTTTTTTTGACGTTTAATTTTTTTTTATCGAACACATATTATTTTTCCAAAAGAACTGTACTAGGCTAATACTTTTGAAAAAATTAATTTTTAAACTCAAATTAAAAAAAAAATGTTAGGAATTCAGTGCTTATAAATTTTAAGGTAATGTTATCTTTTAATATGTTTTTAAGATGCTATTGTATTACCATTTACTATAGACCTTCGAAATATATTATTTTTATTAAAATAAAAAAAGTAGAACAAAGGTTTATAAATTATTTCATTTTTGGCAAGACAATTTTTTTGTTTTTTTTTTTAGTTTTTTTTTTTAAATCGATTTTTCATAATGAAAAGTAATTTTTTTGCTAACGCAAGTTGAAGTCAAATGGAACAATATGGCATTTTTTTTTGTAATAAATGCCTTTGACCAACGTCATGGCCCGAAATCGTTGTTAGCATTTATTTTCTAGATTTAGATTATGATAAATTGTGTTAAGGTTTGACTAAGTGTTATTCACAATTTTTGTACCTTTTCACAAATTTTTAATATGGAAAATTCAACTGCAGATGTGTACTATTTTTAAAAAATATTAATAGACTAATTTATTTTTGTTTATAATATTTATGTTAATTATTTGAAAAAAAAAATTGGACATAATCGATTTTTTTGGTTTTCCCGGGGGGTTTTTGGTATACCAGCTTCAATTTTAAACAAAACATTCCTACATTTTTATACATTTCTTTTATCATTTAGTTTTTTTTAGGTCTAAGATCAGGGTTGTAAAAGATAAATCTTTAAAAATTCTTCTGCTAAATTCAACTTGAAGATTGCATTCATTGTATTTTTTTTTTAAAACTGCACCTTCAAATTTTTGCAATCAGCACTCATTTTCCGTTTGTCTCCCAATCAATAATTGATCTTTTGGAACTTAACGGATTCTTTGATATTTTGGATTCTTTTTGCATTGATTGAATTAAAAAAATTGTGAAAAATGTTAAAATTGAGTAGTTATTTTAAAAACAAGGTGAATATGAAAAAGTGTTATTTATTTTCTTTTAACTCTGTTATAAGAGTGGTTCAGAAAATTGTTTCTTGCGATTTTTACTCAAATTGAAAAACTTAAAAAATATGTTCGACGGAGTCTAACTTAGGCGTACTAGTGCCAATAATTTAAATTGTTCGAAGAAATTTATATTCGACATATTTATATTAAATATAAAACTATTTACATACTTTGTCCAATTGCCAAAAAGTGTAAAACAAATCAATGATTTTTCCGGAATAGAACGACATATCTTCAGACGTACGGCTGAGATAGCACTAATTTGTATTTTTATCGATAACTGTATGAAGAATCTTCCTATGAAACTTTCTGCATCTTCTTTCAAGAACCTTCACTAGGTGTCATATAAATTCATAGAAATGTTATTCCAAAAAAATTTCTTCTACACCAATTTCAGAAAGGATCTTAAAAATACCTCTCTTTTATAAATAAATACTTGAATATTTATACTACTTTTGGGGTATGGTTGTTTTTATTGATATTATTTTAGGCTGCATTCAAAAAATTGGTTCGATAGATATTGCATGTTTCAATTTTTAACCCTTTTATCTAATTTATGACACATGATCTTTGTGTATAATGTAAATCTATTATTTTATTCTCAACCAAATATGGAACTTTTCGTAGCTGCGGTCAGTCTTAAAATAGCATCATCGGATGATTCACAGTTTACAAAGCCTTATGCTGACAGAATTTCTGTCATGTTTTGCCATAAATTTCCATAATCTTGTTAAATGACAAAAACATGCGTTAGTATGTACATATGTACTATAGGTTTAATTTAATCTATCCAAATTGCCTCAATACTTTAAAATAAAAAGAAACTGATATATTGGTTCCCCTGAATTTTTTCTGTTGACTGAACTAATTTTTATTCAATCTATTAGGTTCTGAAATTACCTTTGATTGATTTTAAATCATTTAAACTAAATCATTTACAACTATTATCTTAACTAGAATGTCTAATCTAAGAACAGGATGTTTATGGGCGTGTCCTTTTGTGAGCAAAATGTAAAACAGATAAATAAACAAAATTGTAGGTACTCACCAGAATTTGTTTACTTTATTAAAATTAAACGTGAGGTATTTTATGAAACAAAAAAAGAAAACAATATTTCAGCAATGTTTACAATTTCTACCCAATTCCTTTACACGAAAATACATACATACGATAGCAAAAGAAAATAAACTTAGCGATGGAAAGTTATATTAATAAATAACAAATAAATTAAATGATTTCATTGATGCAACACTTCCATAAAATTAAAAAAATCGAATAAATTTAAAAAAATAAGAAAAAATACAAAAACAAGAAAAAAAGTCGCACACCGACACAAGTAGAACGAACAACGGTGAACTGAACTAAAATAAAAAGGTTTGTTTAGTAATTTGAAATCAAGATTGCTGTCAAAACACATAGATTACTAAATAAAGATTTTCGAGACAAATTTCTAATTCATAAACTGAAAAACATATTTTGTATATTTTAATTGAATTCGTCTAAATCCATTGGAAATAAATTAAAAAAATATAAACTGACTTGCTTGGCCAATTCTAAGTCGACAAAAAAATATATATAAAAAAATCTGTGTAGCCTGGGAAATTCTAAGTCGGCATTGTATATAAAACTTATAGTACTATCATCACGATGATTTTTGAGTTGTGTGCTGTGGTCGTCTGAGGGCGCACTTGTATATACACAGAAACAGCAACCAGAAAGTTAGTATGTGCTGTGATCGCCAGGGGGCCGACTTGTGGAACGTGCTGATAATAGTACCTACTATCTAAATTCATATACAATGGATATAGCTATATTATTTTCAAATAATTTCGTATTCGATTTGAATTTGTGAGATTTGAGATATAATGAGAGAAGCTATGTTGTAAATTTTCATGTTTTACAGATACATTTAAACTTTTTTTTCTTGCTAGTGATAGAATTAGACTATACTCGTACATATTTGTTTTTTGTGAATAAAATGCATATTCTTATATTTTTTTTATTTCTTTTTTATGGGTACATGATATCCTTTTAATTTCTCAAATCTGAAGAAATGGCCATTTGAAAAATTAAAAGGATAACAGAATTGACAGTTTAGGGGCGAGTTATAGCGAACAGGAAAATGGATCAGGAAAATTTTTTTGATGGATTATTTAGTAAGTTCTCGATCGATTTGAAACACATAAGCTGAAGTAATCGATGACAAATGACAATTTTAATGCACTATGTAAAAAAAAAAACTGATTGAACAAAGGTTTTTTGATAAAAATGCATTTATTTGTTTTCCTGATGAACTTGCATCAGGAAAATAAACAAATGCTTTTTTATCAAAAATCCTACGTTCAATAAATGTTTTTTTTACATAGTGCATTAAAATTGTCATTTGTCATCGATTACTTCAGCTTATGTGTTTCAAATCGATCGAGAACTTACTAAATAATCCATCAGAAAAATTTTCCTGATCCATTTTCCTGTTCGCTATAACTCGCCCCTTATGCAACATTTTTTTTGTTTTTAACCTTACTGCTAAAAAAAAAGGTTTCTATACGAATTTTCAACAGTAAAATTAAAAAACAAGTTTTTTAGCAAAAAAAGTTTTGTTTGGAAAAAAATATTTGCTTGATAGAAAATTTCTTGAACAAAAAAAATAAACGTATTTTTATATACATACTTCAGTAAATTTAAAATATAACTTCAATTTCGAAAATTTTCAAGTAAATTTAAAATACTCAGTAGAAAAATTTCAACAATGGTATGAAACACAATTGTTTCAGATTTCGTGATGTTTACTACTCACTCAAAAGACTTCGGGTGCAGTATGGAAATAGCCTTTCACCTTACGTTGCGCATTGTATAAGGAATTGAATAGTACTATTATGAAGAGGAACGAACGACGCGACCTCTGATGAGACGGACGGAAGCTTTTACCAACCTGAAGTGGAGACGAGTGTAGACTTGAAAGTGGGGTAGTCACAAAGAGAAAGAATAATAAATATGTTTTATTTACGACTAAAATTTCAAACGTTTATAATACTATTCCATTTTATATACGATGCTTTGTATATGAAAACTATAGTACTATCATGGTCATTGTATATAAATTTGCATAGTATTATCATCAGCACGTTCCACCACGTCGGCCCCAAGCGATCACAGCGCATACTAACTTTCTGGTTGCTGTTTCTGTGTATATACAAGTGCGCCCTCAGACGACCACAGCGCACAACTTAAAAATCATCGTGATGATAGTACTATGCAAATTGATATACAATGATCATGGTGGAAGTCGGATGGGGCGACATCTAAGGTATGCCTGCAACCCTTACTCTTTTTTTTTGCGGAGAGCTTATGGAGGTTTTAATTTATATTTATTGATATTTTTTGGATGCAATAATCCAAAAAATAGTCTCCTCTTGCCCTACCACCAATTTTCGACGCTTAAAGACTCCGCAAATCGGATTTTACACCTCAAGTTTTGCAGCGCCACCACCAGGACCTTTGCAACCCTAAAAAAAACTCGCCATGATAGTACTATAGTTTTTATATACAAAGTACAATGTAACTCACCACGATTAAAGCTTTGGGTTGGCAATGACATGCTCTGTGAAGTATACACATTTGACAGCTGATATTTTTTAGA
The DNA here is from genome assembly GCA_958431115.1 of Syrphus vitripennis. Classification (NCBI taxonomy): domain Eukaryota; kingdom Metazoa; phylum Arthropoda; class Insecta; order Diptera; family Syrphidae; genus Syrphus; species Syrphus vitripennis. Next base: position 5,362,165 of record OY288111.1, on the reverse strand, counting down.
GTCTTCTAAAATTCCGGTAATTATTATTTCTATAATTTCAGAGTGTTGGATAATTGTTTCTTCGCTTAACCATTGCAACTCCAAAGAATCTGGTTTACCACGAATACCCAACTCACAAGCAAGATCCTGGTCGACCATAGCTCCATCGTCCAAAAACATAGGTGGTTATCGTTTTGTCCTCAACATAGATTTTCATCGGCAATATTTGGAATAAAATATCCTTGATAACATTATGAACACTTTCAGCCTGGCAGCTACGGTGTTCCTATCCTATTCTTCTGGGCTTGTTCGGAGCAGTTGGAAAAGAGCATTTGTCCAGCCTATCCCAAAAAATCTTCTTCACCCTATAATTACCGACAAATTGCAGTTACGTTCCTTCTTTCCAAGGTCATGGAAACGCTGATAAATTATCAGCTAAAGAAATATATCGAAGATCGAAAGCTTCTTAATGACTGGCAATACGGTTTTTGCGGCAATAGATCCACTGGTGACACCGAACAGTGGAACAAATCTTTACATCGTTTTGGAGAAAGTAAGATTATTGCACTTGATATTTCTTAAGAATTTGATAAAGTTTGGCATCCTGCTCTTTTATCGAAAATGCGTGCTTTTGTTATCGATGAAACCCTTATGCGTTGGATTAGTAACTTTCTTTCCAATCGTTCTATACAAGTAGTATTAGACAGATTCAAGTCTGAAACCCGCGTAGAATTTAATGCTTCGGAAACTCATTGCTGCCTTCTGTCATTATCTATGAGTGGCACTTGCATCGAAGAAACTAATCAGCTTGCGATTTAAGGTATGTGTATCACAAACCATCTTTTGTGGAATGATCACATACTTAACGTCACCAAAAATGCCGCAAGATTATTCCTTTGGAGATGCAAGAAATTATTTTCCCCTTCTGATATGGCTATTATTTATAAAAGTTTTATACGTCCAAAGCTCGAGTATAACTCCCATCTCTGGGCTGGTGCTCCAGCAACTTACTTAAGCTTCTTGGACAGTATACAAAGACGAGCCTTCAAAATAATCGGAGACAGAACATCATCGATACTTTTACGTCACTTGAACACGGGCGTAACGTTTCCTGTCTCACTCTTTTATCGTTACTTTTACGGTAAGTACTCAAATGCTTCCAGGAATGCTCATCATAGTTTACTCCTTAGAGTATATATAATATGGAGTGCTTGTTCCTATATCAAATACATTGTAACGCCAGAAGCACAGATAGGGGGTGCTAGTATCTACTTTCTTACAGTTTCGGGAAGCACCAGCGCGGACCTGTCAAACTTCAATCATAGTTTTTTTTTGTATTTTTTTGAAGAGGGATGGAAATTAAATTAAATTTAATTAAATTCTGGAGAGGGATAACCACTAATCAGTGGGGACAACGCACTCTTATTCGAGGTCCGCGCTTTTGCTTCCCGAAACTAGCGCCCCTATAAAAGCTTCACGTTTGAAATTGAACAAGCACTCCATGTTATATATGCTCTAAGTTCGTAACCTGAAGTGGAGACGAGTGTTGACTTGTGAGTGGGGTAGTCACAAAGAGAAAGAATAATAAATATGAGTGTTTAGGAAATAACAGAAAATAGAGAACAATAAGGGTATTCATGCAACTGGTTTCCGCTTTGCAGAAAGATATAATTTTCCGCTTCACGTTTGCATGAGCACCCCATAAAAGACCTTGCATAAATGTGAGAAATAATCAGCTGTCACAACTAAACGTCACAAATTACTTTTCGAAACTTTATGAGGTTTATTTCTTCGCTTTCTGCATCAAATCTGTGAGATAAATTTATCTGGTTTGCAGAATATTTTTCCCATACAAATTTTGACAGCTCGTTTTTGCGGAGATAAAATTATCTGGTTTCCGAGGTTTATCCGAGTTTTATCCTAATGTTTTCAATTTTATTCCATTTCAACTTTTCTTGATGCTTTTTTCTGCTCGGTATGACCGACGCCTATCGTTCCCATCTTTATTTATGGGGTTTTCCATGGGAAATCCAGATTTCGATCAAATTTAGATTTTTTTTGTCATTGTATTGGTGTAACTTTGTGTACGTGTAAACGAGTTCTGTGAAGCTGTCAAATTTCTAACTTAGCCATTGTATTTGAATTTAGATAGTACTATCATCAGCACGTTCCACACGTCGGCCCCAAGCGATCACAGCACATACTAATTTTCCGGTTTCTGTGTATATACAAGTACGCCCTCAGACGACCACAGCACACAACTCAAAAATCATCGTGATGATAGTACTATAAGTTTTATATACACATTACCATGGACATGTGTATATTACAACTCAAATAACAAATCGATGAAAAAAAACGAAAAATGAGTAGTGTGTTTCAGCTATAAGTCTAGCATCATCCGCACCCACACCCTTAAATTATCGATAGCAAAAAACTATCGATTTTATTTTAGCACATCACTACATTTAAGAATGTAAAATAGAGTAAGAGAATTTATTTTCACTTCTCAGAGCAATTTTTGTCTATTCTTTCCGTCGCGAAATTTTGCTTTCGTAGAATATTTTTTTTAGTTTTTTTATTATAAAATTTTATAATTTCCTACAATCAAGCTTTTCCTACAATTAAACTTTAGAAGCAACAAATTCGTTAAAAGATTAATAGTTATTAATTTGAAAAAAAAGCTAGGGAAAATTATTTACTCCTTAAGTTTCTGTGTCGGTATAAAAAAAAAAGAATATCGCCTCCAGCGCTCGCTAAAGTACGTGGAAGACCAAAAATCAGAAAGAAGATACAAAATGGGTTTGACCATTTCGAGCCTCCTCACCCGCCTATTTGGTAAAAAACAAATGAGGATACTGATGGGTAAGTGATGGATAAATTCCCATTTGTCTAATTATTTACGACAGTGCAAAATTTGAAATAAGTTTTAGAAAATAGTTAAGTTGATTTTTTTATTCTCCAGCACAGAGTCGCTCTGTTTTTTTTTTTATCATAATTCAATAAAAAAAATCACTTGCCTCCTCATTTGCTGCACATTATATTTCAATTTGATGTGAATCGTGATTCGTCGTCGCAGTTGATGTGTCGTCGTTGTACTTTGTAGAAACAAAAACAAAACGTACGTGGTGTGTAAAATTATTTTTTCTATCCTCGGCTTCAACTGAGATAGCTCTAATCGAGTTGCTGCGTCGCGCCGTCGTCGTGGATACAAAAGTAAAATTTATTGAAATAAATATTTGGATGAATAATTGTTTTTTTTTTTCTAGAAAGGGGTTGGAGATGGTCACAGTTAAACAAAGTTTCCGTCTTCCAAGCAAGCTAGAAGATTTTCCTGCCTTTTTAACATAAAATTCCCGTGAACCCAGAAAATGAGAATGCATGTTCGATTACTCATTTTTGTTTTAAGAACAAGCTTGATAAGATAGTTTCACATTAATTGATGTTTTCATCATGAAAATAAATTTTTTTTAAACTTGCCGGCTTCCATGTATGAATTTCGATCTTCATTGTTCACTTGCTAACAAACTTCTGAATATATTATTAAGCTTGGAAGTTTTATTACGTCATTGTTTGTATCAAATACCCATTAGCCTTAATTCCACTTTGCTAGTTTCTCCTATATTTTCCTTTAAAGTTCGCAATGGATAAAGGTCAATAGAAGAATATTAATGGAATATACCTACATTTAAACAATTTTTTTTTTCAAAGAATCCATAGTTTGAGCTGTTAATAATTAATTTAGCTTGGTCTTCTTCATTTACGGGCGATTTCGAGTGGGATAGCTACCCCTATTCACTGCTTCACTCTAAGGCTCGACTTGTGGGGTTCGCAGGATTTATTTTGGTTTGGTTTCTGATACAACCTCTAAATTGGTTACGGTTTTTTTTACTTTTATATGGCAAAGTTGCCAAAATATTATTTTTAACTAACGGCTAATTCGTAAAAAAATCGAACCAGAGATTTTAATCAGATCTCACTGTGATATAGAACGCTAAAAAGGTGTCGGGCAATTCTGTCCGTCGGTCTGTCTGCAACTCGATCTCCGGCCTAAGCAATCGATCGATTTTCTCCCAAATGGTTTGCCGGATTATGATGAAAAGTTTTTCTAAATAAAAGTGTTTAAAACAACCGTTCGTTTTCACGATTTAGATTGGACACCAGTTCTGGCGACCTAGCTGGGACTTCTTGGTTTCACTTCCAGAATGCATTACTCAGCTTTGACCTACTGAGTTGCATTGTGGAAGTGACCCACTGTGCCATTGCGTCACATTAAGTGTGAAACTGCAGTTATGCATTATATGCACAATTGCAGTGCAATTGGTTAAGTGGGTTGATGAGTAAATATGCGTAGCAGGCATAAAATCCCCCCCTTAAAAAATTCAAGCCAGGTTTCCAGAAACTGATTCGTCTTATTTTATTTATATATATTTTTATAAACTAATATACATAATACATTTTAATTATAAATATATATTTCTTTTTTACATATTGATATTTTAAATTTTCAGTTTTATTGTATTGTAAAAGGTTTAATTATTTTATTAAAAATAAACTTTAATTTTCCTATACGAAACATTGACATTGATAAAAGACGTAAAGGTACGTACGTACGTTGTTTAATGGAATTTTTTTTTATAAATGTATATATGTATATAATATGCGTATACTTTAAAATTAAAACGAAAGAAAAAATATAATATAATAATAATGATAATACATTGTTCAGAACAAAAATTGAATAATGTTCAACACAAAAGTTGAATAATTTAAAATAAACACAAAAATACTGTAAGCCACGTAGTAAGTTCTGGAAGACGAAATCAAACAACTGATTTTCTTAAAGGGTGAAATTATAATGATTTTATTTAGACATAAACTAATGTACAAAGCCTATTATTCGATGAGCTACTGTGTGATATTTTCTCTATCCTACGCTAACGTGGGAATATGCATACAAATTAAAAGCAGACAAAAGTTCGTATTTCGTCTGGTGAACTAAAATCATTCGGTCACACAGGAGCTCTCGTTACAAAAATGAAAATTTATATATTTACAATTATGCAAAAATGACAAGATTATTTATACCTATAGATACGTGTGCAAACATTTATGAGTTTGTACATACACCCCTCCTTGGAGGTTCCTAACCTTCAATTTATAAGGTGGCTTCAAAGCGAGGTACTGTTCTTCTTGGTGTTGGAATTGGCCTTCTCTGCCGTAGGCAATAAATGATTATCATTCAGAAAGTAGTCACCACCAGCAAAGAGCTCAAACCATAATGATGTTAATCATCATCATCATCGGCTCGACAACCGGGGTCCGGTTCTGGCCTCCTTCAACAAGTCTCGCACCCCAAGGCTTCGGGCGTCCTGGTCTACGCCATCTCTCCAGCGCAAGCATGGTCTACCACGCTGTCGTCTACCATAGAATGTACCACAAAGGGCTTTCCGAGCCGGTTCCTCTTCACTCATGCGAGCTAGGTAATGATGGTAATCATGGATGTTCAATTGGGGTTCTTCAGGTAATGTCATGTCTTTCTTCAGGTCTTCTATTTCCTGTGAAAGATTTTTAAATTGGTCATAATCAATAGTGCTTACCTTCAAAGGGGGGACAAGGTCTTTTTACATGGTTGAAACTCATGTTCCGTTAGTCCAAAAAAATTGTCTCTTGCTTATGTAACTGCAAGGTACGGCTTAGATGTATCCACTAGAAGGCTCATGTTGTTGTGACTGATAGGCAAAGGAATTAGATTAAACACCTGGAATTCTTGATCTTGTGCTAATGGTATCAGCATTTCAAAAACGATCGAATCCTTTAGTGTCCGTCCTTTGACTGTTATGATTTTGAACATGTCCAACACTGAAAGATTAGGTAATCTTAAGGTTGATGGAAGATTTCCTTGAACAATCTGCAGCTGGTCGTTAAGTTGCTTTGGTGTGATGAGCTGTGGATTGATTTTAGCATGATTCAAATCCAGTATGACATCAAGTAGAATGTCTTCAGTGCTCTGAAAATTTATTAAAACCATAATTAAATATGATGTAAGGGAAACAAAGTGTTGATTTATGCCAATGTTGTTGTTTGCCAATTGCATTAAATGTTCTAACCACTTTGTTTTTTAATAAGAGCAGATAAGTGAATTTCATGTTTATTTGCTAGGTCAATCTGATTTTGGATGTGCTGAACCTCTTCTTGATCGAGGATACCAAACAAACTATGTGCCACACTACCAACAAAATCGAATGGAGATCTGCGATGTCGAATCACTTTCCGGCTTGAGGTGTTAAACCCATTATTGAACTCGTTGTTTTGGTCAATGACAGCTACTCTTTGTTGAAAAATGTCGATAGTATCATGACAATATTATATCCTCTCTGATTTATCTGCAGCACAAGCGTGTTCTAATTCATTTAAATATGTACGCTCCAAAAATTATTAGATTAGATTAGATTAGATTAGATTAGATCAAGTTTATTATTTAGCTTAATTTAGCTATTTTAACAATTTCAATAAATAATTATCTTATTTTAACATTTTTCTTAAATTTAATAATAACTAGTTTTTACAAATAATAATGCTTGTTTTTTGAATTTCGTAATATTTTTTTCAGTTTTTAAATTATCTGGAAGCTCATTAAATATTTAAACTCCTTTAAAAAATAACATGTTTTGGGTTTTTGAATTTCTAAAAAATTGCACATTTAAGTTGTTATTTGTTCTTAAATAATGAGGTTGTACACTGGCTCTAGTTGATAATCTTCTGCTTAGATAATTAGGTAGCATGTTGTTTTTAATTTTAAATATAAAAATAAGTGTACTCATTACAATTCTTTGTTTAACATTTAACCATTTAAGCATATCCAGCATACTTCGAATGGATGTATATCTACTACAATATAGTATAGAACGCATTGCTTTATTTTGTAACTTTTGTAAACCATCTAGCATACCTGAAGAACCCAACAGTAGTATTGTTGGACAATACTCAAAGTGGGGTCTTACTATTGTATTATAAATTTTTATTGCCATTGGGATACATAATTTTTTTCTTATTTTACGAAAAAAAAACGATTTTTTTGGCAATTTTTTTATATACATATTCGAAATGTTTCTTAAAATTAAGTTTACTATCTATTATAACACCTAAATATTTAATTTCATTTATACATTCAAATTCTTCTATTTGGTTTATTGAATTATTTTCGGGTAGTAACATAATTTTAGTTTTTTCTACATTTAACATAAGCTTATTCATGTTTAAATACTTTTTAATGTTTCTTAATTCATCAATTAACTTATTTTTACAAACGCTTAATTCCAGGTCATCAATATACAAAAGCCCATCATCAGCAAAAAATTTAATTTGACAATGTTTTATATTTTGTTTAATATCATTAATATATATCAAGAACAAAAGTGGACCCAGAATAGATCCTTGGGGTACTCCAAGATTTGTTTCAATAGGTTCAGATACATTTTCGTTAAATTTTACAACTTGCCTGCGTCCAAATAGATACGACTTAAATCACCCATATTCAACTCCTCTTACCCCATAAGTATATAATTTCTTTAATAATATCTTCCTGTCTACCGTCTCAAAAGCTCTCTTAAGGTCGAGGAATACAGCTGCTATTTTCTTTTTTGCGTGTAGTTTCTCTTTCCAGTCTGCTATCACGTAGTTTAGAGCGGATTCACACGAGTGTTTTTGTCTAAACCCCGATTGCTCTTCCATAAGTATGTTGTTTTCATCAATATATTTCTCAAGCTGAATTTGCACTACTTTTTCCAAAATTTTTTCATGCAATGGTAGCATATTGACAGGTCTAAAATTTTCGCCTTTGTTTGAATTTTCTATTTTTGGTACTGGAACTATAACTGAGGTCTTCCAATTTTTTGGGAAAACCCCATTTGAAAGTGAATAGTTAATTATGTTATTATTATATTAACTACACGCAGTGTTCCAATGTCTTCGAAGTAGATATCGAGCTGGTTTATCATTACGTGGTTGTCTGTGTATGTTGAGCTAACTGGCGCAATCAACAGTGCCATGAAAATTGATACCAGTAAAGATCCCGTTGTAACTCTGCCGCGTCTGAGTTTTCGTGATGTTGGACATTTATTCGGTTCTCCATTAGTTTGTAGAGGTGGCTTCTTTGTATGATCTTGTGGAGGATCTGTTTTGTCTGCTTCTTCTACCGGCAGGGGACACAAGTTATGGATAGCTCGTTGGAGAATTCCTCCATTGGTCTTGATGTTAGCAACTCGAACCAATCCATCATTTCCTTTAATAACTTCTATTACACGTCCTAACTTCCATTTTGTTGGTGGCATATTGGGTTCCTTCAACAAAACAAGAGTATTTGGTTCTAAGTTTTGGGATTCAGTTTTCCACTTAGCTCGTTGTTGTAAGAGATGTAAGTACGACCCGACCCATTCCAGAATGATTGTTGAACATGCTGGATCTGTCGATATTTATTGAGAGAACTTACTTTTTTATCAGTGACATCCGGCTCAGCTATGGAAAGAAGTGGTGCTTCTATCAAAAAATGTCCGGGGGTGAGAGCTTCTAGATCATTTAGGTCCGATGAAATTGGCATTAAAGGCCTTGAATTAAGTATTGCTTCTATTTGAACTGTGATTGTGGTGAGCTCCTCATATGTTAACGAAGCCTCACCCAAGTGTCGAATCAACAATCCTTTAGCTGATTTTACAGCTGACTCCCAGAGTCCCCCAAAGTGAGGAGACCGAGGAGGAATAAATTGCCAATTAATTCCCGTCTGAATACATGATGATTGAATGGCTGATTCCATTCTCTTTGATTGCATAACTTCTTTAAGCTTCTTGAGCTTGTTGCTTGCGCCGACGAAATTGGTCGCATTATTGCAGAAAATAGTGTGACACAATCCACGTCTGCCTATAAATCTTTTAAGGCAATTGATGAACGACTCTCTAGAGAGATCTCCAACAACTTCTATATGAATTGCTTTTGTGGAAATGCATACGAAAATTGCTAGATACGATTTTGAAGGAGTCTTACCTCTGATTTTGTAATGTGATTTTATAGGACCAGCAAAATCAACCCCTTTGTAGTAAAATGGACGAGATGGTGTTACTCTTTCCATTGGTAGGTCGCCCATTAGCTGTGTTATGGATGCTGGTCTGGACTTAGCACATATGATACACTTTCTGATCACTGATCTTGCTTCTCTTCCAATGCTTAGTATCCAATATTGTTGTCGAGAGATTGCTATCAGGGCCCAATGGGATATGTGTAAGTTTTTTCTATGTAAATGCTCCAAAAACAACCTTGTGACTATGTTGTTCTTAGGTAAAAGAATTTGATTTTTGCATCCGGCAAAAGAACAGAATTTGCTAGTCTACCTCCCATTCGAATCAAGTTATGTTTTTTATCAAAATAGGGCGTTAATGTTGCTAAGCTTGATTGAGAACTTGTACTTACATTGTCTTTCAAAGCTTTGTATTCTTCTGGAAAGGCCATGCGTTGAGTGTACACTATGAGAAGGCGGGTTCCTCCACGCAGTTCATCAGCAGAAAGGATGCCACTCCTTCTGAGGAGGTCGGGCCGTCGAGCGTTCCGTAAGAATCTGCTACAATATGAAAATATTTTCTGCAATGTATAGAAAGAGTTTCTAGGATTAATAGTGTTCAAAATATTTGTATCGTGAGCTGCAGTGAACAATGCCGTTTTGTTTTTTCGCAATTCTGGAACCACCTGTGGAATGGTGCTTACTTGGCTCCCAACATGATTCATCAATGATGATGAAAGGTCCACGAGAGTACATCCTCTCGTTATTTAATCAGCTGGATTAATTTCTCCTTTGATATGATTCCATTGTGATATCTGAGCTTCAGCTTAGATCTTAGCTACCCTATTTGCTACAAATGTATCCCACACATAAGAAGGTGAATTAATCCAAGCCAGCACAGTTGTTGAATCCGTGTAGTATGCTATTTTATGAACATACTTCTTAAATGTCTTGAGTATTCTCCTTACCAGCTCACCCAAGAGCTCTGCAGCTTGAAGTTCAAGCGATTGTTATGGCCTTCATCGGAGCAATGCGAGATTTCGAGCAAAGTAACTTACTATACATAGATGTTACCTGATTCGACTATGCATCTGACGTAGACACATGCTCCAAGAGCAGACATACTACTATCCGAGAACGCATGTAGTTCGGTTCTTTTTGGCAATGGGCACATTATAAATCGAGGTATGCTTATGTTTTCTAAATCAAAGAATTGATTTACATACCTGTTCCACTTCTCTGTCAAGTCCATGGGAAGCTCGTCATCCCACGAGAACTCCGTTTTCCACAAGTCTTGTAAAAAGAGTTTGCCAAGCATTACAACTGGACTTAACAAACCTAGAGGATCAAACAATCGTGCGAGGTCTGACAAAACAGTTCTGCGTGTTACAGGTGTCTTAGGTGCAGTGAATTTGTCTGAGTTAAATCCAAATTCAAATTGATCGAGTGTTGGATTCCAAATCAATCCCAAGGTTTTGATTACGTCAGACTGATGGAATCTTACTAACCTTTCTTTATGTGCATCAGGAATATTCTTGAGAATGTTGTTATCATTAGAACAGAATTTTCTTAATTCAAATTTACCCTTTCCTAGAAGAAGTGTTATGTTTTCAAGTAGTTCTCTGGCCTCTGAAACTGTGTCTGCTCCAGCAAGTAGATCATCAACGTAAATATTTTTGGGATGCTCTTTCGTGCAGCTGTTGATAATTGTCTGCAAACTGGACAAGACATTTGGTTGATAAATATGGAGCACAAGCTGATCCGTAGGTCAATGTGTTTAGTTTATATGCCTTAAAAGGTTGATTGCTTTGAGGTCTCCAAAGAATAAGCTGAAAGGCTCTGTCTTCTGGCTTTACTAGAACCTGTCGGTACATTTTGCTTATATCGGCTGTAAATGAATATCTTTCTAATCTGAAATTAATGATTATTGAAAACAGGTCAGGTTGGACTGTTGGTCCTACACCTAGAATATCATTGAGAGAAACTCCAGATGTTGTTTTTGCTGAACAATCAAAGACCACACGCAATGCTGTTGAAGAGCTTTCTGGCTTCAACACACAATGATGCGGGATGAAGTAATGATTTTGTGAGATCTCAAAATCTTGAATGGGACTCATATGGCCCAATTCTTCATATTCCACTAGGAACTGAGAGTAGAGGTCACGCAATGTGTTATCCTTTTCAAACCGTCGTTCTAAAGTAAAAAATCTATTTCGTGCCCTTTCCAGAGATGCACCTAAACAAGATGGACTTTTTTTGAACGGAAGACTTACCATGAATCTTCCATTTGGTAGAACTGTAGTGGTTGAGTTGAAAAATTCCTCACAGTTATGCTCTTCATTGCTCATCCGTTTGATTTGAGTACCATGCGTCTCGTTCTCCCAGAACCTACTCACAAGTTTCTCTAATGAGGATAGAGATGTCTTTGTGGCAATAGTGAATGTGGCTTGTAGCTTGAACTCCACCAGCGACAATCCATCCTAGTTTAGTGTTCCGGAGTTTAGGAAGTTGAGGTCCAACAGTCATTTCCGCTGGAAGAAGAAGATCGAAAAACAACTCGGCACCGATAAGCATGTCAATTTTTTGGTTAGACATGAATCCGGGATCAGCTAACTGAATATGCGACGGAATATCCCAATGTTGTGACGGAACTTTACATCGTGGCTGGTAATCTGTTATCCTAGCTAGTATAGTTGCTTCAATACTTGCCTTGAAACTTGAATTATTTGATTCCAGTGTGAGTGCTATGGCAAATTGTGTTTGTGTGCCATGTCTTCCTATGCCACTTATTGAGGTTTCCGATCGGTGCTTCGGGAGACCCACTGCTTGTGCAAAGGCAGCAGTCACAAAATGAATTTGGGATCCTGAATCTAGCAAGGCACGACAAGGAACCCATGTTCCGCATGCCGACCTGACGTTAGCCAATGCCGTTGCTAAATAAACTTGCCGTGGCTTCGATTTGCAACAAGTTGCTGCATTCGAAATCGTATAATGGTTGGTTGATGTTGATTGACCTTCCCCCCTTTGAGTTGGTTGCTGCTGGTGGCTACATGTGGAATGAGTAAAATAATTATTTGAATTATTTGATGGAACTTCCCCCCTTTGAGCTGTTTGCTGCTGCTGGCTACCTATGGAATGATTTTGATTATTAGCTTGTTTGGTTTTAAAAGATTGCCTGGAATCCTTTTTATAGTGCAAGAGGGTATTATGTTTGCCATTACAACTCAGGCATCCCCTAGATTGGCATGTGTTGGAGGCATGTCCTAGTTTAAGGCAGTTACGGCAAATTCCAAGCCGTTGAACAGTTCTCTCACGATCACCACCTGAAAGAGAAAGAAATGATTTACAATTAAATATTTTATGGCTACCTGAGCTGCACATTAGGCAGCCATTAACTTTGGCTGCTACTACAGCTGTTGGCTTCCTTCTCTCGTCTGTATTGCCTATTGTTTCAAGGGTTTGAAACCGGGATTCAATAAATTTAAGCAGCTCTTTCAGGGAAGGACTGCTGCTTGAATCATCTAGCGATTGCTAAAAAAGTGTTCTGCTTTCCTTGTCCACTTTCTTAAGCATCAGGTGAACTACAATAGGATCCCAGTCATGAGCGCGGAAACCAAGATTGATGAGTGCTTAAATTCCTTCCTTTGTGTTGTGTAGTTTCCTTAAACTTGAGGCGGTTCCAGATGCTGATGGTTGACTCAGAAGTTTTTCTAGTTGGGCTGACAAAAGAAGCCATTTGTTGTCGTATCTATCCATAAGCGTCTGCCAAGCTGCTTCAAAATTGTTGTCTGTAGCTGAAAATCCTTGAATTAGCCCGACTGCTTCTCCGGTCAGATTAGATCGCAGAAAATAGAGTTTCTAGGCAAGTGATATTGGTTGCTCAAGGATCATTGGCCTGAATAGATCATAAAATTGACGCCAGTTGAGATAATTCCCGTCGAATTTTGGCAACTCAATTTTCGGCAGTTTCAATGATGTGCAAGATAAAGGTTGATTTGGAAGCCGAATCAACCGTAACTCTAGCTGCTGTTGTAGATGAAAATAATTTTCAATGTCTTCTTCATTAAGATCACCGTCCAGCCGCTGATACAATATTTTAATGTGCTCAAAGTTTTCTTTTATGTTTGAAACTTTCACTTCAAACATTTGGGGTTCGGTGCCCTTTAGCTCTGGTGAGCAATCATCCAATGATTTTTGGAGATACTTCGAGAGCACCTTGAACCTTTCACCTGGGGAAAGCGTGTTTGGCTTAGAGGCTTTAAAATGCTCAAGCCTTTGTTTGATTTCAGGTGGATTAATCTTAGTTGACACTGCTGGTGGTGGTGGGAACAGTAATCGTGATTGCGGTGCTGCTGGTGGCTCCTCCTGGATGTGCTCTGCGCCCGGCTCTTGCAGTCTTGTCAACCGAGTGACTATGTCCAACTTCACTGCTTCGTAAACCTTACGAATCTCTTCGTAATATTCCTTGGTGAAATACTCATGTTTTAGCTGGTTTAAGTACTTATCCCGAATTTCACTGTCGTTGGTGTCGAAAAAGTCCCAAAAGTTCTCCAACTTTTCCTTTCTCTCCTGCAGTTTTGTAACCGTTTTCCGAACGTTACCATCCTTCTTATAGTTGCGAGAAAGGACGCAGATCTCGGTTCCAATTTTCTCTTGAAGGTCAGTGAGTTCTTTCAGGGATTGAGCCATGGTAATTGCGTTTACTAATATATTTTTTTTTTAAGGTAGGATTATGATTATAAAGTTAATTGACACAACACACAAATTGTTATGATCTTGGTTAGAATAACACAATCAATGTTAACTGAATAACTGACACTTTTTTTTTTCTCGTTTAAATGTTAATAAAATTCAGGCACACTAAATTCTTTTAGTTGCAGTCCTGTCACGGTCGCTAAAATGTTCAGTACAAAAACTGAATAATGTTCAACACAAGAGTTGAATAATTTAAAATAAACACAAAAATACTGTAAGCCACGAAGTAAGTTCTGGAAGACGAAATCAAACAACTGATTTTCTTAAAGGGTGAAATTATAATGATTTTATTTAGACATAAACTAATGTACAGAGCCTCTTATTCGATGAGCTACTGTGTGATATTTTCTCTATCCCACGCTAACGTGGGAATATGCATACAAATTAAAAACAGACAAAAGTTCGTATTTCGTCTGGTGAACCATTAAAATCATTCGGTCACACAGGAGCTCTCGTTACAAAAATGAAAATTTATATATTTACAATTATGCAAAAATGACAAGATTATTTATACCTATAGATACGTGTGCAAACATTTATGAGTTTGTACATACATAATTACTAAATATTATAAAAAATGCAAAATATCATTGCTTAATGGAATTTTTTTCAATCATATTTTAATGATGCATAAGATGGCATCTTCAGGTTTTAGTTCAAATTTATATTTTGGCTTATTTAGCAATTCAAATAAAAAATTAATATTTTTAATATTTTATTTTATAATAACATATTTGATAATTATTAAATCAATTTCTTGTTTTTAATATTTTCATTCTGTTCCAAAGTAATTTAACATACAATCAAGTTCTTGTGATTCTGTCGTTCATTTTATTTTATTGTTATGTAATTTTGCTTACACCCAGAGGTGACTCCGAAAGCTGTATCACTCGTGTTGTTTATCTTGACCGGTGGCGTCGCAGGGGCTCGTCTCTTTGGTGTAAACGGTGGTATCTCTATCGCGTTGACATCGAAGTTAAACTCACGTTTGGACGGAATGGTTGGTGATCTTTTCCGAAAATGGCGGAATATGAACACTACTACTGCTACTTCCGCTCCTAGCGAAATAGAGTACCGGTGAACAGTCAGTTCAGCAACGTGTTGTAGGAGCTCAATTAGGCACTCGTTAGACCCAGATGTGAGAATCGGCTTTTCGTGCCGGCAAACAGCAGTGCTGGTGGGGGAACCTCTCGTCGCCACAAAAGTACACTCCGAGTATTCTCTTTCGCTTAAGATAACGAAGCGATCATGGTTCTCAGATTCTGCGATGTACTCTTGTTTGGTATCGAGAACCAGGTCCCAGTGTTCATCTAGCGGCCTTGGCAAGGGGAAGGGATATATGTATCTTCTGGATTTTGTAACGAAGATTTTCCGGTAGAGGGAGCGTTACTTAAATCAGCAGCTTTTCTCCGACAAAGAATACGAAGGTTTTGGCAGACTGGGTTCATGGTATATGAAATGGAATAGTACTATCATGGAGAGGAACGAACGACGCGACCTCTGATGAGACGGGCGGAAGCTTTTTCCAACCTGAAGTAGAGAAGAGTGTAGACTTGAGAGTGTGGTAGTCACAAAGAGAAAGTATAATAAATATGAGTCTTTAGAAAATAACAGAAGATTGAAAACTATGTATAAAATTGGAATGTAATTGGAATGTAATAAAAAATGCTGATTTTTCATTCACTGTCTGTTTTACAAAGAGGAAATATATGAATTTTTTTCTATTTGGGTAGAGGAATTACGAAAATTGTATAGTAAAAGGCCAGCAAAGGCATGTATGAACAAAGGTGAAGGGTGCCAAGTGGCCACTTACAAAAATATTGTTAAGAGGATTATTTATTTATTTTGTGATTTGCAATTTGAACTAAGTATGAAAGGAATTTATAAATATTTTATTAATTTTTTTTCAAATTTCACGTAGGTTTCCGATTACGCGATATTTTTAAATTTACTTTTAATTTTTGAAAATTCTGAAGAAATTTAATGTTTACTTCAGTATTTTTAAGGAAAATTAACGTGAAATTTTGAGTTTACTTAAGAACTTTAAAAATTCACGTGAAAGTTTTAATTTACTTAATAAACATTAAAATCAACGTGAAAAATTAAAATTATTAAATTCTGTTGAAAATCCAAATTTACTTAAGAATTTTTAAAACTCCCGTAAAATATTAAAATAGTGGCCAATAAAAAGACGTCTTTTTGAAAACTCAAGTGAAATTTATAAATTGTTCTAATTCTTTGGAAATACACCTAGAATAGTAAAATTAAGTAAGTTTTTTTTGAAAACTACGTGTTTTTTAAAGTTCCGTGTTTTTTTTTTTGAAAATTCACGTGAAAAATACAAAACCAGGTAATTTCTTGAGAATTAACTTGGAATATTAAAACTACATCTTTTTTTAAAGTTCGGTGTTTTTAATTCACGTAAAATTTCTCAAAAATTCACAAGAAATGTAAAATTTCTTTGGAACTACGAAAAATCCACAGGAAAATTAAAAGAAAAAGGTTAAAACTATGAACTATGAATTTTTTTTTTAAATTAAAACGAAATTTCACGTGAAATTTTTTCAAATCAAATTTTCAAATATTTGAAAATAATATAGCTATATCTATACTTCTACATGTAGCAAAAATGTAGCTTTTTACGAAACACCAGCTCCACCAAAAGAGAGGGAAAGGTAACACAAAATCGTGTTCCATAGTAGTACTATAGTTTCTATAGACAAAGCTGGGTTCTCAATGAAAAATTTCCCCTTTGTCGTGATGTTCTGGAAAAGATCCGTAATATTCTCTTCATCAAGTATGAATGGGTGTAGTCGTTCCTGGTAAAGGTCCAACATTAACATTTTGAAAAAAAAAGAATTGTTTTTTGTTAAAAAAAAATGAAATGTTAAGTAGTTAAAAATTGTTTTTAAAAATTTTTTTTATAGTTATTAAATCCTTTGTTTAGACTCTGGAAGTAGAAAAGAAAATATTAATTAAATGCAATTTTTTTAAAAAATATAAATTAGTTTGGGTGGGGAAGTTAAATAAAATAAGGTTTTAGCTGGTTGTTGTGAACCCTTTTTATTTTGTTGCCCGTCCGAATTCTATTATTGGGGCCATTTCCAGCAGAAAATTTATTTTTTCTTGCCGGGTTCTTTAACAAAACCTTTTAGCCAGACAATGTTTCTCTTTGCTGATTTGAGGTATACGGCTAAGAGCATCCGCATTCGTATTCACTTTACCGGGTTTATATTCAATTTTATAATCGTATTCTGAAAGTTTGTTATGGAACCTGACTAAACGAGCTGTGGGATCTTTCACATGGAAGACTCCCTTAAGCGGCTGTTGATCCGTATATACCGTGAAGGAGCGACCTAATAAGTATGACCGAAAATTGTTAACTGCCCAAACAATAGCTAAAAGTTCCCTTTCTATAGTAGAATATCTTTTTTCATCAGGACTCAATGATCTACTTGCGTATGCTATCGGTTTATCTGACCCAACTTTTCCTTGCGATAAGACTGCGCCTAGACCTTCATTACTTGCATCTGTTGCTAGAATAAAAGATTTGAGAAATCTGGATAAATTAAAACAGGTGGTGTTGTAATGTAATGTTGTTCAAAGGCGTCTTGTTGCGCCTTTGTCCATTTAAAATCCACTTTTTTTCTTAATAAAAAATTTATTGGGGCGGATATTTTAACGAAATTGGGAATGAACTTTCTATAGTAGTTAGCAAAACCTAGAAAGGATTGAACCTCTTTGATATTTTTCGGGGCAGGAAAATTCGTTACACAACTCGTCTTAGAAGGATCAGGAGTGGCACCAGTCTCAGAGCATACATGCCTTAAATAAACAAC
Source organism: Syrphus vitripennis (assembly GCA_958431115.1). Taxonomy (NCBI): domain Eukaryota; kingdom Metazoa; phylum Arthropoda; class Insecta; order Diptera; family Syrphidae; genus Syrphus; species Syrphus vitripennis. The sequence goes on along the minus strand of OY288111.1, from coordinate 5,344,543 downwards.
TTCTTTACACAAAATATTAAATTTTTCGGTATTAAGTTTTAGTTTATATTCTCTTAACTTTGAAAAAATTCGCATTAGTTTTTCATTGTGTTCATGCAAATTCGTGCTATAGATCTCGATGTCATCCAAGTAGACAAAATAGTCTATTCCTTGAAGACCAGTTAAGATGTAATTCATAATCCTGTGAAACGTGGCTGGTGCTCCGTGAGACCAAAAGGCATCCTATTAAACTCATGATGTCCCAGGCCTGTGCTAAAAGCGGTTTTTTCTTTATCTTTACTGTCAATTAGCACTTGGTGAAAGCCGCTTGCCAGATCAAGGGTTGAGAAATAACGACAGTTTCCTAACTGGTCAAGAATATCTTCTATTCTTGGCAGAGGTAACGCGACTTTTATCGTAGCATCATTAAGTCTTCGAAAATCAACCACAACTCGCCATCTCTTTTGACATTCAGCACCGGGTTTTTTTTTGGGACTACCAAAAGAGGTGGTGACTTGCTAGGAGAGATTACTTTATCTTTAAGCATTTGGTTTACCTTATTATTAATCTCATCTCTAGCAACCTGAGGCAGACGATATTGTTTCTGATTAATCGGTCCTTGATCTGACTTAATCGGGATCTTATGAGCTAAAATTTCGGTATGCGTTTATGGGTCACCTTCTAAATGAAAAATGTCATATGTATATGTTTTCAATTGCCGTTTCTCGTCTTTATTAGGGTCTGCACCTATTTTCAGCGTATCCAGAAGCTTAGAGATCCGTTTATTCGGCTCCTGTTCTGTTATGCTGAGGATTGAACGATTTATCTGTTCTTGACTTTGCACCCGAAACTTGTTGAAACTTTGAAATTTGGGTATAAAATTATCTGGTAAATGGTAAGTTTGTTCAGTAGAGTTAATTATAGAAATAAACAAATGGTTTTCCTTTACTCTGGATATAGTGTTAGCCAAATATACTCCTGGTTTCAATTCTTGGCTTTGCAGGAGAACTTCACGTAAACCGGTGTTTATTTTTAGCTTCACAATAGCCTGAGTACGAGGTTTTACTTCCTTATTTCGATATCTATTTTGTTGACCTGGGTTAATTAAAGGAAATTCTGAAATCAGCTTTCTGTCGTTATTCAAAAACTTCAATGTTTTGGCAACAGAGTCAACTATAGCATGGTTCCAGAGAATATCTCGGCCTATTATACCATCGGCGGGTATGTCTGTCAGACCGTCCACAATGTGCCATTTCAAACCAAATGCTCCACCTAACTTTCGTGTTTCTTTTGAACAAAGTTTAGATTTCTTTTTTAGAATGCTTTGTTTCAAAAGACTTAAATCAGCACCTGTATCTACGAGTACGGTAACTTTCCCTTCTTTTGGCTCAGGAAATGGTAATTCCACAAAAACGTCGCTTTTATTTAACTTGTTTATTAAACAAAATCGACTTCGCTTTATGTCACAAAATCTAGAGTTTGCTTTGAAGATACTTTTATATCTATGGGAAATCTGTGTTAGAGATGTATGTATATACCCAATTGTATCCCAACAAAAATAGATAAGAAAATTTTGCCATAAAGCTCTCAACTTGATTTTGTAGCTTTTTACCAATTTGTAATACATTTTGAGGTTTTTTGCTGTGTAGGAAGGTTTCTTAAAAACAAGTTTTTAAGGCTTTTTAACAGCATTAGCTGTTTTAAATGGATTTGGAGGATTGATTTGTGGGGTTTTAGCTATTTCAATGTTTTTAGCTGAATGAGATTGTTCTTGTGGGGTTTTAAAACTTTTAATGTTTTTTACTGAAGGAGATTGTCGTTGTGAGGTTTTAACATTTTTAATGTCCTTGCAGATTTTTGGGCACAGCTCAAGTGTTCTGGCTAGCCCCGTCACGTTTCCCCACCCATGTTTTGCCAAGTAGTTTTTTTTACTAAAACATTCGTTTTCCAAATGTCCCAACCTTGAGCACCAATCGCACTTAAGCCAAGGCTTTCTTGATGGTTTGGAAGGAATTAAAAATACTTGTGCTTTTGGACATGAACCAGGGCCGTGACCATATGCCTGCCAGGATTCACAATACGGAGTATTCTTCCTTATCCTGCAATCTGCATAAGTGTGATTTGCTTTATTACAAAAACCACACTTTATTACCTCCAATGCTGTTTCCGTTATACTACCTGAACCAGCTGAATTACCTGCCTGCTGAACTTGTGTTATCGCTGCAGATGTCTAAGATCCCGCTATATAACGACCTACACTGAGATGTTTATTCCATGAAACGTATTTTATATTTAATTTAATATGTCAATAAATATATTGCATATGGGTTGCCTAACAAATTTTAGTCAGGGTATTTTTAATTAATAATTAAAAAAAAATTTTTTTTAAACATTCCACCGGTTTGATTATTAGATAAACTCTATACCAATCGATAGTATGAAGACCATAGAATATGCCAACGTTAGGTTTTATTTTTCAATCAATTAATTATTTATGTGTTATTTTCTATGTAACACTAAAGTAAATGCACATCTTTAGTGAAGAGGAAGGTTATAGTAATACATATAAATTATATATTACAAATCTAGCAAATTATATCTTTATTATTAAAAGACAAAATAAAAAACAACAATTAAAAAATTACTTCTATTTATTGTAAAAAATTAAAAATACAATTTTTTTTAAATTATTCAGGTTCCGAGTCATCGGACATATAACTGTGATCTCCAACTTCTGAATCTTCTTCGTCATCACTCTCCGTTTCAGTGCTTTCGACAATGTCTTTTATCTTTAAAGGTGTATGATCCCCAATGAATCCTACGGGTATTAAATATTCATCTAAGAACCAACCGCAATTCTCAGGCTGAAGTTTCACGCATATTGGTTCCGTTGCATTAAGCCACATGGAATTTACGAAAACAGTTCGTAAAATTTTCTGAATTAATGATATCCAGCATGGTGGTATGGAGTTGGAGTCGAAACCTCTTATTTTTTTTTTAAAAGTGCTCGCCGTCTTCTTTTGCAGAGTAATTTTTCATAAAAATGCGATGTCTCGCATCATTCACACTGGTGCAGTTCCTGATACCATACATACTAGCTGTAAATTCTTGAACGGCTTTAATTTTTTCATCAATGAAAACATCAGCAGCATCTGTTAATGATGCAAAAACTGTTTGATATTTCTTGAAAAAATCTGAAAAGGTTTTATTTTCCCTTTATTGTAAAATGCAGCCGTGTAATCGCAACCGGTAAATGCATGGAAGGCTGGAAGACTTTGGCATAATTTAATTCCTAACTTCAACGCTAAATCGGTGCAATAAATGCAATCAACAATTTGATTATTACTCTTTTTAGTAGCTGAACTGGCAAGCCAAATTTCTGATTCGATAAGTTTGTGCATATTTCCTAACAAAATAATCAAAACGTCAGTATCAGAGGCTTTAATTAAAACTCTTGAGCCTGGTTCCGCTTTAGAAGCACGAAAAATAATCCTTGTATCTGCTTCTTCCTGATGACATTCATAATTAGTTTCTTCAGTTTTTTTTTTACTGAATTTTCCTGAACTTGATAAGAGTACCAGTGATGGTCGGCGGTTAAAAAGATTTTTTTTGTTTTGGATTATTGTTACCAAATTGTCATTTTGCCAATAATCAGCCAGAAACAGCACCAGAGCCTATTCAAAGCGATAATTTTTAAGGCTTTGCAAAAAATTTGTTGGTCTAGTTTGTTGAGGTCCCGAAATTCTGTATGGAATATCGAATTCTTTTCTGCTTTCACGTTCGGAATCTTTGATTGACAGTAATAAGTTGCAAGGTTTCACATCGGTAGTCTTGAATATCATCGAAATCAATTTCATGGTTTCCAAACTCTAATAATAAAGCTTGGTATCTATTATTTCTGTCTTAATAAAATTTGATATGGATTGAAAGGCCATCTGATGTAACTGTCTGTATTGACTATAGTTGGAACCGGTAGATTCTTCCGTGGACCGCTTATTTTTCGATTGATACACTGGGAAACAAGGCAGATGGTACGCGATAATTTGATGTTGAAGTTTGAAGAGAATCACAAAATCGCCAAAATTTTCTGCCATATTTTTAATCTGTAGTGGTTCTTTGTCACCTTCAGGGAAAGTAAGATTAACCAGATTCTTCCCACATCTCTTTTGGCTGTGGTTACAAAAAAGACAAATAATTTGCTTGATGTCGATGTTGATGCTGTTGATGTTGACTGCTCCTAAAAGAATTTAAAATCATTCTTTGAGTAAAAATGGATGAAAACAAATATAATTCAAAATACAACTTCAATTAATAGATTTTCATATAACTTTTTTAACAAAGCTTAAAAAAAATATTTTATTACCTTGTCAAAGCCCCAGAAGTTTGAGACAGGTCTTGAACATTACTCGTTTCATCCTCAGCAACTGTAGCGCAGCAATCGACACTAGGGTTCAACTGTTGTGATTCTTCTTCAGTAGTTGTAGATACATTGTTATGATCCTAAAAAAAAAACAGTTTTTGCGATTATATGAAAATGTTTGATATACAAATTTTATAAACTTCTAGAAAAGAATAGTTGATTGAAAACATCCTCATTTAATTGTTACAAAAAAAGGAATCTTATTTAATTTATAAATAACCGTTTTTTTAAAGTAAATAACAAAAAATTATGTGTGTCGAAAATTAAAAAAACCATAAGTGAATTTTACTAACAATTATTTTAACATGGCAAAAATATAGAAGATATATTAGCTTAGATAATTTTAAAGATTCAATTATTAATGTACTTACTCTATATTCAGCACTAAATTGAAGAAATTCTTCGTTATATTTTTTATTCAAAACGGTCACTTTTTTGTAGCACGTGGTATGATAACCTACAAATTGGAGTGACGCGCTGGATAGCTCAACAAAGTTGCATTTAAAGTTTTTTTTTACGAAAAGCTAACTTTAATATACAGTTTTTAAAAGTTTCATCATTAAAATCAATTATTTCGTCATCCGAATTACACAAAAAACACTTTTTGGCCATGTTTTCCAACAATACATAGTAGCACGTTTTTTCACTTGAATCTATAGCAACAATCTACTCCAAAATAATGCACAGCATATACGTGTCTATTGCTATCCTTTTCAGTCGCACACATTCACTCGCAGCGATATTTAACTTTTTAAAATTTGACCATCGCAATTAGGGACTGATTTTTCGCAGGCAACCCTATACCAATAATTAAATAATCTTTAATTTTGTTTAAAAAGCAGACCGTTGCAAAATGCTAGTATAGATTTACCGTTTATACCTCGCAACCCGATAGTTTTGACCGGAAAAAAGTAGCAACCTAACGTTTGCATATTCTATGGTCTTCATACTTTCGATTGGTATAGAGTTTATCTAATAATCAAACCGGTGGAATGTTAAAAAATTTTTTTTTTTAAATTATTAATTAAAAATACCCTGGACTGAAATTTGTTAACCCATATGCATTATATTTATTGACATATTAAATTAAATATAAAATACGTTTCATGGAATAAACATTTCGGTGAAGGTCGTTATATAGCGGGATCCTATACTATAATCAAAGCTATTTTGGGGTAGTTGTGGAACTGGCTGTGGTTGTGGTACGCTCATTTGGTTATATGCAAATGATTAGTTAGGAGGTTGGGAACTATACAAAGGAAAGTTATTGTAATACTGGGGATGAAGAAGATGAGATGTTTTGAGCGCCGTGTCTGCCAGTGTCTGCAAATCATCTCCACTGACAGTCAGCATAAATTGACGCAAAGCGGGATCCAATAGCCCCATCTTGAAACTAGAGACAACTGAGTTCTTTAGTTCCCGTTTGAGTGCCACCGAATCTGTTGTCTTATAACTTGCATCAATTATGTCTGTAGCCTTTGTTTGAAGACTTGTCAGACGTGTTGCAAAGACGGGAATATCTTCAGTCATCAGTTGGTGTGACTGTCGTATTTCGACAGTCACACCAACTGAAGCCTCTAGCCCACTGTTTGCTTTGGTGAGGTTAGAACAAAGTATATCGATTTCAAAGTTTAGTTTTGAAATTTCTTCTTCGGCCTGGTCGTTTATACTCTTAGCTTCAAGCTGACTACGATTTAAACTCAATCTTATCCTCTGAATATTATTCAGTTCAGCTCTTAGCTCCTGGATTTCCGTTTGGTTATTATCCTGGAGCTTTTGCACTGCTTCTGAATATTCACTGAGTATTGAGTCCGTAGTCTCAAGCCTAGTAAATTCTCCCCACCGCAAGCTTAATTGGGAATAGAGTAGGGAGTAAACCTCCCTGGTTGTGATAGCTTTTAGTTCACGCAACAGATGGTGGTTGAAATTTTCTATTTCCTCACCTTGATCTTTCAGCTGCTTTTTTAATTGATGAATTTCTTCTAATAAATATGATTGAAAATCATGAAAAATTATGAAAAAATTAGCTATGAAGTGTTCATATATGCGTTTCGCCCCGATGTAATGGCTGGGCTCATCAGAAGATGACCATTACACCTTGTCTTGACGCATATTTACCCGAATAAATCGAGATTCCATATAATTTGCGTTGCGTAGAGCAACTGCGAATTATATAGTTGCTACAAGTCTTCAAAGAAGATAAATTGTAGCTATTTTTTGCCTGCTAGGGACTTGGTCGAAGTAAATATTTGACTGTTACCAGTCGAATTGTTTTTTCCTGAACACCGTTTATTATAATAAATATGATTGAAAATCATGAAAAATTATGAAAAAATTAGCTATGAAGTGTTCATATATGCGTTTCGCCCCGATGTAATGGCTGGGCTCATCAGAAGATGACCATTACACCTTGTCTTGACGCATATTTACCCGAATAAATCGAGATTCCATATAATTTGCGTTGCGTAGAGCAATTGGCAGTTAGATCTATCTGTTGTGGCCATAAAACTATCACGAAATTTTTTGTTTTATTTTTGTGTTTACACAACAAAAATTTAATAAAAAATTTCTCGAGCCAAAATCGTAAAATCTACACGAACCGTAACCACAGTTAACCAATTAAACCAAAATACAAAATAAAATTTCAAAACAGAAATAACCTATCCTATTTAAACCAACAAGGTCACAGAAAAATTTAGACAAGAAAAAAAACTGAAAACAATTTATGAATGCAAAATAATGGAAACACAACCCAATTGAAAAAAAAAATTTCTGTGGTAGTCGACGCTCTACTTCGGCGTGTCTCTACAATTTAATTGAATTTTTTTTCTGAATAAACAGAATCGCAAACAATAAAACAATATTTTGGAGTAAGCAAAAAAAAAGTAATATATTTTTTTTTTTTAATAAAGACACTTATATTTAGGTGTTAAGGACATTGCGACCCTAAATGTTTTTTCAATTTTAGATACATTTTTTTTTTAATTTTTTATGATCCAGCATTAGTAAATACATATAACCCTGAATTTTCAACCCATTACAATCACCTCTCATCCTTAGATGTTAAGGGCAATCCGACCCTAAATGTTTTTTTCAATTTTAGATACATTTTTTTTTTAATTTTTTATGATACAGCATTAGTAAATACATATAACCCTGAATTTTCAACCCATTACAATCACCCCTATTTTACCATCGCGATTTTTATTTTTGATAATTTCTTTTTTTTCTCAATTCAATTTGATCTTCCGCCTTCACCGGTCGATAACCGATCAATCGATCAGTTATCCCCGCTAGATGTCTACCTGGGTCACCTCTCATCCAGCAAACATCACGGAGTAGGGATGAGAAGGAAGCCGGTCTCCTGTCTTACTCAATATACAGTTTTCGACCATTTTTTTGTTTTATTTGTGTATCGATCGTAGCAGTGACTTATACGTATTATTTGAATTTTTCTGTGCATCTATTACGTTAATTTTACTCTCATCGTGAATTTATTATTAATTTCCAGTGCAATAATTATTTTTTCACATTTTATTAATAACTGATAAAGACAGTTTTAACTATTAGTTAATTAAGTGATATCATATAAATAAACACGTGTTGTGATCTCCCGCCAAAAACGGCCATTTTTGAAAATAGTTTTAACTCAAAACGAAAGCGTGTACGAGTTTAATAAATATACCTGTAATCCCCAAACGAAATGTTACAAAAAACGAAACCATCTGGTGGCGAAACGGATTTCGCCAAGTTTGCTAATTATATTATAATATTATATCAAGATTGGACAATTAAAACTTTTTTTTTTTTTTTACAATTTTAGATAGATTTTTCGGTGTTTTTACTTTATTTCAAATTAAAACGTGACGCAGATTTCAGTAGGTATGAATTACTATATCTATTCATATAAAACAAAGTCGGGTTTGTTACAACACTTATAACTCGAGATCTGCTCAACCAATTTTTTATGGTTATTGATTCGTTGGATTTGTCTCCGACCCGAATAGCAGAATACATCTTAAAAACAACGAAGGGCGATTTCCGACAAACACTACCAATCATTCCAAGATCTACTGCTGCCGACGAAATGAACGAAACTTCAACTGTCTGTAAATATGACATTGAACGATCTATCTGTTGATGATTTCTCGAAGCAATTGCTGACTATCGGTAATGGCCGTGTTCCTGTTGACGAATCGAGCGGTTTGATTTCATTTCCTCCAAATTTTTCCAATTTCGTCTCATAAAAAGACGAGCTTATCAACAAAGTATTTCCGGATATCATTGCTAACCACAAAAATACTAAATGGTTAAGTGAGTGAGCAATTTTAGCGGCTAAAAATAAAGATGTATATGACATCAATTTTATAATTCAAAATCAAATCGTAGGTACTCTGTATTCATTCAAATCTATCGACTGTGTAATAAACGAAGAAGAAGAAAATTATTATTATTTTTTTAATTTTTATTCTCATTCTGCATGTATTTATCATCATTCATCATAATAAAATACTTATAAAATTCTATGTATATTAATATTATTTTGTATCATTGTATTACGGTCATCAAAGCCTAAATTAGTTCAGCTAAAAGGTAACACGACATTCATTGACTCTTAGGCGGTACAGCTAGTATATTATATATGTATAACTTTTTTTCCGCACTTAAGGTATTGAGTGTTGTATGTTATTTAGTTATGTGCCTACCGGCTGCGCCAATGTTAAGTGTTTAAAACAACCGTTCGTTTTCACGATTTAGATTCGACTCACCAGTTCTGCATCATCAACGTCTGCTTTATAAAAATAAATGCTACAAATTCATAGTGCAGATGAAGAAACTTCAAATAATTCCACCGATTTGCATTTAAGCTCTGCTGCTGTTGTTGATACCGCAGTACTTGTCGATGGTGAGCACCTATTTTCGATCGAGACTGAGAGCAATCATCAAACCACCGAAAATGAACAAATTGCACATAAAGCACCGTTTGTTTCTATGCCATCTAAAGAACAACTTCCCACGATAGAAGAAGAAATCACTCATCAAACCACCGATGAAGGTACACAAGCATTGCAAAGAAAAAAAGTAAAAGTTCGACAACCTCCCAAACTGTATGGTACAGCAAGTTATACTTCTGCCGAAACAACATTACCATCGGTTATTAGACTACGGTTCTTACATCTCTCACGTTTGAACAAATGTGCATGCGAAAATGATATAATTTCGTATAACAAACAAACTCAATCTCACAGAAAATGTGATTCATTGCAAGAAACTGATTAGAAATGATGCGGACATTTCTTCACTTCATTTCATTAATTTTAGACTGAGTATACCATCTTAAACTTAATGTATCACAATGTAAAATTTTTGGTGCTTACAGATCATTTTCACCGACAACTTTTAACTACAAATTTGGAAATGAATCCCTTTCAAAAGTCGATTCAGTTAAAGACCTAGGCGTAATATTTGATTTTAAATTAACTTTTTCGACAGTAAATTCTATGTTGGGTTTTATCAGACGAACTTCAGGTATTTTCAAAGATGTGTATACGTTAAAGACAATTTTTTTGTCATTGGTACTACCCATCTTAGAATACTGCTGTGGCATTTGGTTCCCAATATATGAAAATGCTATTATAAGAATAGAAAGAATTCAAAAAAGGTTCTTTTGCTTTGCCTTAAGAAATCTGAGATGATCTAATGCAATGCCTGATTATTTTTCAAGATGTGCGCTTTTAGATTTGAATTCTCTTGAAAGCTGCAGGCAAACTCAATGCGTTCTATTTATAAAAGATATAATAATATAATAATATAAGATATAAAATCTGAAGAGCTACTCAGAAATGATGTCCTTTATGTTCCCATCCATTGAACAAAGTATGGTCTTAACAACCCAGTAACTCGTTAATTAAAGTTGTATTATTCAATTTCAAATAAAATCGACCTATCAATGAGTAGGGACAATTTTAAAAACTTTACTTTAAATCTATTAAATCAATGCTACGTTCTCGCTTAGGGGCTATCTTGACTATTACTACGTATTAAAAGAGAGGATAGGTGCACTTCCGACTTATAAGGGATCACGACGAGAACTTAAAAAAAAGGAGTAATTAAGTTTTATAAATTTCACGTGAATTTCATAAATTTTACTTGAATTTTCAAAAACTATGTTAGGCGAAAATGGGCTAGGTTTCAGCAGGATAATGACTTTTGATTAATGAATAGTCTTACGAAGAAAATATCTTTTGAGATCTCGAAGTTTAGAAACAACTCCTGGAACAATAAACACAGTTCTCTAGAGCCGAATTCTAAACCTTTCTGGAATATTGGAAAATTAAAATCAACGCGGATAAAACGCAAGCAATCTTTTTCACTAGAAAACGAAAAGCTTGAGCTTTACCGTTGAGTCAACTAAAAATATATAACTCCATTATTCCGTGGGTTGATTTTCTGTCAAGTATCTCGGAGTATACTTGGACAAGACATTAACCCACAGAACTCATATTGTGAACAATACACTTAATAAAATAAGTGTGGCAACTAAAATGTTATATCCTTTGATTTTTCGACGCTTATGCTTAAGTAATCACAATAAAATAACTATCTACAAAGTAATTTTCCAAGCAATTTTTCTTTATGCATGTCCAGTCTGGGGAAGTTGCGCGAAATCGCATATCAATACATTTCAAATATCTCAAAATAAAACTTTGAAATTGATGCCAGGGCAGCGCATTTTTCAACTTCACGATTGCATGAGAGCAGTTTTGTATTAAAAATTTCAGAGAAAATTGAAAAGCTCAACAAAAAATTCTTTCTAAGTTGTAAGAATTCTGATAACTTGCTTTTAAAAACTTGCGAATGTAAACTGTTAAAATAGAGTACTGTGATATAAACGTCACTTTTCATGTTTTTATTAATTTATTATTTATTCTTTGTATTCGTTATTAAATTACGAGTATTTATTTATTTGTTTATTTATTTAATTATTTATTAATTTATTTATCAATACGTTAGTTTGTTTATTTATAATTATAATTGTCTATTCATTTATTTACATATGTATTTATTTATTTATTTTATCTTATATATTTAATTTTTATTTATTATATTATATAGCAACTCAATTATAATTTTGAGAATTCCGTTATTTTTTAAGTTCATTTTATCTAGTCAACAGATTTCTTAAATAAAGAAATCCTTAGCTTAAGATACAAATTATCAAATGAAGGTTTTTCTCCGTAGTTTTCCTTCAATAAATTTTTCCATTCTATATATATATTACCATACCGAAATTATTCTTTTCTCAGTAAACTAAAATTTAAACTAAATATCATATCTCTGTGCAACTTTAATTCATGTAAATTGTAAAGCTTTATTCTACAAAAAATAAATATCTATCTTACTATTTCTTTTTCAATTCAAGTGAATTTTTCTGATTATTATATTTTTGGAATTCCACGTAAACATTTAAATTAACTTGGAAAACGCATAGTAAAATTTTCGTATTTACTAGACATTTTTGAATATTAAGATGAAATTAACTAAATTTACGAAAAATTCGCATTAAAAAAATTCACTAGTTAAATTTTTTGTTAAAAGGCCCTTACTTAAAATATTTATAGCTTGGGTTTTTTTAATGTAATTTATTTAAAATTTTTGAAAATTTATTTACAATTAAAAATAAATGATAAATTCACTTGAAATTTATAAAAATCAGGTGAAATTTACATTTTTTGTGTGAAATTGTCAATAGTCAGGAATTTTTCTGATTTTTCTAATTTCAATTTAAAAAATAACATACTTATTTTTTTTAATAATTTATAAACATTTATAGACAAAACAAAATAAAAGAAATTTAAATAATTTTTTTAATTTTGGCTATCTTTTTTTCTTGACGCTGTATTTAGTTGAAAAGGTGATTTGTATACATTTTTCACTTTAAGAATAAAGCTTTTACCAATTTCGATATACAGTAGGATCTCGATAACATGAACGGTTCTAAAACATGAACAATTGGGAACAATTTTCTCACCACGCATTGTAGTGTTCCAAAAGATGAACGTGTTGAAATCTGGATACTCGAAAAGATGAACGCTTTATTTCTTATACGATTTTTTTCTACTTCCCCTTTATTTCGTCGTTACATTTTTTAGTAACTGTTTTAAAATTTGCTAACGGTTCTCTTGGACGTAGTTTACTCACAGTTTGTGTATATTCTTCAGTTAAAAGTGAATTTTGAAGGGAAAAGATGCCTCCAGTGAAAGGAAGAGTAAAGTTTCTAAACCTCAAACAAAAGTGTGGAGTGTTAGATGACATACAAGAAAAAATATCTTATCGAAGCATTGCAACGAAATATGGAATCGCTATATCCACGATTGTTGGAATAAAAAAAAGGTAAGGCAATCACTTCGAGAGTGTGTAAGACATCAATTTTTGGAGCAGAAAAACGGAAAACATTGCATAAATCAGAAATGCCGAAAATGGAAGCGGCGTTGTATAGATGGTTTCTGAAGCTACGAGACCGACATGTTCCCGTGTCAGGAATAATGCTGAAAGCCAAGGCCAAAAAATTGCTATTTTCAAGGAAACAGTTTCATTTAACGGGAGTGATGGATGGATTAACAATTTCAAGGCTAGATTTGGAGTTCGGCTTCTAGCAATCAGTGGGGAAAAATTGAGCTCAGATAAAGACGCTGTCGTGCCCTTTAAACAGAAATTAAAGAAGACGATGACTGACTTCGGTATCAGTCGAAAACAATTGTATAATGCTGATGAAAGTAGTCTATTTTGGCGAATGATCCCAAACAAAACGTTTGTCCACTCTGGTGAAAGATCAGCTCCCGGAAGAAAAATTGCAAAAAAATTGTTTTACATTTTTGGTATGCGAACAGCACTGGTGAGCACAAGTTAAAGCTTCTGACCATTGGAAAGTCAAAAAATCCCATGTGCTTCAAGAATTTTAGGCCTCCAATGACATACACCAACTCAAAGACTGCATGGATGACAAAAGAAATTTTTAAAAATTGGTTTCATTCAGAATTTGTTCCACAGGTAATTATGATTTAAAAACTAAGTTTGCGTTATATGTATAGAACTCTTTTAAAGGTAAGGGAGTTTATGAAGAATAATAACCTTCCAGAAAAGGGATTGCTTATTCTTGATAATGCCCCCAGTCAAAATGAGCTTCAAAGCGATGATGGTTGCATTCACACAATGTTCATGCCTCCAAATGCAACACCACTTATACAACCAATGGATCAGAATGTAATAAGGCTCACAAAGTTGCACTACCGAACAAGCCTTTTGTCGGATGTTATCTCTAGAGGGCGAGATGTTGAAAAGATGTTGAAAAAATTTAGTTTACGTGACGCTCTGACATGTCTTTAAGGACTTGGGACAAACTTACACCGGAAGTCATTGAAAAGTGTTGGCATGAATTGTTTGCATAAGAAACTGATTCTAGTGACGAGGAAAAAGATGTCTGTCTTGCCTTATTGCAACAAAGAATGCAACTGTAGGAAATAAACCAGGTTTCCACCACAGCACTGAATATGCTACAAGAAGTTTTTTCTGACGTAAGTCAATAATTTTTTATTTATTGAAACGATCGTCAACATTTAAATTTATTTAAAGGTTCCATGTTCCTCCAACGATATAAGATGTAGTTCAGCTGCCTTCTGATGAAGAAGAACTCTCCTTAGAAGATAGTGCAGTCGAGGTTATAGAAGTAATAAAACCAGCAGAGGTCATTTCAGCTATCAACACCACCCAGAAGTTCGCAGAGCAATGTGAGGCCGATGTTTCGACACTTTTATCCTTAAGAAATTTACGAGAGAAAGTAATGACGAGACTTCTTTGTTCCGGGCGACAGGCTACTATGGAGCAGTTTTTTAAGAAAAAGGTCTAAATGAGTGTATTTTGTTTAACTCTTTGAACAACTTTGTTATTTTTGTTATTTTTTATGTTTTTTGTTAAATAAAATGAATTGATATTTTGTTAGATGCAATGTTTTTATGTATAGTTATATGTTTTTCTTAAACTAACTCTCGATGCTTGGAAAGATGAACAGTTCGAAAAGATGAACAGGGCCTGTTTTATATCTGTTCATCTTTTCGAGATTCTACTGTATGTATTTTACGCCTGATCTACAAACTTAATTATTTTTTTAAAGACTTTTTGCATTCCTTTATGGAAAATACATAAATGGCAAAATCGGAAAAAAATTCATAACACACACCGGTTACTTTGTATGAAAGAATGAATGTTGTTGGGTACAATTGCACTGCGACCTTAGTATCTACTCGTATTGTGCCCCATTTTTGATCTGGATGAGGTTTCTCCTCCAGATTCGTTCCTTTTAGAGTGTATTTTGCTCTCTACTATATGGTAATTGCCCAGATGTTTTTCTCTTTGATGCACTAGTGCGTCACATTTACCTATTATGGGGGCGGGTGTCTCCTCATGAGCGTTCCGAATCTGCAAGAAGCACATTCTACAGGCGGTGGCGTGGATGGTAGCTTACCAAGTCTCAATAGATATAGATAGGACTCTGAATTCGGAAACATTTTTTATGTTTATGCCATGAGGCCTCATCTATCAAAATAAGAATCGGGAAAATTAGGGGCTTTTTGTGAATTATTTTGAAGTAGTTTTTTTTTATCAACAAAAAATCAAAGAAGGAACAATTTGGCAATTTTTTTCCTTATTTTGAATTTTTTGAAAATGTTTTTTTTTTTAGCTAAAATAATATGAACAATAGCACGTTATGGACTTCAAATAAAAAGAACAAGCTCGTGTGATCCAGTTGTGCTTATGATTTTTATTTTATATAGAACTTTGAAATTTATAATAGTGCAAATGTAGACTGATATTAAAGTTTAAAACTTTAACTTAACATTTGTGCGCTGTTTTAAACTACCGGTTTTCAAGTTTTTTCAATACAAAATCTGGGACATACTTTCTAATTTACGCCACCTTTACATTGTTAATGTGCAACTCTTTAATGATTTTTTTATTTGTGTTTTATCTTTTAAGTTGGCTTGGATGCGGCTGGTAAAACCACGATTCTCTACAAACTGAAACTTGGTGAAATCGTAACAACCATACCTACAATTGGCTTCAATGTCGAAACTGTCGAGTATAAAAACATCTGTTTTACGGTTTGGGATGTTGGCGGGCAAGACAAAATTCGACCATTATGGCGTCATTATTTCCAAAACACTCAAGGTCTAATTTTCGTTGTTGATTCAAATGACAGAGACAGAATAAATGAGGCTGAAAAGGAATTGCAAAATATGGTATATTTTTGATAAAAGCTTGATTTTTTTAACCATGTTAACATGTATCAAGTTTTTTTTTTATTTTAAAGCTACAAGAAGACGAATTACGAGATGCAGTTCTATTAGTATTTGCTAACAAGCAAGATTTACCTAATGCAATGAGTGCAGCTGAGCTCACAGACAAATTACGTTTGAATCAACTCCGTCAACGACATGTAGGCATAAATATTCTAATTTTTGTTTTGTATAACATTTATTTAAATATTTTTTTTTTAATTCTCAATTTCAGTGGTACATTCAAGCAACTTGTGCTACACAAGGTCATGGACTTTACGAGGGTCTCGATTGGCTGTCGAATGAACTTGCTAAAAAATGATGTAAATCAGATGTTCTAAAGTAGTTTTTAACAAGGATCTTTATATATAAATATAAATAACAAAAAAAAAACACAAATATATGTATATGTATATCTATAATAAAAAAAACTAAAGGAAGACCAAGAGAGAAAGATGTTAAGAAACGCATACATTCGAAGGAAATATGAATTAAAAGTTAGTGAAAAAAATAATTAATCAAAATAAAAATGAAATGCTGTTCGTTGATCATCGCATTACGTGAAAACAGCTGAACCGATTTGGTTCATTTTTATTAGTAAGTGTTTGTATTGCAGGCGTTTTTGTTAATGTGAAATTTCGTACGAATTTGTACAAATTTCCCAATTTGCTGTCAAAAACCATAGGAAAAAAAAACAAGTTTGAAAAACTGTGAACATTTTAACTTAACAAACAGACATGAATGAATGAATGAATGTGTTGGGTAAACATTTGCACTGCGACCTTAAGATCTATTGTGCCTCCCTTTTGATCTGGATGAGGTTTCTCATCTACAATTCATCCTCCAAATTCGTTCCTTCGAGGAATTTGATAATTTGGGGTATTTTTAATGAATGTAATTCATTCTCTTCTATATGGTACTTGCCCAGATATTTATGTCTATGATGCATCAGTGCATCACATTTCCCTATTATGTGGTCCGGTGTCTCCTCATGAGCGTTGCAGAATCTGCAGGAAGCGCTGCTCACTAGGCCTAGGATGCTGAGGTGTCTTCTCAGTTTGCAATGGCCGGAAAGGAGACCCGTTACTCTCCAAGATTGTTCCTACTTAGGCTGATGCAGGATAAGAAACGCTCTCGGCTATAGTTCCCGAGTAAGAGTTTTGCCTGTCTCAGTTTAGGGAGTTCTTTCCAGATTTTTGATCTTTTCGCCTCCTCTTCGGATTTGATTTTGTTTTTAATCATATTCTCCCCTATACCACAATAGGGCTCTGGTCCCGTTAGGGGTGCCATTGCTCCTATTTCTGCTAGGGAGTCAGCCTCCTCATTGCCCTGGACACTGACGTGACCTGGTACCCAATGTAGTGTGACTCTGTTTTCCTTGCCCAGTTCATTGAGCTTATTCACACATTCCCATACTAGTTTAGAGGTAATGGTGTATGAATTCAAAGCTTTAAGTGCAGCTTGACTGTCTGACATGATGGCAATGTTTTGGTTTTTATATTTTCTATCGATGTTACGTTCTGCGCATTTTCCGATGGCATTCACTTCTGCCTGGAATATGCTGGTACATTTCCCCATCGGTATGGAAATTTTGGTTCTAGGCCCAAAAATGCCTACACCAGTCCCGTCAGAAGTTCTCGATCCATCAGTATACCACTTGATGGTGTTTGCTTTGAGATTGTAGTTTTCCATTTCACTTACCCAGTCTCTTTTGCAACTTAACTCCGTTCGAAAAAGCTTTTCGAAGTTATATTTTCTAATCATGCTATCCCTGGGAATGTCAAGAAGGTTTATTTCTGTGGACTTGAGGATCATGTTCCTCTCCCTATGGCCAATGATCTTCCCTGTCCCAGTACCCTTCTTAGCAAACCTCATGATTGTTCCCTTAGCAGCACTTTCTATTGCCACGTGTAGTGGCGCTAGATTTAAGATGTTTTCCATTGCTGCTGTTCTCATTGCTCCGGTTATACATATGTATACATGCAAGCCTTTGCACCGTTTCTAATTTTTTCTTAGTGGTTGTTAGTTCGGTTCTTTTGTGCCATGCAACCGCCCCATAGGTAATGATGGGTCTTACCTTCATGGTGTACATCCATCTCAGGATGTTTGGTTTGCACGCCCATGATTTTCCTGTCGAAATTATTTACAAATTTTATCGGCCCTATCGAGGTTACCGTCGGAGCGGAATTCTCTCTGAAATTCTACGAATCGGAGCTAGTTCTCCGATCAGCTGATTGGAAATTCTTTTCGACGAAATTAAACGCATGCCATTTGCATGCGATGCTTTGCATGCGATGCTTTGCGATGAAGTACTTCAAATCGTTTTTTTTTTTCTTTATTATTTTCTCCGAAGTCCTCCGACAAGTTCATCTTAATGTGTCGTGGCATTTCTGTAAAATTTCTTCCGCTTCTTCAGCTTTTTCGAATCGAAATTGAGTATCCGACGAAGGATGCTATACGCAGAAAGTTAGCTCTATAGGGCAGTATATTTGTCGAAAAAATTGCCGAAAAAAGACGATGAAACCTGGACAGATAGGTGACGCCGCAATCATGTAATTTACAAATCCATATTCATGAAGCTAAATGATTCAAATTCAAAACATTGTTTGCTTGGCACCAAAAAAGCAAATAACAAAATAAAAAGCGGAAGGGGACACTGGTCGGAGAAAATGTGTGTCGCCGCATTCCGGAAAGTGCAGTGCATTGTATATAAATTTGCATAGTACTCAATACTCATTGTATATAAAACTTATAGTACTATCATCACGATGCTTTTTGAGTTGTGTTGTGTGGTTGTCTGGGGGCGCACTTGTATATACACAGAAACAGCAACCAGAAAATTAGTTAGTTGTGTGATCGCTAGGTGGCCGACGTGTGGAACGTGTTCATGAGAGTACTATCATTGTATATGAACTTGCATAGTACTCTCATGAACACGTTCCACACGTCGGCCACCTACCGATCACACAACTAACTAATTTTCTGGTTGCCTGTTCTGTGTATATACAAGTGCGCCCCCAGACGACCACACAACACAACTCAAAAATCATCGTGATGATAGTACGTAGTAGTAAGTTTTATATACAATGGTAATATGCAAATTCATATACAATGATAGTATTCTCATGAACACGTTCCACACGTCGGCCACCTAGCGATCACACTCCTAACTAATTTTCTGGTTGCTGTTCATGTGTATATTCAAGTGCGCCCTCAGACGACCACACCACACAACTCAAAAATCATCGTGATAATGGTACTATAGGTTTTATATACAATGGTGCAGTGTAACATTTTGTAGTTTATGTAAACTTTAGTCTTGTTTTTCTCTAAACCTCGAGGTAATGTGAAGAAAAATAAGAACAACTTATTCCCAGGAGTGTTTAGTTTAACCAAGAAAATTATCGGGGTTTGCGATATTTTTACACATGTGCATTGTATATAAATTTGCATAGTACTCTCATGAACACGTTCCACACGTCGGCCACCTAGCGATCACACCCCTAACTAATTTTCTGGTTGCTGTTTCTGTGTATATACAAGTGCGCCCTCAGACGACCACACCCCACAACACAAAAACCATCGTGATGATAGTACTATAAGTTTTATATACAATGCACATGTGCATTGTATATGAATTTAGATAGTACTCTCATGAACACGTTCCACATGTCGTCCCCCTGGCGATCACACAACTAACTAATTTTGTGGTTGCTGTTTCTGTGTATATACAAGTGCGCCCCCAGACGACCACACAACACAACTCAAAAATCATCGTGATGATAGTACTATAAGTTTTATATACAATGCACATGTGCATTGTATATAAATTTGCATAGTACTCTCATGAACACGTTCCACACGTCGGCCACCTAGCGATCACATCACTTATTAATTTTTTGGTTGCTGTTTCTGTGTATATACAAGTGCGCCCTCAAACGACCACATCACACAACGTTTGGAACGTGTTCATAAGAGTACTATGCATATTCATATACAATGCACCTTTGTATATGAAAACTATAGTACTATCATGGCGAGTTTTTTTTTAGGGTTGCAGAGGTCCTGGTGGTGGCGCTGCAAAATGTGAGGTGTAAAATTCGATTTGGTGAGCCTTTAAGCGTCGAAAATTGGTGGTAGGAGCAAGAGGAGACTATTTTTTGGATTATTGCATCCAAAAAATATCAATAAATATCATTTAAAACCTCCATAAGCTCTCCGCAAAAAAAAAAAAGAGTAAGGGTTGCATAGGTAAATTAGATGTTGCCCCATTCGACTTCCACCATGATAGTACTATAGTTTTCATATACAAAGAATGCACATGTGATATCTAGCGATATGTTAACTGCAGAAAATACGAAGGTATATTTAAACATACTTATAACATCCGATCGTTGAAGTTAAACTGTGTAGACTTGTCTAATTTGTACTTTCAGGAGCCCTATTTTAGAAGACCAAAGCGAGCAAAGGTTATCGCGTTGGTTATTCCTATCTCTACGGATAAAGAGACTGCAATAGACAAAACGATATTGTATGATCTCTTCCGCTCTCTAGAATAGCGCCTCTGGGGGTAATTCCCTAAAACGAACGAGTGATATCGTTTTCACTCCAGCTGTCTGTAGTACTTCTGTAATAAAAGATAAGGAGAGCTGTCGTCAAAGAGATATCCATAGAGAAATTACTTACCTAGAGAACCCACTCAGGGGGTTCGTTCTCTTCCACCCTACAAGCTGCTTAAGGCAATAGAGGTGTGAATGCGTTAGTGGTCCAATGCATTTCTTATGGGATGAAGCATTTATGGATGTATTAGTTGTTGCTTTAGATCAAATTGAGCTAATTGCTCAGTCCCCTTAAGGGTTTTGGCTCACTTTTCAAAATAAAAAATCCGTTGAATTCAAAAATTGAAAACAAATATAGATTTTTTGTATAAAAATGCCTGTTTCGACTCACTTTCAGTGTATATTGGTCTAAATATAACCTTTTGTGGCTTTTGGCATTCAAATTCTATAAATTTATTATTGTTTTCGCTGAAAAAAAAAGTAAATTCAACTAAAAAGTATAAGCGCGTCATAAATGTAGATAGTGCGTACGCGCCGAACTTCTTTTGAGTTGGTACCCAGTTTTGACGTTTTGGTGACAGATCAAAGAAGTAAAAAAAAAATTTGACAATTCAATTATTATTATTCTAAATTTGCGTACATTAGTTTTCAATCAATTAAAGTTTTCACTTTTTGTTTGCGGTGAATCTGGAAAATACGGAAAGATTGCCGAAATTGGCCAAGGAATATTTGGGTAAGTGCTTCAATATCCTACAATTAAAATCAGAATATATATTTACTGTAACTTATATTCCTAGTGAAGTGTTTAAAGCTCGGGAAAAGAAGAGCAACAAGTAATTTTTGCCCATGAAGAAAGTCCTCAAGGACAAAGAAAAAGATAGTGTAAGTAAAGTGTATTGTAAAAATAACTCATGATGGTGTTCCTATTAATATTATATCTGTTTTCTAGTTTTTGCAACTCCTAAAACACGAGAATGTCATCATTCTTATAGAAATCTGCAGAACACAGGCGACTCATCATAACCAAATATAGGTCCACATTCTATTCAGTCTGTGAGAGATCAAGAAAGTCAGGCAACAGCTTTTGAATGGATTGCATTACATTCACAGTAAAAAGGTAAGTTCTGACAATGAGACTGCATAGTAAAAATGTTAAAATTTGTTTAAATAATTTCAGATATTACATTGCGATATGAAAGCTGCAATGTATTCATAACAAAGAACTCGCTGATGAGGTGTGGCGCGTGGATTTAGCATTTCAAAGAACGAACACAAACCCATTGTTGTACGATCGAAATGGAAATGCGTCCATATGTAAAGGATTCACATGAATGAGATTGGATAGATAAGCTTTTATCCGATACTATGCGAAGTGATTTAAGTTAAATGTTATCACAACATTTACAAAGTATGTTTAAATATCCGGCTACGCTGGACAACCAGGGCAAGCACGACAATACCAACATGCCAAAGCCTCAAGACAACAGTTTGATCGATTCTGTTTTTTTTAGATATTTTGTGCGGTTATTTTGCGATTCCAGCCAAGCACTTTTTTTTAAATTTCTTTGTTTGTAAGTTGAATAGGCATATTTTTGTTTAGTTAAAATGACGAGAAATAAAACTAATTTAAATGAAATTTTGTTGAATATTTTTGTTCAAAGACTGATGCATTTTACAATAAATCTGGTGAATTTAGAATGTATGGGATATGGTTTAAGGGTTCTTTTCCACACTGAAACTTTTGAGTAAAAGATTTAAATGCTACTTGTAACAGCATTAAGTGCTGATTCCTAAAAGGTATCATTCATATCTGTACGATTTACGGTTGGCCAGCTAGCCTGCAAAATGTTTTTGATTTTTCTTCATAATGGCAAAAAGTGAGAAAGTTGGAAAACGTTTTGCATTGTATCTGGCCAACGGTAAGTCGTAGAGAGATGAACGATACCTTTTTGGAATCAGCACTTAATGCTGTTACAAGAAGCATTTCAATTTTTTCATCAAAAGTTTTTATTTGGAAAAGCACCCTAAAACCACCCTTACAGGTTGCAATATGAAAGTGACAAAAGTTAATTTTTTTCAATGGTTACTCTTTTTTAACCAATTTTGATGCTCGTTTGTAGAGCATCAACTACTGGTTCCAAAAACGTATCAACCATCTCTGTAAGACGTATCGTTCGTCAGATACACTCCAAAACGTTTTTCATTTTTCTTCATAATGGCAAAAAGTGAGAAAGTTGGAAAACGTTTTGCAGTGTATCTGGCCAACGGTAAGTCATAGAGACATGAATGATACCTTTTAGGAATCAGTAAATAACCAGCCATATAATTTTCAGGTACTTCCTTGAAGAATGAAGATGGAAACTGAAGATATTTATGTTATTAATGTTTTTGTTTTTAAGCTTGGTGCAATAGGCCTAATGGGGAAACCGAACACCTTATCAAAAAATCGGTTAACGCGCCAAGAAGCATACCCCTTGGGTGGTGTGGAAATGCTTTAAAATGTATGTTCTCTATGTTCTCATTTTTTATTTGCTTCTTATTTAATTTCAGATGTGTGCAGTAAGAAATATGAAATATGTAGAGATGCTGCAGCTGGTGAGAATAACAAATGAATACATACATACATACATACGAAAAAGTAATTGACTTCATGCATCTTCTTTTTCTTTAGTCGTTTACTTGGTGTGATCACCAAAAAAGATGTCCTTGGGCATGGAAAGCAAATGAAGATCCCAATACAGTTTTATTCAACTGATACCATAGCCATCAATATTATCTTCATAAGCAACAAAAAAATAATTTATTTCAAATAATGTTCATTATATTTTATTAGCTTAAAAAATTTGTATACCAAATCATGTTTATAAACGAATAATAAGTATATTTATACATATATTTTTTATTTTTTAATTCTAAAACATAATCCATACTTGAAAACTGTAAAAGAGTTGATGGGACTTCCTTTAAACAACAAATTATTTATACTTTACTATTATTACAAAGAAACATTATTCGCATGTAAACTTCTTCAAATTACAATAAATGAAAATTGAATAATTAGTAGTTACATTTGTTTTTGTTTTTATTTTGGTATGTTGATTTTCTTAGTGCAGTACTCAGCGATTCAGCGAAATATAAAACAACTAGAAATCAAGCCGTTGAAATATGTAAAAGGAAACATAATTGTTTAAATTATAATAGAACAGCATTTTGGTCACTAAATAAATGACTTATATCGAAAAATGTGTATGTTGAGAGTGAAGATAAAACTATTCCGGTAAATATTTTATGAAAATAATGGACTGATTTACTGACAATAAAAATAATTACAATAATATTCTATTATCTTTTCTGCAAATAATAATTCTACAGTGCACATATTATTATAAATACAAAATTTAATGTATGTAGCTACAATTAATGGAATTTTATTTTAGTATTTTTAATTTAATTTATCTCTTACAATTTAATTATTACTTTTTGCTTTTATTTTTGTTATTGTTGTTGTTTTTAAACAATCACAGCGACGACGTTTTTGTTGCTTATGAAATGGAATTGTTTATGTGAATTTGAATTTAAAACTGCAATAAACTCTTGCGGTGGTATAGTTGAATATACAGAAAAATGGGAAAATAATTTATGCATAATTTTATATTTTTTTTATACATACATATTTATTGAGGATTTGTTGATAGCATTAAAAGATTTATGAACTTTTAATGGTTTCAGCAACAAATAAACCTATTTCATTTTAAGTTTGCTTAGCCTTGGAAAGGACCGCCTCTGATTTCGAAGATTGGATCCGTTTTTCACAGTAAAGACTGCCAATCGGCTTAGAGAGTGAAGCAGCCAGACTTTTTGTAAAGGTGAATTGACCGATATAACTCATAGCAGTCGAGGTGTTGGTTGAGTTCGAGCTTGTAACGGGCGTTGTGGCTGCCGATGAGGGTTGACTGACTTTGGCCAATTGTCAGTGGGGTTAACTGTGGATCGGGCGTCGTTGTTGGTGTTATTAATGTTGTCGCTATAGTCGAAAAAGCCTCTTTTTTACTCCGATCGGTGATAGGAAACTTATTTTTGGAACAACTCAAATCCAGTTCGAGTGTATAAAATCGGCCTCTACCAATTTTTTTATTCTCATTTTCGATAACAACTGCAGGCTGCTTGGTTAGGATACTTGTTTTATTATTGCTGGCAGTGTTGTTTGTAGAGTTTGTGCCTAAAAAATCATTTTTAAGCACTCGCGGACTTAAAATAGATTCATAAATATTATTAGTTTTACTGTTGGCGGCGTGATCGTTATTTAGTTGTAATGTGGTGTTTATCGGCTATCGGAAGGGTTCATTGATGTGATGGTTGTCGAAGATGATTTGTTTTGATTTTCTGACGGCGAAAGTTTTGAGCTTAGCGATTCAATCAAATTCTCACAGCTGGTCTCTTAGACGCTCTCAAGAGGTGGGGATTTAATGTTTGACTTGTAAGCTGGAAACCAGCCAGAGTTAGGAATCACAGGTGGTTTTTGAAGGGTGGGCGTTACACTCGCCGACTGTTGCTGTTGTGGTGGGGTTTCATATGGTTCAGTTATTTGCCGTAGAGGTTTTGGGGGAGACTCCTTCAACTTCCGAGCTATAATCTCACTTGGTTCAACGTTAAAACTTTCAAAATTCAAGTCCAAAAAGAGTTCTTGAAGGAAGCGCCGCGCATTCATGCGATAAGTACTTCGTCCTAGGAATTTGCACACTTCAGAGTATAGGCAAATGTCCTGAAAGGATTCCGGCTGCTTCTGTTTCAACTCAAGCAGGGCGAATTTTGCTTACTACTAACTGGATTAGCTAGGCGTAGGACATTATAAAGGATCACAGTAGTTAGATGATCTGGCATACTATCTTTGCTATGGATGCTCTCAGGTGAATTGAATGATACTTCTGAGAGTTGAATCGATGAGCTCGGATAGGATTTTAGTTTCTTATTAAATATACATGTATCGCTGCATTTATTTGGCTTATTATTGTTCAACCTAGAGCAACGTAAGCAGTTGCTGCGATTGTGTTTTCCAATCCATTTTGAACGTTTACTAACTGAAGAAACGTCTGAAAAATTGCTAATAACAGAACTTTGGTCACACTCGTTTATGGAGTCATTGAAAAATTGTTGTTTCACACCCATAAGATTTGTGTCAACTAAATCATGATCTTGAATGTCTCGCGAAACGTATGTGGTAGTCATGTTACGCGTTGGAAAAAGGTCAAGTATGTGTTTTGGAAGGCATATTCCTAAAAAAAAAAAACAAAAAAAAGATATCACTAGTGATTAAAAATCTTAACTGATGTAAACTTACCTGAGTAGCAGGGGCCTTTTGAGTCGTTTTGTAACAGGAACTTTGGTGCTGCCAATGTTGGTAGAGGAACTTGTAGATCTTCAACAGTTATTTGTCTAAATAAGGTTAATGAAAATAAATTATTTTGCCAATTTTTTTTTTTTTTTGGTGCAAAACTTACGAATATAGAGAAGTATGACGATCTAGACTTCGTACTTTCATCTTACGATGCAAATCTGAAATCGAAGACTTTTTTTTGACGAAATGTCGCATAGATTTCATTTCGATCTATGATTTCGGCTATTTAATCGGCTGCAGATTCAGATAGAACTGGTCGACAATGCCGTCGGAGGGTTCTTGGTTTCGCGTAACCTGCAAAATCTAAATGGCTTATAGGCGTTTGTGAGTATGACGTGCCAATGAGTGACGTTCGTCGGAGAGGAAGAGCAAGCCTGGACGGGATATCACCTAGGTTTGACATTGAAGGAATCGGACTAAGTTGGATTTGTTGAAAATCTCTGCAAAAACATTTATATAAATATTTTTTGTCTTAGGTATTTACAAAAAAAAATCTGTTTGTTGCTTCAAAACATACCCAACAGTAGTTCGAGCTGGTACCGATTCACAGCTGCTTACTCCAGAGGTATTCGAGTCAGTACAAGAGTTACGACGTATCCTATGATGATGTAAATGTGTTCCAGCTACAGCTTACTTATTACATCTGTAGTCTTTGACTCAGATAATGATCTTGTATGTTTGCCAGGACGAGTGAATGTTGGTTCTAACATAGTCTTTGATTGTGTGACACATCCTACAATCTTTATTTTTTTTTATTAAGAGAAAGGGTTTTAATATTTGTTGTCATTATAAAATTAAGTAAATTTATTGAATCTACCTCGTCTTTGCTATCGCCTTTGCTTTCACCTGTTGTAGTTGTGTCATCAGCCAATAATAAATTCCAATCACTTTGTGTATAATATGATCCTTCAATTTGATCTAAACTTGTATAGTTATAAGAAGGAACATCTTCACAAGGATGTCGCACAGGTGTAAAATTATTTGAAATCCAGTCTTCGGGTTGGTAAACAGGCCATATTGTATTTCGATCATGTCGTACACACAGCCAATCTAAAAGAAATAAATGTCATGAGAAATATGTTTACTTTACTTCTTTTGTCAATTGCTTATTTGTTGGTAGAAAAGATTTAAGAAATAAAATGTCTTTGGATCAGAAAACATTTTTATATTTGCCAGACTTCTGATCCACAGTTATAAAAGATACATGCTTTAAAATACCACTACCGACTTTTTTTTTTTAGATTTTTACTGAAAATGTAACAAAAAAAAGTTTTTAACTTACTTAATTTAAACAAACAATTAGCTCCAGCAGTTGTACTTCCAATCAATCCAATGGCACACCCAACCTTGCCGGCAATATCCAGTAACTCCTATTGCTGCTCCAGACACATTTTTCGCAACTTCCACTGAAGTTTGAACTTTAGAGGAAACTGGAGGTGTATCAGTGCAAATCGATTTTATTCATGAGATTATCAAACTCTTCGCTGTATTCCTTTTTCCTTGCCAAAAAGACGAGCCCAAATTTCAGTTGTCGTAACACAATGAGTAATGTAAGGATTCCAATATTTTTCGGTATACTGGCACAAGAGAATTTAGCCAAATTTTCGTTTAAATACTCATTGGGATACGTAGAGTAAATACTTTCATGGACACTGGAACAACTTGGAGAATTTCAATTTGAAGAAAGTGCATTCAGGTTGCGCACACCGCCTTACAACACAATATTCTGAAAGTGATGTTACAGGATCAAGTTTCCGATTGAATTGGAAAACTTTTGGTGGAATTATTTGCTAAAAAAGAAAAATATATGTGATTTAAAACAATATCAAATGCGAGAATATGAAAATAATCAAACTTACTTGGGTCTCTTGGGTTGTATTCCTTATCACACTTGATTTTCGGTCGCCAAATGGACTCGGTAACTCCGAACCAGCAGCCGATAAAGCTGTCGAGGAATCTGGTGTATTTCCTGCAGGAACGCTCGGACCTATCGTAACAATATGCTGTTGCTGCTGCTTGTTTTGGTAATTGGAGACAGATGTTTGCTTTTGTTGCTGTTGTTGTTGATTTTGATATCTTTTTTGTTGATGAACCTGATGAATTGGTTGAATAATAAATTAATTATAACAATTTGTAAAAATATTAAAACAAAATACAGAAAATACAAACCTCAGCAAGTCTGTCATTTTTGACAAATAACAAAAAGTCCATTAGTTGTTTTTGTAGTCCAATCTGACATTTAGTTTTTTTTTTCACAACTCACATGTATACACCGATAGGAGAATTAAGAGAGTTTTCTCTTATTCTCCTCAAATAAAATTTGCGGGTTTAAGAAGCAAGAGGGGTACCGGTTGGTTCTCTAGGTAAGTAATTTCTCTATGGAGATATCGTTCAAGTGTTTTCCTTTCAAGGAATGACCCCCTGTTTGTTTTTATTTTTCGAAGTGATAGGTGTAGTGAAGATAGTTTAATTTAGCGCGAAGAGCTCCTATTGCGTCTCTTCGTGAGACTGAAGTGTGAATAGGCTGGCTCCTTGACCTCTGATTCGCTATGTCGTAAGAATACAATTTTGTGGTTCCTCTTTCGGTTGAGGTTGTTGCGGTTTTGCCATCGGAGTTCGGGAAAAAGATATAATCAGTGGACGGAAAGTAACCTTATATCAATCTACAAGGGGAAGAGTGATACATATAATTGTGGCAGCTACCATTTAGTCAAGCTTATATTACACATCACGAGGATCGTTGACCGTCTACTAAAAAAATACGTCTATCTGACGGCCAGTGTGGGTTTGTTTGGGGTAATCCAACCACATATGTAATCCAAAGTATAAGAATCAAAATGGAAAATTCGTCCTTGCAACGACCAATTGATGTACGGATGGATGTTGTAGAGTGAAACAGATACCGCATTAGCGCGAAAAACACCGATTACCTATGAATGTGTTCTATTGAGAAGGATCTTTTGATGGCAAAATCAAACATCGCATAAGAGTAGGGTGGATGAAGTGGCGGGAGCACTCGCCATCTCTTGTGATCGAAAAATGCCCCTTAGCTGAAAGGAAAGCTTTACCAGGCATATTATTAATCAGTGTTGGACATTGTACAAAAGTATGAGAAGGCAACTGAAATGCAAGCCAGAGAATCCGAAGCCTTCACGTCAAAAACACCATCTTGGCCAAAATACAGCTGGTTCTGTCATGCAAACCTCCTGAGAACCCGTTCAAAAGGCCGACGCAAAAAATCCTTGATCAAACAAATGCAACGACAACTGCATTTACTTGGTCTCAGGCATGAAACAATTCACAGCCGGGAGGCCTGTCCACTTTTCCTGAGGTCGACCCGCCGAGCTTCAGTGTACATTCTGTGGAGTGAGAGTATTTTGATCCAAGGCTCCCCGACAGGAGACATGACCACCGTCCGTCGCACAGTGAATTGAATAGTACATGCTTTAGAAACAGGATGATTTGGTTTACAAATGGACACACATTAACATTCTAAAGCATTTGATAAAGTTTGGTATCCTGCTCTTTTATCGAAAATGCGTGCTTTTGGTATCGATGAAACCCTTTTTAAGTTTATTTTTTGTTGGGCTTTTATGATCATTAATTTGGATGCAATTAATAAAAACTAATTCATCTTTTGCTACCCTACGTTTCGCTGGCTTTTTTCCGGCTTCTTCAGGGGTTTTCCTTTATTTGTCTATTTACCAATAATACAAAATATTTTAAATTTATAATAATAATAATAAAATCAAGTTATTTTTGTTAAATTAAAATTTGAATTATGGACTTACTATTGTTTACATTGTTTTTATAATTTAATTATGCTCTTAATGAATAATAAATAATTAAATAAATTAACATTAACACATTTTTAACATTTCACACAATTGAACGAACAAAAATTAAAACTACTATCACTTGATATCACAGATTAGGTTATGGCAACGCCGTATATAGAGCTGATGTTGTCGATGTCTTCTTTGTGGTTCATCGTTGTTTTTATTTTTCTCTGGATGTGTAAACTTTCAAGGGTGTAGCGGGTGGAAGTGCGGTTTTCCTTGTCCAGTATTATGACATTTCCAAAGTCAGCCATATGATCATGGTCCATCATGTGCTGAGAGAGTGCTGTAGCTGTCTTTTTCCTTCTTATATCAGCTTCATGTTCTGACATTCTCACGGCTAATTTTCTTTTTGTTGTACCTTTGTATACCATGTTCATTGTATATAAAACTTATAGTACTATCATCACGATGATTATTGAGTTGTGTTGTGTGGTCGTCTGGGGGCGCACTTGTATATACACAGAAACAGCAACCAGAAAATTAGTTAGTTGTGTGATCGCCAGGGGGACGACATAGTACTCTCATGAACACGTTCCACACGTCGGCCACCTAGCGATCACACCCGTAACTAATTTTCTGGTTGCTGTTTCTGTGTATATACAAGTGCGCCCTCAGACGACCACACCCCACAACACAAAAACCGTCGTGATGATAGTACTATAAGTTTTATATACAATGATTGAGTGTTAAATTAGATTTGTGTGCGAAAATTGTTTTTTCTCTGTCAATAGGTATTGTGTTGTTTAGTGCTGGGTTATCAGTGAGGTGTGGGACGTAGGATAAAGAGTAATATTTTTGGTTGCCAGACTTTACCTTTAATGATTTTTGTTCTTTGTTTTTATTTTGTATTTGTTGAATTTTGTTATTTATAAGTTCGTTGATTATTGTGTTCGGGTAGTTGTTCATTTGTAAAATATTGCATATTTTAAGGGTGTTGTCCTTGTGATATGTAACATCACTTATGTCAAATATTTTATTGATGAGGGTTTCTGCCGTGTTTTTTTTGTATTTCATTGGTTGAGAAGACATATAGTTCAGCATTCTACCTGATGATATCGGCTTACTATACCAATCAAATGTGATTTTGTTGTTGTTTTTAATTAGTTTCACCTCCAAGAATGGGAGTATATTATTTTTTTCCGTTTCTATTGTGAATTTTAGTTTTGTATGGTGTAATGAACTACAATAAATATGAAATTACATTGAATTTAATTATTATATTTTGTATAACAGTTGAAATTTAATTTAATTGCAAATTACCAAAAATCAAATGTAATACCCTATAAATTTCAACTCTCTTATTTTTTGCTTTAAAATAACTGATGTTGCAGTTATTCATTCTTTTTTATCTGCCGTTGCTTCTGTTAGCAAATCAATAAAATTATCTTCTCTCGTTCACTTTGACTTTGACGATAACCATCAAACCAAGCAGCAGCAACAAGCAGCATCAAACATTAAGTATCATAACACTTATTACAATTATACATTACACTTATTTAACATTGTACAATACACAATCAAATACATATTGAACGAAATTGATATAAAGCGTATCAATAATGATTAATATTTTCGAATTAATCAAACCAAAGAAAAGAAATAAAAAAAACGACGGCAAATTACCAAAATTACCAAGAGGTGTTTACTGCTTGCTGGTTGATTAAGAAAAGAGAATGATTTTCAATTGTAAATTGTTGACAACGGCAAAAGTAAGTATATGCACAAAAAAAACAAAGAGATTAGGATTTACATTTGGTAAACAAGTAGACAAAAAAATATAGGGTAGTTTACTAATGTTTGGCAAAGTGCCGCACATTGTACAAAAAATATAAAAAAGTTAAAAATGATTAAATTAATGAATTTAAATGAAAATAAGTTGATTTGAATTTATATTGAATACAAAACATTCAGCCCCCCATGAAAGGACCCAGTTCTTTCAGCAAAAAGGCAACGGTGAGAGTTTTACGATTGGTCGAACGTAATCTCCAGTTTGGGTGGTAATGGTAGCAACTCGTACTCGATTATCTTTTCCTGGATGGATTTCTTTTACTCGCCCAAGTATCCATTTGGCTGGTGGTAGATTTTTGTCTTTTAGCATGACTACATCGCCAGGCTTGAGATTGGGTTTGACACCTTGCCATTTTGGACGTTGTTGCAACGAAGTCAGATACTCGGAATGCCACCGCTTCCAAAAACCTTGTTTGAGTGACTGTAAAAGAGACCAATTAGTAAAAATGTTTTGATCAGAAACAAAAGGATGAGGAATTGAATTCATAGTGTCACCAATCAGAAAGTGAGCTGGACTGAGAGCTATCGGATCCATATCCGATGTCGGCCACATAGGTCGGGAGTTCAGCAGTGCCTTGATTTGTGTCAGGAGTGTATACATCTCCTCATAAGTCAGCCGATGATCCTTGATGACTCGATTTAAGTGAAATTTGACGGATTTGACGCCCGCCTCCCACAATCCACCAAAGTGAGGAGAGGAAGGGGGTATGAAATTCCACGAAATTTTGTCCTTGGATAGATGATCAGTTACAATGTCATTGTGCTGCTGACTCAGGAGTAGCTGAAACATTTCGTCGAGACATCGATTAGCTCCATGGAAATTTGTTCCATTATCGCTCCAGATTTCCGATGGTTTACCACGACGCGACGCAAAGCGATCAAGAGCTGCGAGAAAGGCGTTTGAAGAGAGATCGCTAACCAACTCTACGTGTATAGCCTTTGTTGAAAAACAAATGAATAGGGCGATAAAGGCTTTCGTAAATTTTGGGTTTCTTCCTCGAGCTAATCTTAACGTTATGGGACCTGCGTAGTCTACACCAACTTTGCTAAACGGTCGCGAATACAAGACGCGATCTGCCGGCAGATTATTTGCTGGTTCGAAGTAGTCTTTTGTTGACGAAAGCACGGAACACACTTGTGGACTATTTTACGCAACAAATTTCTACAACCGATAATGTAGTATTCCTGTCTTAAGAGAGCAAATAAAAGAGAAACACCTGCATGGCAATTTGAGTTATGCAAATTATCGACGATAAGTTTTGCGATTCGGGTATTTTTATCGAGAATGATGGGGTGTTTCGCGGAATAAGCTACATCTGATTCTTGGATACGACCCCCGACGCGTAAAAGTCCTTGGTCATCCACAAACGGCGCTAAAGATGCTAGCTTATTGCCTTTCTTAAGATTTTTACCAGTTTTTATAATGTTTATTTCTGACGAAAAACTTAGATTTTGGTGAAATTTTATTAGTTTGGTCTTTGCCATGGAAATTTCGAGAGAAGACAAAGCCATCGATTGTGTTTTAGTGGCAGATTTATCCCGCGCATTTAATAAAAAGTTCTCTAGTTCATCGATTTTTACGGGATCACAGATTTCACCGCTTTTTAGCAATTTTCTTACAAAAACAAGTTCACGAATATTTGATATATACCGAAATATAAAACCGAGCACACGAATAGATTTTAGAAAACGAGATGAATTATCGATAATCTGACAAAAAATGTTTGTAGGGTCTAGTTTCGACACGAAAGCAAAAGTCGGCTGCTTTTTTCGTCTTTCAAAGTCGTCACATTGAATATTATCCACCGAATATTCCGATTTTGGCCACTGATCTCGTTCTTTCGTAATCCACGATGGTCCGGTCCACCATAACTCATTTTGGAGCAAATGAGAAGGTGGAATACCGCGAGAGGCACAGTCAGCTGGATTTTGTTCAGATCGTACGTGATGCCATGATTCTCTAGGTATCGTAGAGAGAATTTCTGAAGTACGATTCCCGATGAAAACTGACCACCTCTTTGGCAATGCCGATATCCAATGAAGGACGATTGCAGAGTCAGTCCAACATACAACTTTTATTTCTTTATCTTGTAAAGAAGTTTTAAGTTTTGTTACTAACCGTGCTAGTAGAACTGCTCCACAGAGCTCGAGACGCGGAAGGGAAACGACTTTGATTGGAGCTACTTTGCTTTTTGCTGCGACTATGTTGCTGGTTACATTTCCAGCCGAATCGACGCTTCTGCAATATATCACTGCTGCATAAGCATCGAGAGATGCATCGCAAAATCCGTGATATTCGACGTTTTCTTTCGATGTCCACATGATTCGTGGAATATTAATTTTTTCGACAGTTGGAAGCTCATTGCGAATGCTGTGCCAATTTTTGGCATGTTCTGGAGATATGACATCATCCCATTTGTACTTTTTTCGCCAGAGCTCTTGAAATAATATTTTGATACCGATCACGACAGGAGTGAGAAAACCGATAGGATCGAAAATCCTTGAAGATTCTGACAGTATTTGACGCTTTGTAGAGGACGGTTTATTATTTAAATTGACTTTGTAGGAAAACGAATCATTTGCAGGAGACCACTGCAACCCGAGAAGTTTGACTGAGTTGAATTCTTCAAACTCTTTTGGAGACATCTCGCGTTGTTCTTCTGGCAAACTGAGAAGAAGAGGCCAACAGTTTGTTGTCCACTTTCGAAGATTTAGGCCAGCAGACTTGAGAAGATCTACAAGTTCTTCACGGAGTGACGTGACTTCTTCAATAGAGTCAGCCCCAGTCATTACGTCATCGACGTAAAAATCGTTGAGCAATACTTCAGAAGCGCGCGGATGAGTATCTGCTGAATCAATGGCGAGTTGGTACAAAGTACGTACAGCCAAAAACGGAGCACAAGCAGTGCCATAGGTTACTGTCAAAAGACGATAATGTTTTAACGGAAGATTAATAGATTTTCTCCAAAGAATTCGTTGGAAATCTGCATGTTCTTTAGAGACTTTGATTTGGCGAAACATTTTTTCGATATCACCAGATATCGTATACCGATGGCGACGAAAACGAATGCAGATTGTGAAGAGATCACGTTGATAGGATTTACCTATAAGTAACGATTCGTTGAGAGATGGATGATTTTGCGAAGATCTAGCCGAACCGTCGAACACTACCCTGACTTTCGTTGTGCTGCTATCATCCTTGAGAACAGCATGGTGCGGTAAGTAAAAACATTTGCTAGAAGACGTATTTATCTCACTAGCAGGAACCTCTTCCATATGGCCTAGGTTCAAATACTCGTCCATAAAGCTAATGTATTTATCCGTTAAGTACTGACTGGATGCGATGCGACGTTCAGTAGAATAAAAACGATTTAACGCGACGTTGAGGATATTGCCGAAATCTGTAGCTTTATCGGATTTGAACGGTAATTGAACCATATACCTGCCATCTGGTAAACGAGAATGATTTGTAACGAATATGTCTTCTGCAAGTTGATCTTCAATGGACAGAGTAGGTTCGAGGTCGACTTCTTCAAGACGCCAAAAACGCTCGAGGTCAAACGAAGTTGAAGTGTCCAATGAAACGCAGAATGAATTGAAACTTTTCGTTATCGAAGAACTAACGGTTTCCATGTTTCCACAGACAACCCAGCCAAAAATTGTTGGCACAAGATCAGGCATTCCTTGGTGACCGCGTTCTGCAGAGCCATTTATTATGCTGAATAATTTATCAGCACCGATGAGTGCGTCAATGTGACCAGGAATATTAAAATTTGGATTTTTTAAAAATTAAATTAAATAAAATAAAACACCATTAAATTTTTGAGTCAACTTAATAATTTTTTATTGAATGCATTTCGACCGATGTATCGGTCATCTTCAGCAACACGACTTTCAACAACAACTTTCAACTTTTTTCAAACAAAAAACAACACAAGCAGCTGATTTCAACCGAGTGTCAATGACATTCGCACCAGACATAACAAACAGATTAAAAACAGTGTTTCACCACAACAAAATGATCCTGGCGTACTCGAATAAATACAAACTAAAAAACAAACTAACAAGTGTTAAAGACAAAAAAGACAATTTAGAAAAATCCGGAGTGTATGAAATAAAATGCAAATGTGGACTCAAATATTACGGTCAAACAAAAAGATCAATTTTAATAAGGTTTAAAGACCACCAAAACTATATTAAAAATAACGACCCAAAAAAATCCGCGATTGCAGCTCATGCATTAGAAGAGCAACATTTACCAATCACTTTGAATGATGTTCGCCTCCTCTCAAGTGTATCTGACAATAATAAACTTGACGCCATAGAAAGCTTTTATATACAAACAGATTACTCTGCACTAAATGCAGATAATGGTAACATAGAGTCATATTTATTCAATTGTTTTTAACTTACTTTCTCTTTCACTCTTAAATTTTCATAAAAATAATTTGTAATATAGTCACTCTATTTATTTTCATGTATTTTGTATAATCATTGTTTATAGTTTCACTATTTCAACTTTATTATGTAATGTATGTTTAAAGCTCATTATGTTTTCTGTTTATATAAGTGACAACTATATTACTCAGTCGTGTTGCTGAAGATGACCGATACATCGGTCGAAATGCATTCAATAAAAAATTATTAAGTTGACTCAAAAATTTAATGGTGTTTTATTTTATTTAATTTAATTTAAAAAAAATTCAATATATTAGAGTCATCGTCATTGTTCAACCTTTTTATAATTATTAAAATTTGGGTCAGCTAAAGTTAACGAACTAAACGACTGTGCATTTGAAACCGAAGAAAACGAAGTAGGCAACAAGGAAGTTAGTTTTGAAACGACGAAGCACTGAATTTCAATGAATTCTTGATGTAAGCGAGAATGAAGTTTTAGGGTCACGATTCCATTCGTAATACCTGCTGGTGTTGCTCCAACACCTGCGATTGGTATTTGTGCGTTCTTGCGAACCAATCCTAATCTCTGAACTGTTTGCTCAGTAACAAAAGAGACCTGAGATCCCGGGTCTAGTAACAACCGAATGTTTTGTAATGTTCCTTGCTTATCATGAACGTGAACGATAGCAGTAGGCAACAGAGTTTGATGAGAACGAACCGATGAAAACAAACTATTTGCCTGAGCTACTGATGAGCAAAGCGAAATTGGCGAAGGTGTTGTGTCTAGAGCATTTGATGTTGATGAATTGATCGCGGAACTACCAGAAGAAGAAGAAGAAGACGACGAAACAGGAACTGCAGAAACTTTTGATGGAGGCTGAATGTAAACGAGCGAATGATGCCTCGAGTGACAAGTTCTGCACCGAAATTTGGAATGACATTTTTGCGAAGAATGCCCTGAACGAAGGCAATTAAAACATAATGAATTATCCTTGACAAAAGTACGACGAGCGGTGATATCAAGCGAAAGGAAGTGTGGACATTGATTCAAAAAATGATCTGCTTTGCACTTTGGACAGTTTAGACTTGATTCTACGAAATGAGATTGAATGACCTTTGGATTCTTCCCACGAGATTGGGTAGTTGGACGAGAAAGCGATTGAGCAGACTCCAAAGCATCACAACGCGAGTTCAAAAAAGTTAAAAATTTATTGATTGAAGAGTCAGTTTTTGTCCCTATCTCAAGTGACCAAGCTTCTTTTGTATCTTGGTCTAATTTCATCAAAAGTAGGTAAATGATCCAAGGGTCACGCCGCGTGGCTCCCAAGGAATCCAAACCGCGAATGGTTTCATCGGCTACATCGGAAAGCTTACGAAGAGACTGAATATTCGACGCGTTGATATTTGGAATCGAAAGAAGCGATTGTATATGCGACTGAATCATGAAGTTAGGACGATCATATCGCTTTTCTAGTTTTTCCCAAGCATCAACGTAATTGGCATCCGAAACTTTTATATCGCGTATAAGATTTGCTGGTTCCCCTCGGAGAAACGATTTCAAATAATGAAATTTTTGTGTCGAAGATATATCCGAGTTGCTGTCTATCGAACCGATAAAATCATCCCTAAAGCTAGGCCATTCCTCGTAATCTCCGGAAAAAACCGAAATCGAAAGCTTAGGCAGTGATATGGAGCTCGCGGATTTTTTTGGCTCATTTAACCTTTCTAAAAACAAAGCCTGTTGGCTAGCTAATTTTTCGATGACCGAATTCGAAACGGCAGGTGTAGCAGGTTTAGAAGCTAACTTTCGTTCGCGAATAATTTTTACGATTGTAGATTGGGCAGTGAAAAATTTATTTTCGTATTCGGAGAAGTCTTCACTGGGATCTACGAATTCATCGTCGTCCGAGTGGACAAAAAGTTCGTCAGTTAAAATTACGAATTTGTTCCACGCCTCATCTAAATGTTCTAACCGAGTTTCGAGAAGCTCTAGTGACACGCGATCGTCTAAATTCTCAGCGAAAGTTGCTGCCCGAGTCAAGAGACCTTTCACATGACCACGTTTTGCTTTAATAGCATTCATTTTTTTTTTTATTTAAAGTGTATCAAAAAGGTTTATTTTAATTGTTTTTTGTTTTTTATACGCAAAAATATTTTACCCACTGTATACCTTTGCAATTAAACTAAGGTTCGAATAAATTAATTGCACCACACTCGATATATATAGGTAGGTAAAAGAATTATATTATGCACTTATTTATTCATATAAAATTACATGCACTTATGATTAGCAAAAAAAAAAAAAAAAAAACCATCATCAAAAAAAAGCATCAAAAAAAAGCATTAAAAAAAAAATATGTCCAATTTAGAATTCGCAAATCACAAAAAAGACCGATTAATAGTCGCGAAAAAGTTCAATAAATATGGCTACGAAGGACCATGAACGAAATTGATATAAAGCGTATCAATAATGATTAATATTTTCGAATTAATCAAACCAAAGAAAAGAAATAAAAAAAACGACGGCAAATTACCAAAATTACCAAGAGGTGTTTACTGCTTGCTGGTTGATTAAGAAAAGAGAATGATTTTCAATTGTAAATTGTTGACAACGGCAAAAGTAAGTATATGCACAAAAAAAACAAAGAGATTAGGATTTACAGCAATGCACAAGTTAAGTTAAACATAGGCCGTTAGCAATTGAAATTTAGTTTTGGTAAACAAGTAGACAAAAAAATATAGGGTAGTTTACTAATGTTTGGCAAAGTGCCGCACATTGTACAAAAAATATAAAAAAGTTAAAAATGATTAAATTAATGAATTTAAATGAAAATAAGTTGATTTGAATTTATATTGAATACAAAACACATATTTTCATATACATTTATTTAAACAAAACACAATTTTTAATTTTAATATCAAACAATTAACTACACAATTTCTTAAAGAACAAATTACACACAGTATACATAAAAAACATAAAACGCAAAAAACTACAGCCCACATCGAATAAAACATTGGTCCATCGGAGCGCGGATAATTTGATATCAGTGAAGTGCGCGTTCGATCAAATTGATTGAATAAAATTGTTGAGACAGTTAATAAATTTATTAATCTCCAATTTATTATGCTATGCTTTTTTTTGATGAATACTTAACATTCAATTACCTAATAGATGAAGTGTTTTGCATGTTGCATGAAAATACATGGTGCATTAGTTTAATTAAATACATATATGTAATTGCCTGTACATATGTTCACATAATATATACTACACGTGCTATGAATTTTTAAGAATATTCTAGACTTAAAATAATTTAGTTAAATCTTTCACTAGCTTTCTAAGAAACTCGTTGAATTTGCAAAAATATTTATTGACATTTGTTGCATTATAATGAATCTGCACTTGGTTAAAGGAAAACGTGGTCGCGCAAAGGCTTCCCTGTCCATGCAATTGGTTTTCTCGTTAGCTATCGATGATTCCACTTCGCTTTCTTCTCTGGAAATTCATTTCGTAAGGCTTACGGAAGCCTGGTCTGATTTTAATGCCTTGTCAGACCAAATGTATGAATTTGTTGAAGATCCTGCTTTCGTTGACCCTGAGCCAGAGTATGAGGAGTACGAAAGCAAATATCTTAAAGCGCATGCTACAATAACAAGCTCCATTCGTGCTAGGACTCCTATTGCCGAACCTCCGCCAACTCCAAACCTAAACATTGCTTCCATAAGTGAATCGCTTTCATCACAACTTCTCAAAAACATCGAAGCAGAAAGATCTTCGAAATCGGTTCAACTGCCAAAGCTAATCGTACCTACTTTCTATGGCGATTATAAAGATTGGCCAGGTTTTAAGGATATATTCCTATAGACAGATAGATATATAGGGACTATAGACTCAAATAAATCGCTTACTGGGACTCAAAAGTTTCAATACTTAAAATCCTTTCTCGGTAAACAACCTGCTTAGTTATTTAAAAATACTCCCTGTACAGAGAAGAATTATCTCGAAGCTTGGGACAAATTAGAGGAACGCTACGATAAAGCCAACCTAATCGTTCAATCGTTCATTCAAACCTTCTTATTGCTACCGTCCGTTAAATCTCCTAGTGCAGCGCTTCTTCGTAAGATATTTGATCAAGCTGATGAGGTGATACGTGGTCTTAATTCGTTAGAAGCTAAATCCAGGGATCCGTGGATAATATATATTTTGCTACAAAAACTAGATTATGAAACAAAACAAGAATGGGCACATGAAGTAGGGTCTAGAACTAATTGCACAATTGAAGAGTTTCTAGATTTCTTACAAATAAGATGTAATTGCCTTGAAGCTTGTGGTCCAGCATCAACTGAAATTTCGGTTTTTAAACGTACTAGTAGTACTTATAAAAGTGTTGGGTCACATATGGTGGAAACCAAGATAGGTTGTCCCAAGTGTAAGGACGACCACCTTCTTTCTTCTTGCAAATCTTTTTCTTCTTTACCTGTTGAGGCTCGCCGGGATTTTGCTAAAGAAAATAAGCTTTGTTTTAACTGCCTTCGACAAGGACATCCATTAAACAGATGTCGACTACACTTACGCTGCAAGATGTGCAACAAGCGGCATAATACGTTGGTTCACCCTACTGAAAATGTAGCTCCAACTGTTTTCAATGGTTCTTCATCGTTAAAAAGCTTTCCTGAGCCGACAAATGTAAATTGTCATTCACTTGAACCATCTCATCATTTTACGACTCTTCTTCCTACTGCTGTCGTCATTGTTCATGATAAACAAGGAACTCCTCATAAAATTCGCGTGTTATTGGATACAGGATCGCAAGTCTCTTTCGTTACAGAGCAGGTCGTCCAACATTTGGGGTTAATACGGAAACCGTCGCGAATTCCTATTATGGGTATTGCACCCACTTCTGCCGGTGTTACGAATGGGGTTGTAAATCTTAATTTATACTCTCGCTTCGATAAAAATAATATTGAAGTAAACTGTTACGTCATCTCTAAACTTACTTCATTGCTTCCACCTGTTTCGCTCGCTATTTCAAATATTAAAGCATACCAGTCGCTTGAATTAGCTGATCCTAGTTTCACTAAGCCAGGTCCAATTGATGTTTTGATAGGGGCAGACAGGGTGTTTGATATCATCAAGGTACCTTCAACTTCACTGGAATCCGATCTTCATAATTGCGTTTCCACGATATTTGGGTGGGTAATAGCAGGCAGTATTGAACAACAGCATGCGCTCTGCAATCATGAAGTTAAAACATTTTGTACACAGATTGATTTTTCGCAAGAGTTTGATTTGGAAAGATTTTGGCGTGTGGAAGAGGTCGATTGTAAACCCATCCTTTCAATTGAAGAAGAAAAAGCTGAGGAACATTTTGTTGCAACACATAAGCGTACCACTGATGGACGATACGTAGTAGAGTTGCCGTTTAAATCGAATTATAGTTCCAAACTTTGCAACTCTTTTGGCATCGCTCTAAATCGGCTGCGTTCTATGGAGCGCAGATTTTTAGTCAATCCTGATTTGAAAACTGAGTATACTCGATTTATGAATGAGTATCTCGCGTTAGGCCATATGGAGGAAATACAACAGCATGAAGTCGCGCCACAATCTTCTAGATGTTATTATTTTCCGCATCATGCCGTTGTGAAAACTGATAGTTCTACCACCAAATTAAGAGTGGTATTTGACGGTTCAGCCAAGCCTCATGATTCTGGAAAATCTTCTCTAAACGAGCTTCTCCTTGTAGGCCCTACTATTCAGCACGATATTTTCGCTATTTGTCTTCGAAGTCGTCGTCATGCTTTTGTAATATCTGGGGATATAGAGAAAATGTTTCGCCAGATTTTGGTTGCACCGAATCACACCGACTATCAGCGAATAATTTGGCGTTCTTCACCAGAGGAAGCCTTGAAGCATTACAAATTACTAACAGTAACCTACGGAACATCAGCTGCTCCTTTTTTATCGGTAAGAACATTAAAACAGCTCGCTCTTGACTACGCAAAAATGCATCCTAGAGCAGCGAATGTTATTTTGCATGACTTCTACGTCGACGACGTTTTCTCTGGAGCAAATTCCGTAGATGAAGTCATATCTCTTCGACATGAATTGGTGGAAGCTAGGTGGATTCAATTTGCGAAAATGGACAACAAATTGTTGGCCGCTTTTGCTGTCCTTGCCAGAGGACCAACGTGAGATGTCCCCAGTGGAATTTGAAGAGTCAGGAGTGATCAAGGTGCTTGGTCTTCGATGGTGTCCATCTAAAGATTGCTTCTCAAATAAGGTGTCGCTTTCTCAACCAACAATGTGTACAAAGCGACGTATACTCTCCTATGCTTCACGGGTATTCGACCCTTTAGGATTTCTGGCTCCATTTGTGGTTGCTATAAAAATCTTTTTCCAGGATTTGTGCCGAGAAAAAATAAGCTGGGATGATGATGTTCCTGAAGAACTCGCCCATCGATGGACTAAGATTCGTGATGAGTTGCCCTTAGTAGAATCAATATCAATTCCGAGAGTGATGTGGACTAACAGAACCAACAAGGAGCTGCACGCATTTTGTGATGCATCTTTGGACGCATACGCCGCCGTCGTGTACTGTCGCAGTGTTGATCTCAATGGAAACGTTACGATATCCATCGTAGCAGCAAAGAGTAGAGTTGCTCCTATAAAAGTTCTGTCTTTGCCAAAACTTGAGCTTTGTGGGGCTCTCTTACTAACCCGACTTGTAAATAAAATAAAAATCTCTTTGCAGGATATAGATCTTTCAGTTTTTGCATGGACCGATTCCTCAATTGTCCTACATTGGCTGTCTACATCTCCGAAAAAATGGTCGGTCTTTGTTGCGAACCGGACATCGGAAATCCAATCTTCAATACCATTTAAACGATGGAATCACGTTCGCTCTCCGGAAAATCCAGCTGATGTCGCTTCGAGAGGTATTTCACCGTCGCTTCTTTCATCAACACATATTTGGTGGCACGGACCTTTATGGTTAAAAAACGAACCTACTGCCTGGCCATTTTCAACCTATAGCATAGAAGATATTTCAAGTGATGCTTTGGAACAACGAAAAAGTACTAAAGGTTAGGTATTCACTTCAAATTTGAAAAATGAAAAAATGAAATTCTGGCATCGAAATATTCAAATTGGTATAAGCTGGTTCGCGTTGTAGCATACATCTATCGTTTTTATCGAAATTCGCGTTTTAAGAACAATCGAAATTCGCTTTCTTATCTGTGTACCCAAGAAATAAGTGAAGCCAAAACTATCGTTATTAAAAGTGCTCAAGCTTCACTTTTCAGTTCCGAAATTGATGCCTTAAGCAAAGGTAAAGAGCTGCCTTCGAAAAATAAACTATTGACTCTTAATCCGTTTCTTGACAAATCAGACGTTCTTCGGGTCGGTGGACGCATATCGTTCTCTGATTTAACTTACAATGAAAAACATCCAATTATACTGTGTAAGTCGCATCCTATCACTAAACTCATAGCTAAATCGATTCATATCCAATATCTTCACGCTGGTGTAACTTTAATGATTGCATTATCAAAACAAAACTATTATGTTCTTGGCTGTAGAAATCTGTTCCGCAAAATTGTTTTCGGATGTAATGAATGCTTTCAACAACGTCGAACTTCTACACATCAACTCATGGGTGATCTACCAGTAGAGCGTGTTCGTTTTTCACGACCTTTTAGTAAGGTTGGTATCGATTATGCAGGCCCAATAAGTCTTCGCCTTGCTTTCGGTCGAAATCCTAAATTTGTGAAGGCATACATCGCGTTATTCATATGCTTTGTCACTAAAGGAATTCACATTGAGTTGGTCAGTGATCTATCGACAGATGCGTTTCTGTTAGCTCTGGATCGGTTTGTAGCGCGTCGGGGTAAACCATCGGAAATATGGACCGACAACGCAACTAATTTTCACGGAGCTAAGAGAAAACTTGGTGAACTATTTGACCTTCTTCTGAGTCAACAACACAACAACATTATCATCGATCATCTTTCACAGGACCAAATCGCTTGGAAATTTATCCCACCTTCTGCACCTCACTTCGGAGGATTGTGGGAAGCTGGGGTGAAATCAGTGAAGGCACATTTAAAACGTGTCATAGGTGACCATAGGTTGACCTATGAAGAAATGTACACCTTGCTTACCAAAATTGAAAGTCTACTCAACTCGCACCCCATGTGGCAGACAGCTAATTACGAACCTACTTCTCTGACTCCGTCCCATTTTATGACTGGAGAATCTTATTCTTCAGTTCCAACCCCTGATGTTTCTCTAAATAATAATTTATCGATTCGTAATAACTGGTCTCTCTTACAGGCACGGGTTTTGGAAGCGCTGGCACCAAGAGTACTTGACGTCACTTCAAACTCGACCAAAATGGCAAAAAGTGCAGCGAAATCTAAAAATCGATGACGTCGTTTTATTAAAAGAGCCTAACCTCCCTCCATCAAAGTGGATTCTTTGACGGGTGACAGAAGTCCACATGGGAAAAGACAACAAATGCCGAGTCGTCACCGTCAAGACCAATAGTGGTAGCTACGTTCGACCAGTCGTGAAACTTGCTCCCTTACCGTTTACTGAAAGACCGGAGTCTTCCAGGGGGGGCTGAATGTAATGAACTACAATAAATATGAAATTACATTGAATTTAATTATTATATTTTGTATAACAGTTGAAATTTAATTTAATTGCAAATTACCAAAAATCAAATGTAATACCCTATAAATTTCAACTCTCTTATTTTTTGCTTTAAGATAACTGATGTTGCAGTTATTCATTCTTTTTTATCTGCCGTTGCTTCTGTTAGCAAATCAATAAAATATCTCGTTCACTTTGAGTCTTTGACGATAACCAGCAAACCAAGCAGCAGCAACGAGAATCATAAAACATTAAGTATCATAACACTTATTACAATTATACATTACACTTATTTAACATTGTACAATACACAATCAAATACATATTTTCATATACATTTATTTAAACAAAACACAATTTTTAATTTTAATATCAAACAATTAACTACACAATTTTTTAAAAAACAAATTACACACAGTATACATAAAAAACATAAAACACAAAAAACTACAGTCCACATCGAATAAAACATATGGTATTCGTTCAATGTCTGTCA
Organism: Syrphus vitripennis; assembly: GCA_958431115.1. Classification (NCBI taxonomy): domain Eukaryota; kingdom Metazoa; phylum Arthropoda; class Insecta; order Diptera; family Syrphidae; genus Syrphus; species Syrphus vitripennis. The sequence goes on along the minus strand of OY288111.1, from coordinate 5,299,677 downwards.
TCAACATATTTCGCAATGAATTTTATTTTGGTGTTTGATTTTCTTAATTTGTCTATTGTTTCGTCAATTAAATGGTCGAATACAATGTCGGCTATCGTAGGGGATAATGGATTCCCCATTGGCATACCGAATGTTTGGGTATATAGTTTTGTATCGTACTTGAAATAGTTGTTGTCTGTTAAGCAGAATTGTAAAATTTTCAGGAACTGGGATTTTGGTATTGTGGTGTGGTTTTTCAATGTTTCCCAATTTTTCATTATTATTTTAATAGCTGTATATGTAGGTATATTTGTGAAAAGCGAAACAACGTCGAATGAACCTAAGATGTCTTCATCTTCCAGTGGTATTTCTTTAATTTTATCTTTGAGTTGAAATGAGTTTTTAATGTTGTAATCTTTAGATATTATATTTTTGAGAATTCGTCCAATGTGTCTAGATAAATTATAGCATGGAACGTTTGTGGATGAAGCTATTGGTCTTAGTGGTAGGTCTGGTTTATGTATTTTTGGAAGTCCATAAAGTACCGGTGCTAATGCAGTGGAAAAATATAGTTTTTCCTTTGGTCTAGAGTCTATTATTTTTTGTTTGAATAAGCCATTTACTATTTCGTTGTTTGTTTTTGTGTAGATTGTTGGTTGGGTCAGCTCTCATCGTTTTTTAAGTATTTTTGTCTTCGAGAAGTTTGTTCATTTTGTTATTGTAATCGTCCTGGTTCCTACATGACAACCGTTTTATTTCCTTTATCCGCGTTTGTAATTATGATATCACTTTTGTGTTTTTTAATCATAATTTTAGTTTTTGTATAGGTTTTTAATATAAATTTTTCCCTTTCGTTGTTTTTAATTTTTCTTTTAAAATTTATAATTCTATTGGATAGTTTTGATCTGTCAATGTCTTTTTGTTTATTGTCTTCTTTGGTTTGTATGTATTGTTCTATTTCAGCTATAATATGAATTGGGGAGAAGCTTTCTTTGGTTATTGGGAGATCAAACTTCTTACCAAGTGAGAGTAACCATTTGCTCTCTATAGGAAACTCAATCTTGGTGTAGTTTTCAAACCAACTTTCATTATATAAAAGACCTAGTTTGATGGTGTGTATAGTTCTTTTAATTTATTGAATTTGGATATTCGTGTGGATTGTTCTTCTTTTATGATCCCACGATGAAAACCCACGCTACGAAAACGGAAAAACGATTTACGAATTTTCTTATGGAACGTACGATCGCTCTATAGAGCTCGAGCTGCTCAGCAGCTAGCCGATACCCTGTCTGAATATAAAGCTGACATAACAGCATTACAAGAAATTAGATGGACAGGGAATGGTGTTTTACAGAAAAGAGATTATGACCTATATTACAGTTGTCATACAAAACACCATGTGCTCGGGGTAGGCTTCTTGGTCAGCGAAAAAATGAAGTCTACCGTCATCGGCTTTAACGCTATAAGCGAAAGGCTATGCACCCTTCGCGTGCGAGGCAAATTCAAGAACATCAGCCTCATTAACTTTCACGGACCTACGGAGGAGTCCTCAGACGAAGAAAAAGAGACTTATTATGAACAAGTCGAGAGGGCCCTCCATGCCTGTCCAAGGTATGATGTCAAAATCATCCTTGGGGATTTGAACGCTAAAATAGGTCGGGAGCCGGTATTCAGGCATTACGCAGGCACCCATAGTTTGCATGAGAACACTAATGACAATGGACTTCGAGTCCTAGAATTGGCAGCATCGAAAAACATGGTCGTTGCGAGTACCAGGTTCCCGCGTAATGATATCTACAAAGCCACCTGGGTATCACCTGATGGAGTCACTCGTAACCAAATTGACCACGTGTTGATAGACCGCCGCCCCTATTCGAACTTGATGACGGTACTGTGAGAATGCTTTTTGTCATAGGCTGGGGTATACTCGTCGGATCCAGGGTTTAACTAAAGAAGCAACAAACTTTAGCTTTTGAGGTTATAATTTACTCGCTTTATTAATAACTCTAGTTTTACAATGTAGGTGGATTATAAATATTACTTATTCTCTACGTTATACAATTCATAAGCTTATAACTAGTTTGACTGAGATAGCAGTATCCACTATAAAACACAAGCTGAGATAGCAGTTGTCACTATAAACACAACCTGAGATAGCAGTTGTCACTATAAACACAAGCTGAGATAGCAGTTGTCACTATAAACACAAGCTGAGATAGCAGTTGTCACTATAAACACAAGCTGAGATAGCAGTTGTCACTATAAACACAAGCTGAGATAGCAGTTGTCACTATAAACACAAGCTGAGATAGCAGTTGTCACTATAAACACAAGCTGAGATAGCAGTTGTCACTATAAACACAAGCTGAGATAGCAGTTGTCACTATAAACACAAGCTGAGATAGCAGTTGTCACTATAAACACAAGCTGAGATAGTAGTTGTCACTATAAACACAAGCTGAGATAGCAGTTGTCACTATAAACACAAGCTGAGATAGCAGTTGTCACTCTAACTACTTTTGGACCTGGGATTAGGAATCCTTAGTCCGTTAAAATGTGGAGCTATACTCTGTACACAAGATTGGTACGTCCGACCTCAAGCACAACTCGAATTCTACTGCATTTTATATTTCTACTTAATAATATTTTTGTAACAAGTGAGTGTGAATTATAATGTGATAGAAAAAATCCATACTATGGATATACACGACCTAGTATAGTGGTCTGGTGTGTGTGTGCATAGTGCCCATATACCAATGAGTAGTATTGATACACGATTAGCTTGACTGGTTGGTAGGCTATATGCTGTGTGTAATGTGTATCATTACATTCCCCTCCTTCTTTCGGAGACGAGAACCTTCTCGTCTATATCTCGTTATAATTATATATCTAATAAAGGGTATAACCCTTGTCCATCGGTGTCCATCGGTGCTACCCGCAAAAAGGCGCGGTAGTATGAATTGTGTGGGTTTCAAAACCTTCCATCGATGTCCATCGGTGCTACCCGCTACAGGCGCGGTAGGTTGCAGTGTATGGGTTTTAAACCCATCCATCGATGTCCATCGGTGCTACCCGCAACAGGCGCGGTAGGTTGAATTGTGTGGGTTTTAAACCCATCCATCGATGTCCATCGGTGCTACCCGCAATAGGCGCGGTAGGTTGCAGTGTGTGGGTTTTAAATTAGGACTCGTCCATTGCCCATTGACTTCCATTGTTGTCCTCTGTAACAACGCAGTATCTTCCTGTGGCCATGTCCTGTTGGGGAATGGGGTTAGCTTTTTTTTTTTTTTTTTTTTTTTTTTTTAAACTTTTTTTTTTTTTTCATTTCATTTCATTATTATTTTTTTTTTCATTATTTTGCTTTCTTATTTTTTTTCTTATATTTTTCATCATTTTTTTTTTCTTTTTATTTATTTTTCTTCATTTATTTTTATATACTTAGGTTTATTTATAACAAAAAAACAATTCTTAACTTAAACAACAAAAAAAAAAAAAAACTTCTTTATAAAAAATTCTTAACGTTTTATAGTTTTAACGTTTTTTGTTTGTTTTTGTAGGTAAGGGTCGCGACGTTGTTGTTGATGATGACGTCGACTTTTCCATACGCCATCTTTATAAAAAATTTTTGCCGTCTACAATTTTGCTTGAATAGGCGGTGTTTCTTTATGTTTATCCCTCGAAACGGATCCTTGGGCGTAGCTTCGGCATTTTCATTCCGGTTTTGATCGGGTAGGTCGGATTCATCGGGTTCGATGATGAGCACATCATTGTCGACATCATCGTCCGGTTTTATTTCTCCTTTGTCTGGTCTGGTAAATAAAAATGGCAACTCTCTGCCTGGAGTTGGCGGCGGGCTTTTGTTACAGGTTGATGTTCTTGGCGGGCTGTTATATAATGGAGGCCTGGCCGGGGCTTGTTGTTGCTGCTGGTGGCTTAACCATTTGTCGGTAGCTTCTTCTCTCAGCTGCCTTATTTGTTCCATTTGTACCTCAATAGGTACCGGTGGTTGTATTTGCTCCACTGCCAGAATTTCAATTTTGGGTTTGGAGAACGGCTTCATTTTTCTTGGTGCTGTTCGTTGGCGAATAAATGGTGATGGTGGCACCTCAGGATTTTTTCTTTTAACCTGGCGTCGGGTGGGCACACTTGGTTTTTTTTTCGGCCATGGCTTTTCTTTGAATTGACGAACTGCTCTGGTCCAGGTCTGTTGATAAAATGAAATTATTTTCCTCGTTTTGGTATGATTTGAGATCTTGTATATGTGCTCGATATTCCGTTACTTTTTTATTTCCTCTTCTCTCTCCTTCCTTATGTAGAATAACGATCACAGGGGAAATAAATTTCATAACTATGTAGGGACCATCGTATTTTGGGGCTAGTTTTTCGGCAAAATAATTTACCGCTGATGAGAGCACATGATTTTTTTTATATACTCTTTCCCCAATACTGGGTTTCCATTTTCTTCGGCGTAGGTTATAATATTTACCTTGATTCTCAGTAGCCTTCATTGCGTTTTGTTGTACTAGTTGGTATAAAGCTCTCATACGTTCTTGTCTGAGAGAGAGGGGTTGTGAGGTATTATTGAAGGGATTGTCTGGTTGATTGGGTATTTTTAACTCTCTTCCAAAATTCAACAGTGCAGGGGAAAAACCGGTTGTTGTGTGTTGACTCGTGTTTATGGCGTAGGTGAGTTCGGGTATATGTTCGTCCCAGCTGCGATGATTTTCTTGCACGTATTGAGCGATCATTGTTTTGATTACTCGGTTCACCCTTTCCGTTGGATTTTCTTGAGGTGTGTAGGGTGCAGTGAGTCGTTGTTGGATACCCACCTCTTCAAGAAAATGACGAAATTGATGGCTGGTAAATTGTGTTCCATTGTCAGATAACAATACTTTCGGAACTCCAAATCGGTATAGAATCCTCTTCCTTAAGGATTGGATTACGCCTTTAGTAGTAGCGGTTCGGAGGGGTACGGCTTCAACCCATTTTGTGAATTTGTCTGTCATTACCAGCATCATGGTGTTGCCTCTAACAGACCTAGGTAGTGGACCTACAAAATCCAAGCAGACCACTTCCCAAGGTTCATTTACTGTCATGGTATGCATTTCACCACTTGGTTTTTGCTGACAGCTTTTATACTCGTTGCAAACTTTGCATTGGCGGACATATTTTGCTATATCTCTCGCCATGCCGGGCCAATAGTACAATCTTGAAATTTTAGCTATGGTTTTAGATATTCCCAAATGTCCTGCTGTGACGACATCGTGATTTTCTCTCAACACTTCTGGTTGTTTCTCTTTCGTAACGCATATTTTCCACTGGTATTTATTGCTAGTCACGGGATTTTTTGAAAGGAACTTCTTGTATAATTTATCTCCTTCGAGTCTATATTCCGGAAATCGGGATGGGTTTTGTATAATCAGATGTTGCTGTCGCAAGACCCAGTCGGGTTTGATATCGATACTGGCGGCCAAGAAATCTGCTGTTTCTATAGGTAGTGGATCTCGGGACAGGGCATCGGCTACAACGTTCATTGATCCTTTTCGGTATTGTATCGTAAAGTCGTATTGTTGGAGTTGAAAAGCCCAACGGGCTAATCTTCCTGATGGGTTTTCTAGGGAATGGAGCCATTTCAGGGCTTGGTGATCAGTGATTACCGTGAAGTGGTATCCTTCTAGGTAGGGCCTCATCTTCTGTATGCCCCATAAAATAGCTAGGCATTCTTGTTCGGTCACGGCATATTTTTTTTCGAGCTCGGTTAAGGTTCTGCTGGCGTAAGCGATTACCTTTTCACCTTCTTCACCTTTTTGGGCTAATACCACTCCTAGTCCATCTTGACTTGCATCTGTTTGTAGGATGAAAGGTTTATCGAAATTCGGACAAGTAAGTACTGGTGCTTCGGTGAGCTTGGTTTTGAGGAGATGAAAAGCCATTTCTTGTTCCTCGTCCCATTTCCACGGTTGATTCTTTTCCAAAAGTTGGGTCAGAGGTGCGGCTAGTGTCGAGAAGTCTTGGATAAATCGACGATACCAAGAAGTGATTCCCAGGATTCTTCGTAGTTCTTTGACATTGGACGGAGCTCTAAGTTCTTTTACGGCTGAGATCTTGTCTGGATCTGTATGTATTCCTTCTTTACTGATTACGTGACCAAGGTATTTTAATTCCTTTTTACCGAATTCGCATTTCTCAGGATTTATTTTTAAATTCGCCGCTCTCAACCTTCGGAAGACTTCTCGCAAGTGCTGGATATGTTCCTCGGAGGTTTTACTGATGATAATAATATCATCCAGGTATGCAAAGGCATAATTTTCCCGAGATTTCTCTTCTAAAGGAATTTGCCAATAACCTTGTTTCAAATCAATGGTTGATATATACTTGGCTTCCCTTAGCTTGTCGAGGATAGCGTGAATTTGCGGAAGTGGGTAGGCATCCTTAATCGAGATCGCGTTGAGCTGTCTGAAGTCAACGCATAGTCTCCAAGACGCATCCTTTTTCTTCACCAATACAATTGGAGAACTAAACGGGCTGTTTGATGGTTCGATTCTTCCCTCTTTCAGTAGTTGGTCGATTTCCTGGTTGATGACTTTTTGCATGGCTGGATTCCGAGGATAATACCTTTGCTTAAAAGGTTGGTCCGTGTTAAGTCTGATACGGTGTTCGGTGGTCGTGGACGGACCTTGTATATTTTCAAATTTTGGAAGCTCATTGTTCAGGAAACTTTGCAGTATGTCTCTTTCTTTTTCTGACAGACGGTCACTGTTTCCTAAACTGCAAAGGGGCTCTACCCATTGGTGTGGTGTCTTGCTGTTAGTCAATTTTCTTCCAGCTATCGTTATGGAGAAGTTAGCTTGGCCCAAAAAATCGACTCCAATTATTGCGTCTTGGGCTAAGTCTTTAAGGAATGTAACTTCACCACTAATCGTCGACGTTCCTATTCGAGAGGAAATGGTATAGTGCTCCTGTGTCATCACGTGCTCCCCATTAGCTAGTTTTATATCCACGCGCTCATATCTTATGGGAAAATTGAGGCTTTTAAGCTTTTCTCGGATGTTCGACCCCACGAATGTCTTGGTCGAACCTGTGTCGATGAGAGCGTTGAAGGTTTGCCATCCAATTCGGATTGGGACAAAATACCTGGGATCTTTCCATGGCTGTGTGACTGGGGGTGGAGCGACGGAGCAAGATTGCTTGATACTTCTATTTTCTGGGCAGGGAGTTTCTAAAAGTCCTTCTTCTGTTCTGGATGCACTCATAGCAGCGGTTCTGTTATTCATGTTTCTAGGAGGATTTCTATTTTGATGGCACGGGCAGTCTTTAGTTAATCGGCCGTCTTCTCCGCAGAAGGAGCAGAAGAGTTTAAACGGTCGGTTGCAATTCTGTTTCTGGTGTCCTCTTTGCTTGCAGTGCCAGCAATGCGTGTTCCGATCATATGGTGTCGGATTGTTCGGGATTCTGGGATTCGGGTTTAATGTGGTAACGGGCCGTGAATTTCTCCAAGGTGTATTTTGCACATTGGTAGTAGCGGCTGGCCTCTGGCTTCGTTCTTCTGCTCGAACGAATTCCAACTCATCGGCCAATTCAGTCAGCTCTTCAAGCGTTTGAAAATCTCTACGGCGTATGTGGAGTCTGTATTCAGTCCTGAGACTGTCATAGATTCTATCCACATTTTCGGTTAGTTCCATTTTTGGGTGTTGTCGGATCAGGTATTCCATACTTCGTATGAAATCTTTGACGGATTCTCGGGGTCCTTGCCTTTTTCGCATTATTTCATCCTCGAGTTTGTGTACAAAACGGGTGGGGAGAAAATATCGCAAAAATGCTTGTCGAAATTGTTCCCAAGTCTGGAATTCTTCTCTATGTATTCGTAGCCATTCTAAAGCAGAACCTCGAAAAATTTCCGGTAGTGTTTTTAGAATATTATTGGTTGGGATAGCATAGCAGGAAATTAATTCTTCGAAGCGCTCCATAAATTCGAGAGCATTTCCTGATGAATCAAATCGAAGACCCCATTTTCGAACAACGTTCATGGTTTCGGCTTCTCGGCTCGGTTGATAGCTTGGGAGAAAGGAAGATGGTTGAATAGTCGAATGCCCTGATAAGTCGGTGTGGTGGTTATCAACAGTTCTTTGGTGATTGCGGAGTTCGATATCGGTGGCTGGTATATTGCTTTCGGGAACGGTGCCCATTTGTTCTGGGTCAGTTGACTCGGGGGTTTCGGCTTCGTCAGGAATTATTCTTTCCTGTACAAGTTGTGAGATTTCCTCACAGAGATTCTGTGTTGAACGCCGGGTACGAGACTCTTTGACGAATGAGCTGAAACGCTGTCGAAGTATGGCCACAGTGCCCTTGGTGTCTAATCCCTTTTGGGCCATTTTCTCAATCAATTCCTGCTTTCTTAAGAGGTATATCCAACATATGTTATCATGAACATTGAAATCATCATCCGAGTGCTCCATATTTCAATCGTTGCGGTTACCTGGAGTGATCTGGTCAGTTTTCGGATCTTGTTTAGGCGGCATAGTTTTCTCGGGGTGAGACGGTGAGTTATCGGTTGATTTTCTGGGACGGATTATTACTGGTATACTGGAACGTTGGTTAGGTTTGGACATCAATGATGGTTGGTTCTTCAGGAACGGTCGGTTGGTCGGTACGGAAACGGGTGAATCAACCTCAATGATGTCCCTGCTCGGGTGCCATTTGTGAGAATGCTTTTTGTCATAGGCTAGGGTATACTCGTCGGATCCAGGGTTTAACTAAAGAAGCAACAAACTTTAGCTTTTGAGGTTATAATTTACTCGCTTTATTAATAACTCTAGTTTTACAATGTAGGTGGATTATAAATATTACTTATTCTCTACGTTATACAATTCATAAGCTTATAACTAGTTTGACTGAGATAGCAGTATCCACTATAAAACACAAGCTGAGATAGCAGTTGTCACTATAAACACAACCTGAGATAGCAGTTGTCACTATAAACACAAGCTGAGATAGCAGTTGTCACTATAAACACAAGCTGAGATAGCAGTTGTCACTATAAACACAAGCTGAGATAGCAGTTGTCACTATAAACACAAGCTGAGATAGCAGTTGTCACTATAAACACAAGCTGAGATAGCAGTTGTCACTATAAACACAAGCTGAGATAGCAGTTGTCACTATAAACACAAGCTGAGATAGCAGTTGTCACTATAAACACAAGCTGAGATAGCAGTTGTCACTATAAACACAAGCTGAGATAGCAGTTGTCACTCTAACTACTTTTGGACCTGGGATTAGGAATCCTTAGTCCGTTAAAATGTGGAGCTATACTCTGTACACAAGATTGGTACGTCCGACCTCAAGCACAACTCGAATTCTACTGCATTTTATATTTCTACTTAATAATATTTTTGTAACAAGTGAGTGTGAATTATAATGTGATAGAAAAAATCCATACTATGGATATACACGACCTAGTATAGTGGTCTGGTGTGTGTGTGCATAGTGCCCATATACCAATGAGTAGTATTGATACACGATTAGCTTGACTGGTTGGTAGGCTATATGCTGTGTGTAATGTGTATCATTACAGTACGAACGTACCGAGGTGCCAATATCGACTCGGATCACTATCTTGTTGGTATGGTTTTCCGAGGGCGGATTGCCTTGCGAAGACGTATTGCATCCGCCGATCAGGTTCGAATCAACACGGCTGCACTACGCAATGAAAATACCAGTAACACCTTTGGACATGCGTTAGGACTCGCCCTGGAACCACTCGATCCAGGGAGAGTAAGTCCTGGAGCCAGTATGCTGGGCGTAAATGAGAAGTGGACACGCCTTAAAAACACTGTCATTAGTACTGCCAACTCCATCTTAGGCAGCAGTCGTAGAAGTCGGAACGACTGGTTTGATGATGAATGCAAGCTAGCGACTGAACGTAAGAATGTTGCGTACCGAGCAATGCAACAATCTCATAGAACGCGGGCACGCGAAGATGAATATAAAGAGCTCAGAAGAATAGAAAAACGGCTTCACAGACAGAAAAAATCAGCCTGGGAGAAGAACATCATCTGTGATTTAGAAAGAAGCTGAGAGCGAGGTCCGCACCAGGCGCGGAAGTTCTACCAATCCGTCCGAAACATGACGCAGCACACACCACGCTGCACTTACTGCAAGGACGGAGAGGGAAATCTGATCACCGATCCCCAAAGCATACTGAAGCTTTAATGAATTGCTAAATGGTCAGCTCACTGCAGAAGTAGAGGCTCCACTACTTCAAGAAGAATACCCTATGTTACCGCCACCAAGCATAGAAGAGGTTGAGAAGGCTATAGCCCGGCTTAAGAAAAACAAAGCCCCGGGAGCCGATGGCATACCAGCCGAACTATTTCACCACGGCGGGCCAGCCTTACGCCAAGCAATTCATGATATTCTAGTGCACGCATGAGAGCAGGAAGAAATGCCAGACGACTGGCGAAAAGGTATAATTTGCCCCATACATAAGAAAGGAGATGTCACAACGTGCAGCAATTATAGAGGTATCACGTTGTTGAGTACCGCCTATAAGATACTCTCCTCTATCCTACAAGAACGGATAGCCCCATATGCTAAAACCATAATCGGCCAATATCAGTGTGGTTTCATTCCAGGCAAATCAACAACTGATCAGATCTTTACCCTTAGGCAGGCGATGGAAAAATGTCTAGAATTTAACATCCCAACATACCATCTGTTTATAGACTTTAAGGCCGCCTATGATAGCATAGCCAGGGTAGAACTTTACAAAGCCATGAGAGAATTCGGCATCCCAAATAAATTGACACGACTTTGTAGGTTGACCATGACCAACGTAACAAGCCAAGTAAAAATAGCCGGATTGCTATCCAGACCAATCAACATCTTTAATGGACTCCGACAAGGGGATGGTTTGGCCTGTCTCCTCTTCAACCTGGCTTTGGAGAAAGCAATCCGTGACTTTGGCACGGCAACAAGAGGGACCATCGTCAACAGGTCCAGCCAGATACTGGCTTACGCAGACGACATTGACATCATCGGAAGAACCGAACAAGCTGTACACGATTCCTTCATCCAGATCGAGCAGGCGGCACAAAATCTGGGGCTGCACATTAGTGAAGGTAAGACAAAGTACATGGTGGCGTCGAATGCGAGAAGAACAGTTGGTCAAACAATCAAGGTAGGGGAGCACGAATTTGAAGTGGTGCAATCCTTCAAATACCTTGGGTCAACAGTAGCAGCTGATAATAATTTAGAAGAAGAAATACGCGGGCGGCTGCTCAGTTCCAACAGAGCCTACTATAGTCTGTCAAAGCTCTTCAAATCCAGAAATCTCACCATAACTTCAAAACTGCTGCTGTACAGGACCATGGTCCTGCCAGTACTCACGTATGGATCCGAGACTTGGGTGCTTAGCAAAAGACACTCCGACCTCTTAGCCGCGTTCGAGAGAAAAGTCTTAAGGAGAATTGTTGGCCCCATATGTGAGGAAGGACGATTCCGGAGACGGTACAATCATGAATTGTACGCAATCTACCTTGAAGCAGACATAGTGACAAAAATTAAGCTCGGTAGACTCCGGTGGGCAGGGCACCTAGCTCGCATGAGTGAAGAGGAACCTGCTCGGAAAGTCTTTTGTGGTACATTCTATGGTAGACGGCAGCGTGGTAGACCATGCTTGCGCTGGAGAGATGGCGTAGACCAGGACGCCCGAAGCCTTGGGGTGCGCAACTAGATGGCGTTGGCTCAAGACCGGGATAGGTGGAGAGACTTGTTGAAGGAGGCCAGGACCGGACCCCGGTTGTCGAGCCGATGATGATGATGATGTTCTTCTTTTATTATATGATTGTATATTTGAGATTGTTTTGTTACAAGTGTTTGATACTCTGTCCCATTAAGCGTGGTTCTCATGGTTATGTATGTATGAAAAATATTGTCTTCAGTTGTTTTTATGGTTATGATAGTTTGTTTAATCTCAAGTTTTTTAGTCTCTGCAGTAAAAAATTCCGTTATGTTAGATGATTTGTTTATTAAATGTTTTGGTATGATATCATAACCCTTTTTCGTTGGATTAGTAACTTTCTTTCGAATAGCTATATACAAGTAGTATTAGACGGATTCAAGTCTGAAACCCATGTTATGATGATGTCATTGATGGTGTCATTTCCAATTCATTCAATGTTTGGTTGACCCAAAATCATGGTATCTGTATTCAGAAAAAGTGTCCACTTACTACTTTGCGTGAAGTTATATTTATTTAACAATAAATTATCTACTTCTGCTGAAACAAATATTTAAAACTATATCGGATAGTTTATGTAAACATCCGCATCTCCTGTGGTTTCACGACATACACGGGTCGACAATACCAATGATCGTATTACTGAGAATGTTATCTCAAAAACATATATCTGTACCGATCGTATGGTCTTCATGAATGATAACCTAAACAATAATAAAACGAACACAGTTTGTATACAAAACATATGCTTGCTATGCAGATTGTGTTAAAAGAAGGAATCTTGTAGGGGAGTTGTATGGTGCAGACAATCTCAATCCAGAGTCAGTCCCCAAGTTAATAGCAAGTAAAACGGTTGTTTCATTTCTTAGTGCATAACACCCACAACATAAATGCCACAGAGTTCCGTTTTGTCTCCGACCCTCTTTCTCATTTTCATTAATGATCTCCTCTCTGTAACTACTAATCCATTAAATTGTTTCGCTGACGATAGCACTCTTAGCTTTTCATATTCGTTTCCAGATTCACATCCCTGCTCTTCGGACGTGGAACTGAAACGGCGAAATATGATAAGTACATTCAATTCTGACTTGGACAGCATTGTACAATGGGGATTAAAAAATCGCGTAGAATTTAATTCTTCGAAAACACAATGCTGCCTTCTGTCGATAAAGCGAGACGTCCCCTTTTTTCCATTATCTATGAGTGGCACCTGCATCGAAGAAACTAATCAGCTTGCTATTTTAGGTACCTATGTGTATCACAAACCATCTTTTGTGGAATGATCACATACTTAGATGCAAGAAATTCTTTTCCCTTCTGATCTGGCTATTATCTATAAAAGTTATATACGTCCAAGGCTTGAGTATAATTCCCATCTCTGGACAGTATACAAAGACGAGCCTACAAAATTATCGGAGACAGGAACATCATCGGTATTTTTACGTCACTCGAACACCGGCGTAACGTTTCCTGTCTCTCACTCTTTTATCGTTACTTTTACGGGAAGTGCTCAAATGAAATAACCAGTTGCATTCCTCCCCTTAAATGATTCAACCTTAATACTCGCGCTTCCAGGAATGCTCATCAGTTTACTCTTGAACCCAATTTCGGTCGTACTGTCAAGTACGGGGATTCGTTTTTTAGCCGTACTGCGCGAATGTGTAATACCCTTCCACGCTCTGTCTTTCCCTCTCATTGTGATGAACTGAAATTCAAGACTAATGTTCACCGACATCTCCTTTCAAATCCCCTCCTACTTACCTAAAGCTCGCACTGTGTCGCTGACATGTAAAGGGTACATAAAATCCACTTTAGTGCGCGCTAAATATAAAAAAAAGCTTTAAGTGCACATTGTTTTCTTTTATACGTTATTCGTAAACATAGTGAAATAATTAGGAAAAAATTAGGGGTATTCATGCAACGGTGGAAAACTCTGATAAACCTCGGAAACCAGATAATTTTATCTCTGCAGAAACGAGCTGTCAAAATTTGTAGGTATGGGAAAAATATTCTGCAAACCAGATAAATTTATCTCACAGATTTGATGCAGAAAGCGAAGAAATAAACCTCATAAAGTTTCGAGAAGTAATTTGTGACGTTTAGTTGTGACAGCTGATTATTTCTCATATTTATGCCAGAATTTTTATGGGGTGCTCACTGCTCATGCAAACGTGAAGCGGAAAATTATATCTTTCTGCAAAGCGGAAAATTATCTCGTTGCATGAATACCCTTATTGATTGATTTTAATTCAGTTGTGCTTTTAATTCTTTTAGCGATGGGTTTTCTATTTTTTTGTGAATGTTATAAGTTTTTGGTTTATAATGGAGAGCGGCATTCAAGGTAAATTTAACAGGTTTAAAAACTATATGCATCATAATTTTGTCTGTGTTTCTACTTTAATTTTGCTAGAAAATAATTTGAGTTTTAGCTATCCTATTGTAAAATCATTGGCTCCACGCCTCTCCACATGATGATTCTTATATTTTTAAAAAGATTGAAAACTTAGCTTTTTTTTAAATACCAAATTCCATTTGCGAAAACTTGTGAAAGTATTTTTCATTAATTTATTAAGGTAGGTATTCGAATCAAGATTTCTCGTATACAATTTTTCAATATTTGGCGGATTTATTCAAGTAAATCTCAGTTTAATATTTTATAATAATAATCTTATAATAAAAGTTATAAAAATGACCTCTACCTTATGTTAATGCGTTTTAATACAAAAATAAAAAGTATTCTTATTAAACAACTCTATTTTAATCATTTACAAGATAAAAATAATTTTGTCCATCTTGCATATACGAGTACGATTCGATTCACTGTGCGTCGGTCGGTCATAGTACAAGCAGAAGTGATAGTTATCAAAGTAAAGTTGCTAGTTGTTGGTACCGTTGTCGCTTTTATTAGTTCGTATTGCTTATCTTCTTGGTTTGAAGGTTTTTCACAACTAAAATTCTCTCATAATTACTTGACTGGACATATGGTGATATACCTTTGTTAAGTACACTTCTTAAGTCAATTTTTGGCTGTCGAACACCGTTCTGATCTGCCACTAGAATCCATCCCGCTGTTAATTTGTTCATTTTTTCGATTGATTCACTTAGCTCAGTTTTGAAATTTATTAATCGTTTTTCAATTCTGGGGCCTGTTTAACAGAACATACATAACGTACATCACCGTGGCGCGATGGTATGCGTGGTCGCCTGTCAACCTCACAGGTCACAGGTTCGATCCCTGCTGTAGTTCTATGTCATGTTTTTATTCCATTATCATTGATCATTGTTGGGCCGCTGGTTTACTCATTACATGTTGTTCAGGTATAACACTAACAACTTGTGATTGAGTAAATACTAGTATGCCCAACAAATATGACAATGAACAAAATAATGCGAATTATAAAGGGACATTGATATAAGACACACGGCATTTCTCCGCTTTAGCCCAGCCGCCAACCTTGGAGATAAAATATACCTTTCTATACACCTTTCCCCTCCCATACCTATCCTTCACGCCCGCCCTGTGTTGCAACATATAAAGGGTACACCATCCCCTTGAGCGCGCGCAAATTATAAAAAAAAAAAATGCAACATACAATAATTTCTCGATCATACATCACATACAATTTTCTGTTTCATAGATTCCATTGGAAGGGTTGTATGATATTTATAATTGTTGTATGTGATGTATGATTTGACACTTCATGCATTGAACGAATCCATCCTTTTTTGAAATTTGTTGAAAAAAAATATTGAGCAAGTTATAAACATCAACTGTACCTCAAGCAGGAAATGAGAGGAAATAATAAAATAAATAAGATCGCTAATGATCTACAAACATCCTAGTAAAGATTACCACAGGTAACAAGATAAAATACATAACAGACAAGATAAAATAAAATACATAACAGATATTTTATGACCAACCAAATAACAAAATAAGATAAAGGTACAAAAAGTAATTAACCATCACTACCATAAACCCGGAGCTCAAGAAAACCAACTCATCAGGAAAACGATATAAATAGATTCAACACGGAAGGAATTTGCCAGTAGTTGCAAAGTAGTATGTAAGAACTATGTATGTAAAAACTATTGAAATATTTTATTTGTTGAAAAGAAAATAAAGTTAACATTTAAAAATATATTTTTTTGAAGTAACCTTTTTTATTTCCGACGGATAAATATAATTGGGGGCTCAACCGGGATAGCTCATTATTAACGTAAAAAGTGAAAGTAAATAAAATAGTCAAATTTGCATAAGTACTTGTAAATACAATTATTATTAGGTATTTATTATTATAACTTTATTCACATGTAATTCATTACAAAGTCAATAATTAATAGCACTAACTACACAGAGTCTGCGGCTATTGTAAATACAATTAAGGCTTAAAAACTTTCACTGTGAAATTGAATATCTCAGCCAAATTTGTTAATAAATAGGAGAAAAACAAAGTATCCTGAAAGTGTAATCAATTGTGAACTAAAAGGAAGAAACCAGCAAAGTGATTCCCGTTCGCTCTATAAAGCCAGTATCCAGCAACAGATTGGAGAACAGCATTCTAAGAAGCAGAAAAAATTATTGGAAAATTATCGTAATTATTATGGAGATGGTTCCAGGCAACCAGATATGGGTCCAGAAGAATTTGCTGCTGAAAAGGAAACCATTCTGAAAAGACTTGAGAACAACCAAAACCGATTCCTCCTACATCATCAAACAATTAGCCAGACAAACAACATCAAATGGCGTGAGACCAGGAAATTCATGCTGACTGCTTCTTCCTTGAACTATTTGCAAGGCCAAAAAATTTGAGGGACATTTAAAAAGACTCGCTCATCCAACGGAAATGTTTGCAAAGTCTGTAATACATGGAAAAATCAATGAAGACGCGGCAAGATTACAGCTGGAAACTCAACTCGGTCAACAAATAAAAGTTAGCGGATTATTCATTGACGAACAGTTCTCTAATATTGGAGCATCACCAGATGGAATTATTGATGAAAACACCATTTGCGAGATCAAATGCCCCCTTGCTGAGTAGGATCCCATTGCAGCCATCAAAGACAAGAAACTAAAATTTACCACAGTTTCAGATGATGGTTGCGTAGGAGGAATTAATAAGAGCTATATTTACTATTATCAAATTCAAGGGCAATTGCGTATTTCCCAAAAGAATGTTTGTGTTTTTGCAGTTTGGACTAGCAGCAAATATGATCAATACGTTGAAAGAGTTGAAAAGGATGACGACTTTTGGCAAACTCAAATGGTGACGAAACTTTCATCTTTTTATATGGATTGGCTTTTATCAGAACTAGTAGATCCAAAGTACGTGCCCCCTCAAATAACTGAGAAAGGGTTGTTTCTTTTTGTCTTTCTTCTTTTATAATTATGAATCAAAAATAAACTAAAATAAAATAAACAAACAAATTCAAGTAGGTGTAGGTTAAAACAAATGTCAAACTATTCATTGAATAGAAATAAAATCTATTATTGAATTAAATCGATTTACTATTATTTTATTATTTTGACACTTCAAAGACCCTTCTTGATAAAAAATACAGAAGGGTTTTACTTTCATTCCAATGAGACCTGAATTTTTTTTTTCGAATCAATCAATTATTTTTTAGTCACAATTTCAATTTGGTACCTAGTTTTCTTCAAAATGTAAAAATCAAACATTACATCCTAACATGCATCCACCCCTACTATACTACTTTTTCTCAATATTATTGCCATCGGCTTCGGCAGTCTAAAATAAATATTTTTCGTCTGAATTTTTTTTCTTCTCAATTGCCATATGTAAAAGCAAAAACAAATCTCAATCAGTCAAATTGGTATGTCCAATTGCTATGAATTTACGACACGTAAAGGGTAAAAGTGTCATATGTATTTCAAACGCTTATTTCATATTTTAAAAATCTTGAACAAAAATCGATTTATAATTTTCGTATTGCAGAATAATACAACAAATTAAGTGTCCATGAAAAAACTTACAATCTTACATAGTGAAAACAAAAAAATATACACAAAAAAATTAGTGAAACAAATTTTACGGCAGCCTACAGTCACAACAAGCAAGCGAATAATACAGAAAAACACCAAAACCAACCAAACTAGTTTTTGAGAGGTATAATGTATATAGAAAACAAAATACGAGTAGGTACACATAAAGAATCTGGAAAAATATTTTTACTCTTTTCAACATTAGCGATCGTAATAATAATGGATTGGTTTGGAATGAATATCTGATGTTTAAACCTAACATTGGTGAAGAACTCGGATCAATAGGTTCTACTTTTAGTTCCCACTTTTAGGTGAAGGGCTCTTAAACAAATATGTCAAACACTGAATTAAAAAACAGTATTTTAAGTGTTTTTTAAGTCAATATATTTCCAAAACTTTTTATTTTTTCAAAAAATCAATTCGACAATTTGAAGATATGTTTATTACCTTTTAGAAAATATCAAATTTGTTTCACTGAGTCCAGTACTTTTTCTACAAAATTGCGCACCAATTAGCAGTTTTTGCTAATTTCTCAAAATATGGATATACATTTTGTCAAATATAATACGCTGTGAGTCGATTTCGAAAAAAGTAATTCCAACAATTTGAAGATATTGAATCGTTCTTTCATATAGCGTTTAAATTATTGTCATATGCACACAAATGACTTCAGGAAATTGCGCACCTTTTCACCATTTTCTCGTTTTTTCCTCAAATCTAGGGGAAGGCCTCTTAATGAATTTTACTAAAATTATGATCCAAAATAACAAACCGACATTCTAAATTTAATTTTCAGAAAAAAAATATTGAATTTTCTTGTATTTTTATGTGAAACATCGAATTTTTAAAACGTCTGCGTAAAATAAAATCTCATTATTTTAGCTAAGACACAAATCATTGGATTCTATTCGTTCTCCAAATGACCGGTAGAGTTTTCATGTAAAATAAAACAAAAATTTAAACAGTGTGATGCACACCATTTGGCAGTAGATAAAGAGGTACCTAACAATACAAATGCAGTATGGTGACTATTGCCTGATGTTTGTGTAGTGTAGAAGTTTTGTTGTTATTCTTTTTTGTTTTTTGTATTTACTGCTTGTTGGTTTTTTTTCTCTTTATTTTGTGTATATTCTGTAACTATGATTTACGTTACTATAGGTCAGGTTGTTCTCAATCAAATCATAATAAGATTTTCGTATTTGAATAATGAAAGTAAAAAGTTTGAAAGCAATTGGTTTGTTAGCGCAGAATTGCGTTTCGATTATCGAGTATACCTAGTTATATGTAGGGTCATAGCATTTTTATTTATTGATTTGCATAAGGTGTCATAAAAAGCTAGGGCGTGTAGGTTGAACTTAGACAAAAGAAAAATGTATGGGAGAGGGTCTATTTCCCCCGTTTAGGTGCGTGGGGCAATTTAAAAAAACCGGATGTCAAAATGTTTTGTAGTTTTCCAAAAATCAAAAATAACAAAAACTACTTTCTTCTAAGAATAACCTTTTATTTTTGTTTTTACGCTATTGGATTCTTAGGTAAATTTATGAATGAAAAGATTAACTTTATTTTTACTATTTTTTTACTATCGGTCCATTAAGCATACAATAAAGTGACAAAGTACTGGATTAACCGTATTTCGCACATTTTTTGATTGAGAACACCTGTATGAGAGCGTTGGGTTAAAATTGAACTGCAAATGATTTTAAATCATGCAACTTACACTTTACATAACTAGTAGATGCAAAATGCAATTGCAAAATAAGCAAACAAATGTTCATGAGTCTTGAAATCAATAAAAATAAGAAATATGTTCATGCATATTTAGATACAAAAATATAGTAATTATTTATTTAGTATCTACCTACAATAGGAAAAAGTGTTTATCGACCGTTTATTTTCTGTTGTTATTGACTAAAAAAAATATGATTCGATTAAAATTTGAATATTAAACCCTGTTTTTGAATGAAGCTTGGCAATGGGCCCTACGATTCCAACTTGGCTGCAACCCATATTTCGTGTTTTGTTGATTTTACTTTTTTATTTTAGTTAAATTATTGTTTTTAATTTTTTACACAGATGAACAGGCATATTGGAAAACAACACTTTTTTAAATGAAATAAAAAACAAATATTTGCCTACAATCTTTCAATACAATTTTGGGCTTTATTTAAAATTGTAAAATTGCGAAAAAATTTTTTGTATCATAAGCCTCACATTTAAACTAATTGTGTACCTATTGGATTGCATCAGGTATGCAGGTAACTATTTTTTATGGGGAGGGTAGTAAAAAGAAAGGATTTCGTACCTAATCTATCATAAAAATAAAAAGAGCTAAGAGATTTTTTGCACAATTAATCCATTGAAGATTATATAATACTTAAAGGATTAAAGTTTTAATTTTTGGCAATCGTCACTATAATTTGATTAGGTATAATTTTGCAAAAAATCTCCTAATTCATTTTTATGATACATTAGGTATAAAAACCCTTTCTTTTTACTACGTATAATCTCTATAAAAAATAGGTACTACCTGCATTTTTTAATACAAAATTTGTTTTGAATCTGAGGTTTATGATATAAAAAATTATTTTGCCTAGGTAGTGTATTTTTAAATAAAATTAGAGTGCCAAAACTTATTTAAATATAGGAGGTATTTCAACTTTTAATTCATTTAAGAAAAAGTTGTTATCCAGGAAGCACTTTGCCTGTTAATCTGTGATATTTGAAATTTATAACAAAATTAAAAAGTTTAACTCAAAAAACGTCGAAAGCAGAGTGCCTTTGAATAACAAAGGTAAGGATAAACCCGATGTGAACACTGCCGCTGTGCTTGGAATAACAAGTATTGGTTGTGGATACTCCCAGCTAGAAACGTTTTTGTCTATATTAGACTTACCTTGTCTCTCATTTCATAAATACCATACAATCGAAAAAACAGCTGGACAAATGTGGCAAGATGTGGCAGCCAAAAACATGCTAAATGCTGCATAAGAAGAAGCTGAAGCTGCTCGAGAACGCGGTGATATTGACCCAGTTGATGGAATACCGTTTATAACAGTTGTGACAGATGCTTGTTGGAGTAAAAGATCATATAGAAAGAATTTCTCAGCTTTGTCTGGAGCAGCGGTTGTCGTTGGACTTCACACGGGAAAAGTTTTGTCAATGGGCGTTAAGAACAAACATAGCATTTTTTGTGAACGAAGAGGATTACATGCAAGCCCAAATCATATTTGCAATAGAAACTGTGTTGGAATCAGACATTCTTCTTGAAGCTTTCAAGGGCAGTGTTAAAATAAACGGTGTTAGGTACATTACAATGCTTGCTGATGGAGACAGCAATTCATTCAAAAAAATATTAGAAAATGAACCTTACAACGGAAGGAAAGTGGAGAAAATTGAATGTTGCAACCATTTGATGAGGAACTTTAGAAACAAGCTGGAAGCTGTTTCTAAGGGGCAAAAACTGGCTTGAAAGGTGCCCTGACAAAAAATTTGGAGCGGATAAGAAAAGACATCTTGAGCGCATTAAAATACAGACGAATGAATACAGAAACAAAAGAAAGCTCCTCATTGGCAATCAAACAAGACATAAGAAACGTCATTCATCATGTTTTTGGAGATCATGCAAAGTGTCCAACGTACATAAAAGAAAGGTGCAACGTTAACGACACCAATTTGATACCTCTTATGGTAAAAGACGGAATTTATGAATCAATTATGGGCCCAACGAGACGACTTATTTGGAACGCTAAAAGTCTTCTGCTTGGATATACCAATAACCTGGCTGAACATTTCAACTCGATAGTGGCAAAACTTGTTGGTGGAAAAAGGATAAATGTTCCCTTGGCAGTGGATATTCTAACCGGTAAGTAATTTAAATAACATTTTTTAATATTCCTGTAACAATATAATAATTTGAATTTTATAATTAACTTCTGTAATAAACTATTTTTTCTCATGACAGATGTTTTGCAGCTGTAGTTCAATTCAACGCGAAAAGTCAGATGTCAGAACTATATACTCAAGTTTATAGTTCCAATCCAGAAGCCAGAATCCGGAAAGTTGAGCTACGTCGGTTGAGAAGCAATGAAAGAGGGAGAAAAAGAAAAGTTTACGGCAAACGGAGAACATATTTCAGAATAAACCGTTCTTATACTTCGAATGATATTGGTTATGGAGATGGTTCCAGGCAGTTAAATATGAGTCCAGAAGAATTTGCTGCTGAAAAGGAAATCATTCTGAAAAGACTTGAGGACAACCAAAAAAACCGATTCCTCCTAAAGCATCAAACAATTGGCCAGACAAACAACATCAAATGGAGTGAGACAAGAAAATTCATGCTGACTGCTTCTTCCTTAGGCACTATTTGCAAGGCCAAAAAATTTGAGGGACATGTAAAAAGACTCGCTCATCCAACGGAAATTTTTGCAAAGTCTGTAATACATGGAAAAATCAATGAAGACGCGGCAAGATTACAGCTGGAAACTCAACTCTCAATTGGATCCGATTGCAGCCATCAAAGACAAGAAACTAAATTTCATCACAGTTTCAGATGATGGTTGCGTAGGAATTAATAAGACCCATATTTACTATTATCAAATTCAAGGGCAATTGCATATTTCCCAAAAGAATGTCTGTGTTTTTGCAGTTTGGACTAGCAGCAAATATGATCTATACGTTGAAAGAGTTGAAAAGGATGACGACTTTTGGGAAACTCATGGATTTATAATTTTCGTATTGCAGAATAATACAACAAATTAAGTGTCCATGAAAGGACTTACAATCTTATATAGTGAAAACAAAAAAATATACACAAAAAAATTAATGAAACAAATTTTACGGCAGCCTACTTGGTCACACCAAGCAAGCGAATAATACAGAAAAACACCAAAACCAACCAAACTAGTTTTTGAGAGGTATATGTATATAGAAAACAAAATACGAGTAGGTACACATAAAGAATCTGGAAAAATATTTTTACTCTTTTCAACATTAGCGATCGTAATAAACTTTTGTCTTGCTTTCACTTATTGGATATTTTACTGAGTACCAAGTGAATGGTGGTGAGTGTTCTTTTTGTGGATTGGTTTGGAATGTATATCTGATGTTTAAACCTAACATTGGTGAAGAACTCGGATCAATAGGTTCTACTTTTAGTTCCCACTTTTAGGTGAAGGGCTCTTAAGGTCGCAGTGCAAATGTTTACCCAATACATTCATTCATTCATTACTGATTAAAATACTTGTTTGGCGCATCTGGGTTTAACAATTGCTCGAAATGTGTTTGCAGTGTATTTAAATTAAGGCCCGAACTAATAATACATTTTATACCATTAAGTTTTCGGACCAGGCTCCAAAACTCAGACGACTTGCTACATCTTGCAAGCTGATATGCTTGGGCTTCCGAATAGTCTTTTTTCGGCAGAGAAATTTATATTTCTGGTTATACTCCCCGAATATTACATTGGTGTTAGAAGTGGGATAAGAACTTATGTTGTTGTGCATTCAGATAATTTGTGGTGATAAAAAAATATATACGTGTGTGTGTTTTGATAAAACAAAGACAAAAAGTGACGGTGATTAAAGAAGAAAAATATAAGGAAAGTGGGTAAGACAGTGATTGAACTGAATTGTGTTGAACTTAAGGCTGAGCTGAATAAACGAGGTCTTCCTACTGCTGGAAGAAAAGCTGACCTCAGAATTCGTCTGCAAGAGGATTTAAATCAACGAGGAGAAGACCCAGACATTCCTATTCGAAATAGAAATGCCTGAAGAACAAGTAAGTACTGGTGTCGACTTGTCGGCAATGATGGCACTTCTCATTGGCAAACTTGAAGAACAACGGACAGAACAAAAGAATCTTTTCGAACAAATGGAAAAACAACAAAAGTCTGAACAAAAGAACCTTCTCGAACAAATGGAAAAACAACAAAAGTGTGAACAAGAGAACCTTCTCGAACGAATGGAAAAACAACAAAAGAACCTTTTAGAAGAACAAAAGACACTCATCGAAGGTAAGCTTGATGCCTTTGAGAACAAGTTCGTTACTATTGATGGACGTTTTGATTGCGTCGAAAAACAATTTTCAAAACTCGAAAGCGTTCAAGAAAAATTCGAAGGCAAAATGCAAGTATTACCGACGAATTAGACAAAGTTCGAAAAATTAAGATTAGGGAAAGTGTTGGCGATTACCCAAGGAAGAAGGAAATACACCCACCGACTTTTGATGGGCAAACTTCTTGGTCGATCTATAAAAAACAGTTTGAGGCAGCCGCAGCAACGAACGGCTGGACGAAGAAGACAAATTCATAGCTTCAACGGTTGCCTTCAGAGGATCTGCTGCTCAGCTTCTGCAAACCATTCCAGCAGATAAAAATGGTAACTTCAGTGCTCTTGTTCAGGCCATAGAAAAACGGTTTGGAGATGGCCATATGCAAGAAGTCTTCCGCGTCCAACTGAATACTAGAGGCCAGAAAAGAGGAGAAACTCTGCAACAACTTCAAGCAGATATTGAACGGTTGGCGAATCTCGCATATCCAGCTGCAGGGTATGAAATCGTCAACCAACTTGCAACAGAAGCCTTCATCCGTGCTGTATCTGACATCAACTTACAGCAAGCTATTCGAACTGCTGGAAAACGTACGCTTCCTGAAGCTTAAGCGTTTGCTCTGACTATGGAAGCAGCAGAACAAGCTTCCCAAGGAGTTCATCGAGTCAGATAATTGGAAGTTGAAGAATGCTCTTGTCAGAAAATCGCATTCCAAAGAAGCCAGCGTGAAGGACTTGCTCGATGCTGCAATTGTAACAAAAACCGGACATCTCCAGCGGCAGTGCAGATTACCACCGAGAAAAGCTGTATGCCAACATTGTGGAAGCAGAACCAACGCTCGAGAACAACCAAGCAATAGCACCAACACTCCTACTCAACTTGTTTCCCAGACGGGAAACGAGTAAGAACCAACTTCGAGAGGCAGAAGCTGGTTTCTGGTATCGATGGCCCCAGAAACACACAAGTCTCACAGACTAAACGAGACAACAAACGTCTGATAGTGGAGGCAATAATAAACAATAAGAAACACATGGCTACAATCGACACCGGTGCCACCGCCTCCATTGTGCGAAGAGACTTGGTCAAGATGACTTGCCTACACAACACCAATAGCTACCATCTCAAGACCGCCACAGGAGAGGCAGCAAAAGTGTATGGTGAGGTTCGTCTTATAATCCTTTTGGCAGAACTACTTCATGAAGGAGCATGGAATAATTTTGGATATTGGTAAGCAACTTCTTAAGTACCAAAATGTGGAGATTCCGATGGTCTATGGCAACGAAAACTCAACAACTATCAGGACCGTTATCGAAAAAGACATTTGTTTGAATGCTTTCTTCGGAAGTATTCGTGTGGAAGAAACTAAAGGGTGACTTTGGAAGCCATCGATACCTAATGGTGGAACCAGATGCGGAACAACGTTCCCAAAACATCATGGTAGGGAAGACTCTGGTGGCACCAAAGAACAACATGGTGCCTGTACGGATACTGAACATCAAACCGTAAGAAATTAAAGAAATTAAGCTCAAGAAGGGAGAAGTAGTTGGACAATGTGAACCCGATTACTAAGATCACTGTTTAACGTCGAAACCTCTTTTGGAATCGACTCGAATTTTAATTGCTTAGATTGTTCCTTACCTCGGGGGGGGGGGTAACAATGACAAAGTAAAACACGATGATTGACTTCTGGATTAAAAGTGATTTTATTAATAATTATCATGGCTATTTATACAAACTTAAATTTGACTATAATATTGGACTTGTAGGAAAATGAATGTGGGAAAATAAATGTAATAGCTGTAGCTGCTGATAGTGCGGTTTCTATGGGAACTCTATGAAAAAGTATGACGAGTAAGTAGCTGCTGATAGTGCAGTTTTGGTGGGAACCATATGAAAAAATATGGATAGTGATGTTCATATAATAATGAGGTGTTCTGGTTTTATAATAGGGTGTTTCAAAAATATAAGTAGAAGTTTAAACAATCACCGAAGCGGAAACAAAGAAGCCCCTGAGCTTTGACAGATTAAAAGACCAAATTCTGAATCAACATCAGCTGAATTTAGCTGAAGATCTCCTTCATGAGTATGCTGATATATTCTCTTCACCCAACGGACAGTATGGTCGAACACAACTAGTACGGCATCGAATTGATACAGGAGATGCAAGACCAATTCGTCAACCAGCAAGACGTCTCCCTCTAGCAAAACAAACTGAAGTTGAAGAAATGATATTGGAAATGAAGAAAGATGGGGTAATCGAAAATTCCAAAAGCCCTTGGGCATCACCAGTCGTTCTTGTCAAAAAGAAGGATGGAAGCACTCGATTTTGTGTAGACTACCGAAGACTGAACGACGTGACAAAGAAAGATAGCTACCCTCTACCCAGAATCAGCGATACCTTAGACGCGATGGAAGGAGCCCAATGGTTTTCAACTTTGGATTTGAAGAGCGGTTATTGGCAAGTGGAAATTCACCCAGAAGATCGGGAAAAGACGGCGTTCTCCACAGGAAACGGTCTGTGGCAGTTTAATGTGATGCCATTCGGACTATTTTAGCTCCAGCAACTTTTGAGCGTTTGATGGAGTGCGTTCTACATGGACTAACTTGAAAATCTTGCCTGGTCTACCTGGACGATGTCATCGTGTACGGAAAAACATTTGACGAACATTGTGAAAACCTTAAAGCCGTATTCCAGAGGCTTCGAAGAGCACACCTAAAGTTAAATCCTAAGAAATGTGCGCTTGTTAAGACCGAAGCTAAATATTTGTGACATATCATCTCATCCCAAGGAGTAAAAACTGATCCTGAGAAAGTTGATACTGTAAAGAATTGGCCAACGCCTCAGGACAAACATCAACTCCGGAGCTTTCTTGGTCTGGCCACATATTATCGGCGTTTCGTGAAGGATTTTGCTGGGATCGCCAAAAGCTTGGTCAGATGAGTGCGAGAAAAGCTTTCAAGAGTTGAAACTGCGTTTATGTAATGCACCTGTACTGGCTTATCCAACTCCAGGAAAACCTTTCATCATCGACGCTGATGCAAGTAACGTTGGAATTGGAGCTGTACTATCGCAAGTACATGACGGAGAGGAAAAAGTTGTCGCCTATTACAGCAAGGTACTCTCGAAGCCAGAAAGGAACTATTGCGTTACAAGGAGGGAACTTCTTGCTCTGATATTGGCCATAAAGCACTACCATATTTTTAATTGTACAAAACACTAGGGTGGTATTTTATTTACTTGGTCTTTATTTGATGAACGACGATATGCAACTGAGCAAATGACATCTCTAACAATAATGTAATAAAGCTTAAAAACTAATACATACATACTATTTACATTTCAAAAATATTAAATAACACATACACATGTGTTTCATGTTATAAACTAATATATGTACATATGTATGAGTATATTGATATTACATGCTCTTTTTTTTTTTTTTTTTTTTTAAATAACATTTATATATCTTTCTGGAGGCTTACTTACTCTACCACTTCTAGTTACATAATTAGGATTATCTTCTAACGGATCAGGATTTGCTATATTATCTACTATAGGTATAAAAACGTTACAATTTTCATCATTAATGTTATTATCTAAGGATTCCTGTTCAATGCTTTCATCTTTATCATTTGACATATTATCTTGACTAATGTTTGGTCTTATTATTTTAATTTCCCTAAGATTATTTGTGCAATTATTATCATTTTCAATATTAGTTCTTATTTGATCATCAAATAATAATTCACTTGTATTTAAGTCATTATTCTGTGTTTTTGAAATGAACCTACGATTTCGTCTAAAATGATTTCCAAAATTATCTTTGATTATATACGAGCGGTCATTTACAATTTGAAAAATTTTTCCATAGTGCCATTCATTAGATTTTTTTAAAAATATTACTTGCTCATTCAAGTTCAAACGTGGTAACGCTTTTGCACTTCGATTATAATAATACTTCGGTTTTTCTTTTTTTTATTAATTTTTGCTTCAATTGTTTTCCGATGAATTGTTTGACTTTTTAATTGTTCATTTGATATCGGAAGTTTAGTTTTAATTTGTCTATTAAAGAATAGTTGGGCTGGGGAAAACTTCATTGAAGCGACTGGTGTTACATTATATTCTAAAACTCGATACTGATATTCACTAACTTTGTTTTCTTCAAAACAGCGTTTAAGTATATTTTTAGCTATTGCTACTCCTTTTTCGGCCAACCCATTTCTTTGTGGGTAACGTGGACTTGAAAATTTAAGATGTATGCTTACGTCATTTGCAAACATTTCAAATTCAGAGGATCCAAACGGACTGTTGTCACATTTAATTTCAGTCGGATATCCCAAAAGATTAAAAATTGCCTTAAGTGACTCAATTAATGCTGTCGAAGTTTTCTTAAGTATTTTCTCTACTATTACATACCCAGAATATGCGTCAATTTTATTGAAAGAAAATTTATACCCGCGTATTCAAAAATATCCATGGCTATTCTCTGAAATGGATAATCCGGATTCTCTTCCAGTTTAAGTGGCTCTTTTTGTAAATTTCTTTTAAATTTTTCACATACTTGACAATTTGCTACTAAATTTTTTATGTCCACACTCATACCTGGCCAATAATAATTCATTCGAGCTCTTCCTAATGTTTTTTGAATTCCTAAATGAGACATACATATGTAAGCATTTGCATAATGTGTTTTGTAATTCTTTTGGAATTACTAACCTATGGTTTTTGAACAATAACCCCATTTCAAAATAAATTTGAAAAATTTCTTTCCGATTTGATCAAGTTTTTCATATTTTGGCCATCCCGTTTCAACATATTTACAAATGTTGACATATGAACTATCCTTGGCAATAATTTCCAAATATTTTTTATAATTTTCTTCTGATAAACAGGCCTGACGAGTAACATTATGAATGGCGGTTACTAATTCATAGTTTTCTTCGACTTCCCTAAGTTGTGCTCTTGACAAACAGTCAGCAACTAACATTGATTTTCCCGGAGTATAAACGATATCCAATTTCGGGTATTTTAATTAAAACATAAACATTTTTTGTAATCTCATAGTTACATTATCAATTTCACGTTATATAAAGTTTCCAGTGGTTTATGATCACTTCGGACCGTAAATTCTCTACCATATAGATAGTTATGAAATCTTTGACATGCGAAAACCACAGCTAATAACTCTTTTTCAATCTGTGACCATCTTTGTTCACTTTGGCTTAGTGTGCGTGAAGCATATGCAACAGAATGATCATCCTATAGAAGAGTACAACCCAAACCATCATTTGATGCATCAGTCTGTACAACCACCTTCTTCTGAGGATCATAGACAGACAAAATCGGCTCACTCGAAACCAGCTTTTTTAAATTAATGAATTCACGTTCATGAATTTCATTCCATTCCCATTTACTATTTTTACGTGTTAATTTACGTAATTCAGCCGAAAGCTTAGTCAAGTTTGGTATAAAACGAGCTAAATATTTACAGAACCCTAAAAACCGCATCACTCCTTGTTTGTTTGTTGGTTTAATAATCTCTTCTACCGCTTTAATGCTTTTAACAGTAGGTTCAATTTTCCCTTTTGAAATACAGTTACCCATAAAAGTTATCCTATTTTGCTTGTATTGTATTTTATCCGGATTAAATATAATATTATTTTCTAATGCTCTCTCCATAACCTTATTAACTTCCCATAGGGAGTTATTGTAATCGGTCCGATTTGTCAAATTGAAATTTTTGACATTTCTCGACGTTTCAAGGTCCATAGAGCCTATATCAATCATTTTTAGAGAGATGTCTGTGTGTGCGTGTGTACGTACGTTCGTACGTCCGTACGTCTGTACGTCTGTACGTCTGTACGTCCGTACGTCCGTACGTTCTGGTACCATTTTTCGTCGTCGATATCTCAAGAACGAGTAGAGATATCGACTTGAAATAAATTTTATTTTACAGATAATAACTTCGAAAGAAGCTGAAAGGGCGTTTATTAATATTCAATCATTTGTTTTTTTACTATAGCAGTTTAAAAAAGAAGTGAACATTTTGGTTGGGCTCAAATATCTCACGAACAAATAATGCTATTGACTTGAGATAAATTTTATTCCACACATTATGACGTCATACAAATTTGATATGAATTTGGAAAAAAAATCAATATGCCGTTATTTTTTAAAATCAAAAAAACTAAAAAAAAAATTTTTATAACTCGAATATCCTTAGATAGAAAAACGATATTAACTTTAAAATAATTTTATTTTACGAAAAATGTTGTTTTTGACTATTGGTGAAAATTTCAAAAAAATTCAATGGACAGTTTTTTTACAAAAAATTAAAAACTACAAAAAATTCTACCAAAAATTGGTATAAATTGTCTTTCGAATCAAATTTCTCAAAAACGGGTATTTATATTGACTTCTTGTTTGTTTTATTTTCTACATAACATAATTGTTAGCAACTGATAAAATTTTGACAAATATTGAATGGGCAGTTTTTTAACAAAAAATCAAAAACTGTTAAAATTTCTAAAGAAAAGTAGTTGCAATTGTATTTCAGCTCGAATATCGTGAGAACGACCAACGATTGTGTCTTCTAAAATATTTTATTTTATACATAGTACAATTTTTTATAAAAGGTTAAATTTTGACAAATATCTAATAGATAGTTTTTGACAAAAAATATTAAAAAAAAAAAACTAAAAAGTGATAAAATTGGTTTTTTGACTCGAATATCTTGAGAACGAGCAATGATATTGACTTTGCCATTAGGTATTTAATTTTATCCATAATAAAATTTTTACAGCGGGTATATATTTGACATATACCTAACTGACATTTTAAACAAAAATTTAAACAGAACTAAGATGCACATTCGTTAAAAAAACGCAAGGAAGTTTACCTCCTGGGTCAAGTGGAAACAACTTATACATCAACAATCTCTACAATATATGTGCATTTCGTAAATTTCTTTAAATAATTAAAATGCTTTTCAATCTTAAAATATTGATTGTTTGAATTTAACAGCTAAAGTTTGTTTCGCAGAAAATTTGGTTAATTGAAAAAAAAACTAAATATAAAGTTTTCAAGATCACAAATGGGAAGTTATCAGTGTGGGTCGCACCCAGCCTCTTTTTTAATATTGAATCCTGCTCTTTTTCATCTATACCCGCAATAGCCAAATCATCAAAATATATCATCAGCCCAGTTATATCCCCAAATATCTGTACCATGCGTTTTTGAAACATTTCTGGCGCACAGTCAAGCTCCATATGCCAAAACCCATTTGCTAAATCAATAACCGTAAATATAGTTTTATCCTTTAATTCAATACTAAAATCATCTAATGTTGGTATGAGAAAATGTTCTCATTTTATATTTTCATTTAACAATTTAGGATCTAAACATATCCTAAGATCACCATTCGGTTTTTCAACTACTTGTAAATTACTTACCCAATCCGTGGGATAATCAACATGTTCAATAATTTTTTCATCCATCACTTTAATTTTGTTTAAAAAAAAAAAAAGCCAGTGACACACGTTTTTTGTAACGTAATGATGGTATCGCATCATTTTTTAGCTTGATTGAGCACTTTCCTGGAAATTTTCCCAACCCACTGAAAGCACGTTTATATTTTTCAATGAACTCATTTTTATTTTTAGGTAATTTGTTTTCAAGACTCAAAGAATCAGTTCGGCTTATTAATCCAAAGTTTATACATGTAGACAGTCCAAGTAAAGGTTCATATTTATCCTCAACAATAAGAAAACCAGCCGTTCCAACAAAATTATTCCCAACACAATTTAATTCTATTTCTCCGAAAACTTTAATTTGATTTGAACTATAATCTAATACCTACTACAAAATTATTCGATTCATTTAATTCTACATTTAATTTCATCTTTCTGAGAAGCTTGATAGGAATACAATTTACATTACTTCCTGTATCCAATTTGAACTTGATTGAGCAGTTATTTATCCATAATTCCTTGATCCATTTGATATTATTTTGATTTGAACTTATTCTAAAAATATTGATTTCCTTACAATCTATATTACAAGTATTTACCGACAGGTAATAACCTGTCATATTTGCCCAGCTGACATAGTTAACATCTTTCTTGTTGTCGTTTCCCTTCACTGCTTCAGCTCTCCTAGTCGATTGACTGCCATCATTTTGAAGATTTCCCCTGTCCTTTCCATCGTTGTGTTGATTTCCTTTGTTGCCTTCAATTGGTTTCCCTTTTTGTTTGCAGAATTTCGAAGTGCCCGATCCTAGAGCACGATGAACACTTGACTCCATTTGCATTACATACACGAAGATGACTTGCATTGAACACCGCGCCAAAATTATAACATTCACGTGTGACAGACTGACAGCGTACACATTTGCATTTGTTTCAGGTTCAACGACAGCATGAACATTTAGTGGTGAACGATTATCCAGTAATAACTTATTGGCATTTGCAGCTTCATATATCTTGCATGTATCGATAACCTTCTTCAGTGGCT
Organism: Syrphus vitripennis; assembly: GCA_958431115.1. Classification (NCBI taxonomy): domain Eukaryota; kingdom Metazoa; phylum Arthropoda; class Insecta; order Diptera; family Syrphidae; genus Syrphus; species Syrphus vitripennis. Next base: position 5,267,397 of record OY288111.1, on the reverse strand, counting down.
CATCTTTGCAATCAAGTAGCTTTAGCTGTAGTGTTTTGTCATACACACCCAAAATTATTCGGTCTCGAAGCATACGCGTCTCATAAGACTTCCCACAATTACAATTGAACTCACAATATTGTAACTGCTTTCTGAGTTCCGTTTCAAAATCTACGAATAGCTGTTTTTCCCGTTGTGTTATGGTATGGAACTTAAATGGCTCCATTGCCACATTTTTTCTAGGAACACAATATTCGTCAAAGGCCTTCAAAACCATGTTTAATGTTTGCTGATTTCCATTTTGATTTCCATTTTGAGCTCCACGTTCATCTTCTTCCTCGTCATCGTCTTCATCACCTTCGGCTTCACCCTCGTCACCTTGATTTTCGGGAACCCCGCCGATGCTTTCAAATGTCCCGTCGTTCGGAAATAATGTGTTGAATATTACGACACCTTTTGTTCCGATAAGCCACAAAAATGTAGCAATTTTCTGCGCCTCGGGGTCCGCAAGTTTGTTGTTGGCCATCATGTAAATTAAAAATGTCCGTTTCCAATCTGGCCATTCCTTACCCAGGTTCGCACAGTCCAATTCACTTGGTAGACGGCTATTTGACGCCATTTTTTTTTCAATTTTTGATTTCCTTTGATTGATATCCGTATTTTACTTTTGTTTCCCCTTTTTTATTATTTATTTTATGTGGGCAAAATCACTCTGACACCATGTAATAATTGTACAAAACACTAGGGTGGTATTTTATTTACTAGGTCTTTATTTGATGAACGACGATATGCAACTGAGCAAATGACATCTCTCTTTGCATATGAAAACTATAGTACTCTCATGGTGGAAGTCGAATGGGGCGACATCTAATGTATGCCGGCAACCCTTACTCTTTTTTTTTTTGCGGAGAGCTTATGGAGGTTTTAAATGATATTTATTGATATTTTTTGGATGCAATTATCCAAAAAATAGTTTCCTCTTGCTCCTACCACCAATTTTCGACGCTTAAAGACTCACCAAATCGAATTTTACACCTCACATTTTGCAGCGCCACCACCAGGATCCGGGCAACCCTAAAAAAAACTCGCCATGAGAGTACTATAGTTTTCATATACAAAGCATCTCTAACAATAATGTAATAAAGCTTACAAACTAATACATACATACTATTTACATTTCAAGAATATTAAATAACACATACACATGTGTTTCATGTTATAAACTAATATACATAGGTATGAGTATTCGTATATTGATATTACAAGTTCCTTCTTCGAACAGATCATGGTGCGCTCAATTGGCTTTTAAACTTCAAAAATCCAGAAGGTCAAGTAGCAAGATGGATTGAGAGGTTGCAGACGTATGCCTATGGGATTCAACATCGAAGAAGAAAGCTGCATTCAAATGCAGACGCGCTATCCCGGCGACCGTGTAAACTAGACTGTAAGCATTGCACACGCCAAGAAGAAAAGGAAATGGTCATCGTTCAACGAACAGAGAGAATTGCGACATCGGGTCCTTTTCCTGAAAATAACAACGGAAACCGATACATCCTTGTAGTCATGGATTATTTCAGCAAGTGGCTTGAAGCGTTTGCCATCCAAAACCAAGAAACCAAAACAGTTGTGGTTCAAATTGTCTTCAATTGGGTGAGCAGGTTCGGCGTTCCCATGGAGCTTCATTCGGACCAAAGAAGGAACTTTGAATCTTTCAGGAAGTTTGCTCGCTCCTTGGAATTAAAAAGACTAAGAACAACACTGCTCCATCCACAATCTGATGGGATGGTTGAACGATTCAACAGAACGCTTAAAGAACATCTGTCTAAGGTTGTCGGCTACTACCAACGAGACTGGGACCGACATATCCCATTGTTCCTTATGAGTCACAGGGAACAGAGGAATATGTGGATGACCTCAAGAAAAGGCTTATTGACATTCATCAACAAACAAGGACAAATATAAAATTGTCTAGTGATCGGATGAAAACAAGATACGACGCAAGAGCGACAGCAACGGGATTTCAAGAAGGAGACCATGTGTGGTTTTACAATCCTCATCGACAAAAGGGGCTATCACCAAAACTCAAAAAAAAACTGGGAGTATATGGGCCCTATACTGTGGTGAAAAGAATCAATGATGTGGTTTACCGTATACAAAGAGGCGTAAGAGGCAAACTTTAAGTAGTTAACGGTGACCGTTTACATCGATATAACGGTGAAAGATGTGATGAAAGGGGGACAATGTAAAGAACTACTTTTGAATTCTAATGTAATGACATTTACATTCGAACTATATCGATTCTCGAATGCGGTGACAACGCCATCTACCATCGTCATTAGAATAACATTTCTATATATAAACTATAGTACTATCATGGCGAGTTTTTTTAGGGTTGCCCTGACCCTTGTGGTGGCGCTGCAAAATGTGAGGTGTAAAACTCGATTTTTTTGTCTTAGGTTTAATGCAATATCATTATGAATTTTTAATAGCGCATGCGACGTTCGCTCTTAAAACTAAATTGATAGTTTAGTACAGTATTAGAATTTTCTTTTAAAAAAAATCAATTTTTGTTAAAATAACCGATTCTAAAATTTTACCAAGGTTCGAGAGCATTGAAATGGTTCGAAAATTACTGATTTCATTGTTACATGTTTTTTTTTTTTGGTAAAGGAATTATGAAAGCAGTTTTCCATGTTATTGGAAAGTAAAAAATGTTTAAGCAATTATTTATTATTACAGTCAAGTATTCTAAAGCGTAAGGAGAACACTTTTTGATCTTAAATTTGAAAGTTGATCAAGGCCAAATGATTTTTTAATATTCAGTGATTTAACAATGGAATCTATTTCAGTTTTGAAGTGAATTTTTGTTCGTCAATAGGAAGTAAGGCTGTGTTTTGGGA
>OY288111.1:5242358-5264318 GCA_958431115.1 Syrphus vitripennis | reverse complement strand
GGTAAGTCTTACAGAGAAGGTTGATACCTTTTCGGAATCAGCACTTGATGCTGTTACAAGTAGCATTTAAATCTTTTCATCAAAAGTTTTAATTTGGAAAAGCACTCCTAAACTACGCTTACAGGTTGGAATATGAAAGTCCCAAAAGTTAATTTTTTTTAATGGTGTCTCTTTTTCAAATAGTTTTGATGCTCGTTTGTAGAGCATCAATTACTGATTCCAAAAAGGTATTAACCTTCTTTGTAAGACTTTCCGTTGGTCAGCTACACTGCCAAATGTTTTTGATTTTTCTTCATGATGGCAAAAAGTGAGAAAGTTGGAAAACCTTTTGCAGTGTATCTGGTCAACTGTTCATCGTAGAGAGATGAATGATATCTTTTTGGAATTAGCACATAATGCTGTTACAAAAAGCATTTAAGTCTCTTACTCAAAAGTTTTAATGTGGAGAAGCACCCTTAAACCATATCCCACACATTTTACATTATAGATAAAAAATAAAATATAAAAATTTCTAAGTCTTTAAACAAAAAAATTCAACAAAAATTCATTTAAATTAGTTTTATTTCTCGTCGTTTTAACTAAAAAATATACCTATTCAACTTACAAAAAATTTTTTTAAAAAAAAGTGCTTGGCTGGAATCGCAAAATAACCGCACAAAACATCTAAAAAACCCGATCGATCAACCTGTTGTCTTGGGGCTTTGGCCATCGTTACCATCTGCTGTTGATATTGTCGTGCTTGTCCTGGTCGTCTAGGCGTAGCCAAATATTCAAGCATACTCTGTAAATGTTGTGATAATATTTTACTTAAATCACTTCGCATCAGATCTATTCGTTTCTTAAATGTTAAAAGCTTTTCTATCCAATCGCATCAATGTGAATCCTTTACATATGGACGCATTTACATTTCGATCGCCCAACAAGATTTCTTGGGGACGATACCAAAGGGTGAACACTCGGTTTGTGTTCGTTCTTTGGAATGCTTAATCCACGCGCCAGAACAGAATCGGCGAGTTCTTTGTTATAAAAACATTTGCAGCTTCCATATCGCGATATAGATAATATCTGAAATTATTGAAAAAAATTTTATTAATTAATTCACAAGCTCATTGTCAGAACCTACCTTGTTACTGTGAATGTAATACAATCCATTCAGAAGCTATTGCATGACTTTCTTGGTCTCTCACAGACTCAATTATACATTTTATAGAAAAAGAAAATCTTAACAAATCTAAATAAACAAATAAAAATTAAAGAAATTTTAACAAATTCCCGCTACTCACACGCAATAATCCGGAATAATTGTCAATTTTTTTTATTTACTCTTTTAAACTGTCACCAAAACGTCAAAGCTGGGCTAAAATCGGCGCGTACGCACTATCAAAATTTAGGACGTGTTATACTTTTTGATTAAATTTACTTTTTTTTACCCTAAACAACTATAAAACTATAGAATTTGAATGCCAAAAGCCACAAAAGGTTATATTTAGACCAATATACACTGAAAGTGAGTCGAAACACGCATTTTTATACAAAAAAACTATAATTGTTTTCAATTTTTGAATTCAACGGATTTTTCTTTTAAAGGGGACTGAGCAATTTGAGCAATTTGAGCTAAAGCAACAACTAATACATCCACAGATGCTCGATCCCATAAGAAATGCATTGGATAACTAACGCATTCACACCTCTGTTGCCTTAATCAGCTTGTAGGGCGATAGCGAACGAACCCCTCGAGTCGGTTCTCTAGGTAAGTCTTTTCTCTATGGCTTGAAGCTAAATTTCGTTTTACAATTTGTAGCGCCGCGCTTTTTGACACATAAAATCGTAAAAAATCGAAAATACGATCAAACGCCCATTAACCCCGGATCGACCTAACGCGTGGTTGTGATTTGGCCATTAGGACACACCGAACACGCGTAAGGCTTTTCACCTGTAAAATAAAATGAAATTCTTTAATAAGTAATGATTCTGCAAAAGGACAAAGAAATTAATTTGTAACTAATTTGATTATGTTAGTGGCAGTTGGAATTAAGTCATTACCTGTGTGAATTCTTTCATGTTTCCTCAGGGTTCCTCCATCGGCAATGCTTTCCAACAATATTGGATGAAAACGGTAGAGCCATCCATTCCGACAGTGACAAAAGGTTTGTTCATCTTATGGATTAGAGTGGAAACTGATCAGGTAAGCTGTGGAGAAGAAATCGCAAATGAAATGTTTTTGGTAAGGAATGTTCCACGTATGTTCCTTACAGTTGAAACCATTTATCCAAGTAATAGTAAACCGTTTGACAGACCCAGTTGTTGTTGTTGTTTCATGGTTTTTGTAACAAAACAAAAGTTAAATTTAGTTTTAATATAATCTTAAATTACCTTAACTTAAAACCTACCAACGCTCTCGAATCGGCTGGTAAAAGTCCGCGCATCCTTGCAATAATAGCCGAGCTTGTCGGCGGAATATTATCAAGTCTTGCTTTAATTCCCTGTCGAGTAAATTTACTTAGTGCAGTGCTCAGCGATTCTAACTGGAACAGAGTTTTGGCAACCCTGGCTAGTGATTGAAAGCATAAAAAGATTGTTCGAATTTAAAAAGTTATTAATTTTGTTGAAAAATTTAGAAAAAAATTGGAAAAAGTGCTGTGAACAAAGCATTATTTATAGGCTACCAAAAACATCTAAAAAATTCCGTAAGTTCTTTATATTGCATACTTAAAATTGGAATTAAAAAAAAAGCATCAAAAACTTAACCTAAACGTCAAATAATAATACAAAATTCACGTACTGATGACTGATAACAAAAGGAAATCGGAATATCTGTCACCAAAACAAAATCCAAGTAAAATTAAAAGTATAACCAACGCAATGAACAGTGATATGATCCGTTCTATCATGCAGGAAGCGTTTGCAGAGAATCTAAAAGATATACGAGTAACCCTGAACGAAGTGGTAAAACTATCCGACTTAGAAAAGCTGCACGGAGAAATTAAACATTTACAAAACACCAACCAAATATTGACAGAAAAAGTCATGGCTTTGGAAGATAAATGTGAGTTGCTAGAGGAAAGGATAGAGGCCAGTGAAATGAGAAGTTCAGAGGGGAATCTTATATTCCACCTTAAGAACGATAATGCTGTAGACCCTCGATCGCTAATACAAACTATTTGCCGAACCCATGGTAAGATCACATCGGGAGTAAGCGAAAATAACATCATTGCGCTTCGATCAAACACTCCAGGCAGCACCAATTTTTTAATTCAATTAAAGGATAAAATACCTGCAATAAACATTCTTCGCGCATCAAAGATTTTAAGAGAGGCAGGTGTAGCTGTTCATCGAGACTATCCTTTAGCGATCCGACAGAAAAGATCAAAGTTACTTGAAGTCAGAAAGTCTATTAAGACAAGGAACCCAAATGTTAACGCTTTCCTCAGGGATGATCGACTTTTGGTTCAAGGGAAAACATTTACGTGGAGTAAAGTGCGGAAAATTTGAAGGAAACCCAATGTTAGAGCAGATTATAAGCGACGTCCAGAATGTAAACAACCATCGTGCTGTCAATGGATCAGCTGGCGTGCCTAAAAACTACAATGCATCACCAGCGCCATCTAAGAGTAAGGACAAGAACCAATTACAAAATGGAAATACCAGTGATGCCACTTCTGTACATCAGCTTTAGGAAATTTCCGTCTGCCCAAGTTTAGTTTTAAGTAAAAATTCTGTAAAAAATTATGATTATCGAATTTTAAGTTATAACATTTGTGGCTTAAATAGTAAAGTTTTATTTTCCGATTTTTTTAAATATGTAAATAATTTTGAATTATTCTGTTTATTTGAAACACATTTAATAGAAGGTAAAGAGAAGAATTTTGAAAAATATTTTGAAAATTATACACTTTGTTGGATATCCGGTGTCAGAAATATTCGAGGGCGAGCGAGTGGAGGATGTCTTTATGGGTACAAAAAGAACCTTAATGAAATCAAAATAAAATTCGAGGAATCAAATAGTTACAGCTTTTTTAATATTCAAGTTCCACATACTGCGAGTTGTAAATATCAAATCATTCCAGTTTATTTGAATGGATCACAGGGACCCCAATGGGGATTGGATCTGCAAAAACTAAAAGATGCTTTGAACAATCTACAAAATCAAAACAATATTCTACTGACGGGTGATTTTAATGCTAGGACTGGCTCCCAGCAACTAATGTCAAATTTTGAAGAAGATGCACCATCACGAATTAGAAACTCTAAAGACTCGGTGTTGGATAGAAAAGGCAGTCTACTTATGGACTTCTGTAATGAGTATGGACTAGAAATCAAGAATGGATGTTCGAAGGGCGATTCAAAAGGCGAATTCACATTTGTGGGCGCCCAAGGTAGCTCAGTTATTGATTTAAGTATGAGTGGAGGTGAATGGAACCAGATGATCACTGACTTTGAGGTACAATCCCAAAACTTCTCAGACCATTTACCAATTGTAACAACTTTTAATGTTAGTACCCACGAAGTGAACATGGAAGAGGTAACACTAAGCTCATTACCCAGATTTAAATGGAACCACAATCAAGCCGAAAAGTACCGGTTGAACCTAAGTAGGCAAATTGAAGCAACATCTACTGTGGGAGCATGGAAGATATAACTCGGATTGTTAAAAACGCTATAGTACCTGTGTTTCAAAAACAATGCAATCGCAATTATATACAACCATGGTTTGACTTTGACTGTGAGAAGTTAAGAAAAAAATCATTTCGTCTACTGAACCTATACCGGAAATACGATGAGCCAAATTATAAAACAATGTATCTGAATGCGAAACGAGAGTTTAAGAACACATGCGAAAAGAAGAAAATGGATTTTCAGAACTCCCTAGCAGCGGAAATATCGCAGTGCAGAGATTCTGCCACCCTTTGGAAACTGCTCTATAAGAAAAATGGAAAGAAGTTCAAAATAGGGCTAAGCATAAGCGCTTCTCAGTTGGAACAATATTTCAAAAATATTTTGAATCCAGCCAACCATATATCAAAGGCTTGCTTTCAGTATGCAGTGCCGGATACAAAATGCGACATACATATTAGATAGGCCAATAACGGAAGAAGAAGTAAGATTCTGGTTGGAAAAGTCCAAAGATAGAAAAGCCCCAGGAACTGACGGAATACCTGTTGAATTCTTCAAATATGCAAATAATTCTCTTTTACAGTTGATCACAATAGAGTTTAATCGAATGTTTGAAACAGGAAACATCCCGCAGAGCTTTCAACAGAGTGTGATTTTTCCTATACTTAAAAAAGGTGATCCTAACCAAGCTGAGAACTACAGAGGTATATCATTCCTAAACTCTTCTTTGAAAATATTAATGGGACTTTTAGCAAAGCGTTTTCAAGAATGGACTTCACAAAAAAAGCTTCTTAGTGAATATCAGGCAGGGTTCCGAGAGAATTATTCTACTATAGACCAAATCTTTATTCTCACCACGGTAGCACAGAATTTCATCAGCTCTAAGAAAAAACTGTATGCGTTCTTTGTTGACCTTAAAGCAGCTTTCGATACAGTGGACAGAAGTGCACTTTTCTATAAGCTATATAACATTGGGGTATCGAGGAAGTTTGGAGAACTTATTGAAAACCTATACAAAAGAACGACATCAGCAGTTTGGGACGGAAAACAACTTTCAAATTTCTTTGAAACGCTTACAGGTGTAAAACAGGGGTGTAATTTCAGTCCGCAAGCTTTTGTGATGTATATAGATGACATTTATGAATATCTTTGTGGGGGAGTTAGGATCGGAGGGACTTTAATTAAAGTTCTGATGTATGCAGATGATTTGGTATTACTTGCTGACTCTCCGGAGAGACTTCAGAGAATGATAAATCAACTTCAAAGGTACTGTGAAGAGTGGAGATTACAGGTCAATACATCGAAATCTAAAACAATGGTTTTCAGAAAAGGAGGAGGGAGATACTCAAGGACCGAAAAATGGTATTTTGACGGAGAGGAAATTGAAACGGTCAAGTCATACAAATATTTGGACGTTTCATCTGTCAAATAAGTTGTGCGCGCAAAATTTTAGTCTGCCTTTTTTGGAAATTTAAATTTGAAATTTAAGCTATAAAATAAAATAAAACTATCCGTTTCTTGCATACAAAAACTCTTTATTGTTCTGAATCTGTCTGGGCGTAATAAATCACAGGTAGGACAGTAGTTATAGTCAAATTTTGATTGCCTATATGTACCTATGAGCACCACTAAACGTAAAAATTCCGACACATCGCCTGAAAGTCAGACAAACCTCAAGAAAAAAACTAATCAAGCAAACAAATCCGAGATGCCGGCGGTCGTAGGAAATATGTCGATCGATGACCTAAAACTTTTGATTAGCGATTCACTTAAAGAAGTAGCTACAAAGAACGACATGTTGGTTGTTTCCGACGAAATTAAAACGTTGCGATCACAAACTGAATGTCTAAGCAAACAATTATCTGCGGCACAAGAAAGATGCGACACATTGGAAAAACAAGTTGAAATACTTACAAGGAAATCTAACGAATGCAAGTTAGTACTGCATTTACCCCGTGATCCCAGCAAAAGCCCGTCTCAGATGGCCAAAGAAACCTGCGCAGGGCTCCTGCAGCTGTCATCTGTATCCGACTTGCCCGTGAAAAATGTCAAAGAATTACCCACTAGGGATGCAAATAGATCACTTGTTGTTATGGAAGTAAACACTGGCGATGTTGTCGACAATATTTTATTGGAGTCAAAAAAACTAAAAGGAACAGGAATTGCAATACATAGAGAGCAGACATTAATGGCACGAAAACGGAGACAGGCGTTGGCTTGTATTAAAAGTAAACTCTCCGAAATTAACCCGAAAGTAAAAATTTTTATAAAAGGGGAAGGTTTACAAATCGGCGATCTCAAATTGCAGTATAAATCACAGCATGGTATAGTAATCACTTCTGTCAACGAGATAACCTACATTAAACAGCTGTTTGGCGAATGTGCAATGTCAATGTTTACCATTGAAATTGCTAAAGATCTACCAACAACATCAGGTGCCAGAAACAACAACAGCACATCAAAGTCTTCGGATGCCCCTCTTGCACATGTCAGTGCCACCACCAGCGACACCTTTCAACCAAGTTTGCAATCTCAAGTCATGAACAGGGATGTCATATAGGAAATATCCGTCTGCCAAAATGAACAAATGAATTTTAATATTTTAGCTTATAACATATCAGGATTAAAAAATAAATTACTTTTTGCTAACTTTTTTAACTATTTACAAAATTTTGATATTATTATACTATTAGAAACATTTATTGAATTAGGTAAAGAATATGAATTTTCCAACTATTTTAGTAAATTTAATGTAAAGTGGATTCCAGCCGTAAGAAATCATCGTTTTGGGCGTGCAAGTGGAGGAATCATGTGCGGAATTAAAAACGATTTGGCGGGCAAAATAGCATATTTTAAAAACACTGGAGATGATTTAGAGATAGAAATAAAAACAGGGAATCTTATTTTAAAAATTATACCAGTTTACATTAACTGTAACAATTGGACAGCTGATCTCAATAAATTGCACGATCGTTTAAGAAATGAAAACAATGAGAACATAATGTTAATGGGTGATTTCAACGGTAGAATCGGAATGCATCAAAATTCTTTATTTCCGTTTATCAATTTACCAACTCATATTCGAGAAAAAAGAAATAGTAAGGATGCAATGTCTAACGGAAACGGAAGAAAACTCGCTGAGTTTTTTGAAGATTATGGGTTGATGGTCATGAATGGAATTACAAATAGTGATAACATGGGTGAGCTTTCATTTATAGGAGGTCAAGGGTCATCTTTAATAGATTATTGTGTCGTCAGAGGAAAATGGATAGACATGATCTCAGATTTTCAGATACAAACTGAATGTTTTTCGGCTCACTTACCAATTGTGGTCTTTTGCCAAGCATATCTCACTAATCCAACCGAAAATGAAATAATTTATCCCATTATGAAGTGGAGACCAAATTACATCCGTCAATATCAATCCTCTTTAGAAGAAAAAATGCGGGGCTTGCAAGAGTCAGCAGAAGATAATGTTTCCGAAACTTACCTTGGACTTCAAGAAATGATAAAAGAATCAGCACGAAATATACCTTTCCAAACAAAACGGTTTCGAAACCCCTGGTTCGATGGTGAATGCTTTAAGCTCAGAAAAAGATGCTATAGCCTACTCAATGTTTTTAGGCGAACGAATTCAGAATTTTTCAAATACCAGTATTTAGTACACAATAGAAAGTTTAAAAAGATGTGTATGGAGAAAAAAGGACAACATTATTGCAATCTTGGAGTACAGCTGGAAACATGCAAAAACGCGAAGGATTTTTGGAAAAATGTCCGCAAAATCGCCGGAATTCAGAACGTTACGAGGGTCTCTGTAGACTTAAATTCGCTTGCATTACATTTTTCAAACTTATTGCAAGAAGAGTCTGGTCAGGTGTCTTTTCAGTATGCAATGCCATTTACAGTCGATGAAGAGCTTGATAAACAAATTGAACTAGACGAAATAAACAGTGCGCTAATCAGATCAAAAACCAATAAAGCAGCTGGAGATGACGGGATTCCTGCAGAGTTTTTCAAATATGCCCCTGAATCATTCAAGATAAAGCTGAAAAATGCATTCAATATGATGTATGATCGCTGTGAAATACCAGAAAACTTTAAGAAAGCTCTGATTTTCCCTATATTTAAAAAAGGTGATAGCTTAGATCCTGAAAACTATAGAGGCATATCCTTTTTAAATTCCGGAAGGAAATTATTTTCTGACATTATGAACAGCAGACTGATAAAATGGGTTGAAACTAATAATTGTTTGAGTGAGTTCCAAGCTGGATTCAGAGTTGGTTTCTCAACTTTAGATCAAATTTTTGTGTTAACTTCTATAGCGAGACATTTTATAAACAGCAAAAAGAAATTATTCACAGTTTTTGTCGATTTTAAAGCAGCTTTCGATAAAGTCAACCGCAACAGTCTTATATATAAGATGTCAACTATAGGACTTTCATATAAGTTCGTACGGATGTATGCTGAAGTCCTTAAAGATACATTTGGCCAGGTATATAGTGGAAGTAAAAAATCGGAACAGTTTAAGACCACTGCTGGTGTTCCTCAAGGCTGTATATTGAGTCCACTCATTTTTGCTCTGTTCATTGATGACTTGGTAAATCATTTATCTGGGGGAGCAAGCTTTACAGGTACGAGGGTAAAAATTCTCTTATACGCCGATGATCTTGTCCTTCTGGCTGAAACACCACACGCATTACAGCTAATGATAAATCAGTTAGCGAACTACTGTAAAATATGGGATCTTAAGATTAACCTTTCGAAAACGAAGACAATGATTTTTGGCAATTCTAGAGTTCGAACTGCTACAGAACGGTGGACACTCAATAATGAGGTTTTGGAAACTGTAACTGAATTCAAATACCTAGGAGTAACCCTGTCTTCAAATTTAAACTTCAATAAACATATCAAAGAGAAATGTACCAAGGCAAAAATTGCAATCAACTCGATGTGGAGTAAGTTTTTCGGAGTCACAAAAATTAGTCCTGTAGCAAAGTACAAAGTTTTTAACGGTGTGGTCAACTCATGTCTATGTTACGGAAGCGCAGTTTACGGATACAAGGAGATTGAAGAATTTGAAAAACTTCAGCTATATTTTTTCAAAAGATTGTTTAATCTGCCAAGTAACGTCCCGACATATGCTATTTATGTAGAATCAGGAATTGAAAACATTTTTACAAGAAATTTAAAAGCGTGTTGTGACTATATCTTAAGAAAAATTAACCAAGAAGATTTCAATTTACAAAAAAGGACTATGTTGAAATTATTCAGATCAAGATCTGGGGTGTTTTCGGAACTGTATCGTTTAGCTGATGTGCACCATTTATCGTTAAATCTACAAGAGAACAGACCTGAGGAATGGAAGAGTGCCCTATACAATTTGATTGCAACGGTAGACGAAAATTTGTTTTTAAATAATACAACCAGAGCAAGGATATCAGTAACCCGAGAAACCTATAAGAACCTGTCACATAATTTAGGTCCCGAAAATTATTTCCATGTTAAATTTTCAACTCATGACATTAGCAATATTTTTCGAGCGAGAACGGAAACACTTAAACTCAACTTCATGCCCTACAGATTAGATCTACAAAGTAATTGCAATTTATGTAACATGAACGTAAAAGAAGATGTAATTCATTTCTTAGGCCAATGTCCTATTCTTCGAGAATTTCGACGAATATATTTTTCGAAAAATACTCTATCTATAAATGAAATTTACGATGTTTTAAATGGTCTCTACGGTTGGAAAAAGCTAGCAATTTACTGCAGGAATGCCATGAATTATAGAAATAGTTTTATGTAAAACGAAAAACTAAATTGTTGTAATTCAAATTTTAAACTAATATTATTTTATGAAAATATTTATAAAACTACTTACCCATTTCAAAATTAAATTTTAACTAAGAAACGTTCAATCTGGCAGACGGCAAACAAGCCATGTCATAATTTTTTTATATCTACCAAAATTGTAAAACCAAATTATAATACAAATATTTGGGCATGAATATCTGTAGTAACATGAATATGGAACTACATTTTAAGGAAAAGCTTGCCGCATCAAAAACAGCCATAAGTTTAGCATGGAAAAACTGTTTGGAAGATACCAATATATCAGTAAAAGTGAAATTTCAGATATTTCAAGCAGTGTCGAAGTCTATAATGCTATATGGTGCCCAGGTCTGGGGTTGTAAGCATTACAATACAGTGGAAAAACTACTTCGTTACTTTTTAAAACGAATTTTTAAACTGCCGCAGTGCACACCAAATAAAATGTTACTGGTAGAAACCGGTCTCGCACCATTATTTGTGGAAACATTGAAGCTTCATTTTAACTACATTTTGAGATGCATGTCTTTGGATGATGAAATATTGATCAAACGGATAGCAAACCACGTCATAGAGACAAAAATATTGTTCTACGAAGAATGGAAGTCGTTGGCAGAATTCTGCGAATACAATTTGAACATAAACTCCGAAAACATTTGTCAATGGAAAGAAGAGTTTTACAAGTTAATTGCGGCGGTTGACGAAAAAATACACGCTGACAACATTGAACATGTTAAAAGTTCAGTTTACAGAGAAATTTACGCTGACCTAGATCACAATTTATGTGAAAATAATTATTTTAACGAACGTTATTCTATTGATATAATTTCTACTATCTTTAAGGCCAGAGGTGAAATCATGGAATTAAACTTTATTCCCCACAGGGAAGATCTACCAATCATTTGCTCTCTGTGTAATCTTCGTGAAAGGGAGAACATGTATCATTTTTTGGGTAGATGTCCAGTGCTGAAAGAACTCAGACTTCAATTCTTTGGAAAAGAATCATTAGAAGAATCAGAAATGCGAAACATTTTGAATGGCAATGAATGGATCAAACTGCATAAATACTGTCAAAAAGCATCCACATATAGGAAAGCAATAATCGAAGAATCTTTTTAAAAATAAAACTTTTGTATAAACGTCGTCAAACTCGGGCAGACGGCTTTAAGTCATGTCTTAAATTTAATGTAATAACAAACATTGTAAATCAATTTTATATGAAACCAATAAATGTATCTATCTATCTAACTGGAACATATTCGAAATATGTGTCATGCCATAGTCAATGTAGAAAAAATCAAATTCATCTTCTTTTAGTTGTTGATTATTTGGATTAGCCAATACTCAACGATTGCACCGATTTGTGGTTTTATCACAAATTAAAAACATAGTCGAGGTTTGAATTTCAGCTAGGGTCACTTTATGCTGGTCTTTCTTGAATTATTTAGACTCTATAAGTTGATTTATGAGTTTCTAAATAAAGAAGAAAAAGTTATCATTATGAATGTTATTTTGGAACAGAAGAAGTTTATATAGATACAAACCTGAACATATTGCAACTCATAGTTCCTGAGTTGTTAGACCAGTTCGTTTAATTTCCGGTGGGGGAGTATAATCACAGATTTGATGCAGAACCAAGGGATTTAAATTAACATCCTCCTGCGATGATGTATCATACAGGACAACCTGTATATTAATTATACTACCCTCTGCGTTGCCGGCTAAGTAGACGTAGTCCTTCGTTAAAATTTCTCCTACCACACTCTTGCTAGCCAGCATTTCGTCCAAGTGTCGCTTGGCGTTTGGATTGCCAGCAAAGTCTTCCAAACCGAACAAACTAAACGAAACTGCTTGTTGGCAAGTTTCAAGAACTTCTTTTCACATATGTACAATTGACTGACCGGCACCCAGTCTTCATCACCGAAATCAATAAAGAAGCACTGCCCAATGGCATTTAATTTATCTACTTTATCCAAACGCACACGATGCCAACATTCTGCAATGCAAACCAAATAAATCTGTTTGCAAGCTACCGATACTGGACGAGTCTTTTCAGTCAACATGTGCAAATCGATTTCATTCATGAGATTATCAAACTCTTCGCAGTATTCCTTGCCAAAAAGACGAGCCCAAATTTCAGTTGTCGTAACACAATGAGTAATGTAAAGATTCCAATACTTTTCGGCATAATGGCACAAGAGAATTTAGCCAAATTTTCGTTTGGATACTCATTGGGATACGTAGAGTAAATACTTTCATGGACATGTGGAACAACTTGGAGAATTTCGATTTGAAGAAAGTGTATTCAAGTTGCGCACACCGCCTTACAACACAATATTCTGAAAGTGTTGTTACAGGATCAAGTTTCGGATTGAATTGGACAACTTTTTGTGGAATTATTTGCTAAGAAAGAGAAATATGTATGTGATTTAAAACATTATCAAATGCGAGAATATGAAAATAATCAAACTTACTTGGGTCTCTTGGGTTGTATTCTTTATCACATTTGATTCTCGGTCGCCAAATGGACTCGGTACCTCCGAACCAGCAGCCGATAAAGCTGGCGAGGAATCTGGTGTATTTCCTGCAGGAACGCTCGGCCCTATCGTAACAACATGCTGTTACTGCTGCTGCTTTTTTTGGTAATAGGAGACAGACGTTTGCTTTTGTTGCTGTTGTTGTTGAATATCTTTTTTGTTGATGAACCTGTTGAATTGGTTGAATAATAAATTAATAAAAACAATTTGCAAAAATATTAAAGCAAAATACACAAAATACAAACCTCAGTAAGTCTGTCATTTTTGACAAATAACAAAATGTCCATTAGTTGTTTTTGTAGTCCAATCTGACATTTAGTTTTTTTTTCACAACTTACATGTACACACCGATAGGAGAAAAACTTCAAAAAAATTTGCGGGTTTAAGAAGCAAGAGGGGTACCGGTCGGTTCTCTAGGTAAGTCTTTTCTCTATGCTTCAAGCGTTGAAGGATATTTCTATAACATCTTTGATAAATATTTTCATACATGCCTACTTAATTGTAATTTTTCCAACAAATTTTGTTACTGATTATGATTAATAAGTTAAAAGATATTTATATATGTATGCGTATTTTTTTTTTTTTGGTTGTTCAATTATTTAAGTGAGTGGGATTCATACAACTGGTTTCAAGATTTCTGAAACAATATTATGAATTAAATGAAAACGGAAACCCACTTTTTTGATTTAATTTATTAAAAAAAAGAACTTCAATTACTTACTTTTTATTGTATGGCTATTCACTTTGATTTCTATCTATTTAAACAAAATTCCAGACAATGAACTGTCAAACGCCCGACCAAATAGAAAATAGCTCTACTTTTGCTTCGCTCCGACGGTGGTCTGACGTTTACGATATTACGATATCAAGCGGTCGCAACGCCTGAGGTAACATTTCAGATTGCCTCATAAGAATCCATTGTTTCTATTCGAAAAGTCAAAGCGCGACCGACTGAAAGCGTGATTGTGGTTTGGCTATAATGAATGAAGTGAATCTACCAAAGCATATATGGGGTGAAGCAGTTCTATGCGCAACCTATTTAAATAATAGATCACTTTCCCAATCGATAAATAATAAAATACCAGGAAGACTTTTTAATAGAAAATTAAACATGGATGGACTTAGAATATTCGGATCAAAAGCTTGGATGATCATTATGATCAAAATAAAATAAACTAGATATGAGAGCAAAAGAAGTACGTATGATTGGATATGCCAGAACAGGTTATAGACTATGGGATGCAGAGACTGATACAGTTTTTGAATCACGAGATGTACGATTTGATGAAAGCCAAAATAAGTTTGATAGTAAAAATAATAACATCGAGAAATTGAAATCAGTAAACTACAATGAAGATGATGACGATCAGATAGAGTCAACTAAAAATAATTATGACGATTACGAGGAAGAGATAGAACCAACCAATCAAGATATATCAAATGAAGAAGACACAAGTAAATTAGAGTCTAAAAGAGGAAGACAAATAAAAACACCTAGTAATTTTAGAGATTTTGAACTTTTTCAAGCCTTCTGTTTAACATCATATGAAGATGAACCTTAGACATACCAAGAATCTATTGACAAAGGATGGGAACAATCAATTAAAAATGAACTGGAAGCACATACAAAAATGAAAACTTGGACCGTGACTACATTACTTGAAGGGAAACTATTAATAGATGCGAAATGGATTTTTCGAACTAAAGGAAATGGCATTAAAAAATCTAGACTAGTAGCTAGAGGGTACTAACTGAAACAAGATCAAGACTTTAAGTGTGTGAAGTTAGCCCCCCTTTTTTTGAATTTGTAATTTTTGAAAGTTGTTCCAGGTTGTTCCCGGTTTGTTCCGGATTATTCCAATTTTTTTTTTGAAAAATATTCAAAAATTGGGGTTTTAGACCCCAAAAACCATTTTTGACCTAGCCCCCCTTTTTTCGAAAATCGAAATTTTGAAAGTTGTTCCAGAATGTTCTAGTTGTTCTGAACATTGTTCCAAATTTTTGGACTCCTATGTTCAAAATTTCGGAAGTTATAAGCAAATTTCAAAAAAATTCTAGCCCCCCTTTTTTCGAAATTCTAACTTTTTTCATTTTTTTTCCGCTTCTAAAATTTGTTTTAACCATTGTTCCAAAATATTAAAGTTCTAAAATGTATGTCTTTAAGGATATGCCTTCGAAAGTTTTTTTTTTAAATCCAAAAAACGGTTTCCCAATATTTAATTTTTTTTCTAAAACCTTTGATTTTGAATACTTGATTTGAGGTACATCTGCTGAACAAATATTCTTTTTGTACTATCACAATATCAGTCTGAAAATTAATTTTTTAAAAACATTTTCAAATTTTTAAATTTTCAAAAAATTGCATTGGCCCCCCTTTTCAAAAATCAAAAATCTGAAAGTTGTTCCAAGTCAAACCTACAATTATCTGATATACCTATAGCAAAAATTTGTTCAAAAATGTATAAAACTAAAGGCGCAATAAAAAAAAAACAAAAAAAATCACATTTTATGCTCCCCAAAGCCCCCCTATTTTAATATCGAAAATTTAAAACTTGATTTCTTTTCTTTTATTAGCTACAAACAAATGTGTAAAATTTCGTTTCTTTCGAATTTATTTTAATCATAGAAAATTTCAAAAAATTATCCCCATCGCCCCCCTTTCAAAAAACCCAAACTTAAAATATGTTCCAAATAGACATTTTATCAAACCCCATTGTTCCAAAATTTCATCAAAAAATATCCATAATCAAAGATTTGACGGTAAAAAAACTATTTTTACGATATTAAATAAAAATCCTTATTCTGAGCCCCCCTTAAATAAAATAAAAAGAAAAAACTTAAATGGAGTTTCAACTACACAATCTTTAGATCTAACACAACTAGCAGGAAAGAAAACTTATGATCCAAAATAATATTTTTTTTTTTCAGACGATTCAACAACAATATTGATACCATGATGAACAAAATAAAAAATAATAATTCGTAATTTGGAAGATTTCAAGTCGATACAGCCCAGAAAAACAATTTGTACATCTTCCAAGCCAAGAAAAGGGGGGCCAATGCAATTTTTTGAAAATTAAAAAATTTAAAGATGTTTTTTAAAAAATTAATTTTCAGACTGATATTGTGATTGTACAAAAAGAATATTTGTTCAGCAGATGTACCTCAAATCAAGTATTCAAAATCAAAGATTTTTAGAAAAAAAATTAAATATTGGGAAACCGTTTTTTGGATTTAAAAAAAAAAACTTTCGAAGGCCATATCTTTAAAGATATACATTTTAGAACTTTAATATTTGGGAACAATGGTTAGAACAAATTTTAGAAGCGGAAAAAAAATGAAAAAAGTTAGAATTTCGAAAAAGAATTTTTTTAAATTTTGCTTATAACTTCTGAAATTTTGAACATAGGAGTCCAAAAATTTGGAACAATGTTCAGAACAACTAGAACATTCTGGAACAACTTTCAAAATTTCGATTTTCGAAAAAAGGGGGGCTAGGTCAAAAATGGTTTTTGGGGTCTAAAACCCCAATTTTTGAATATTTTTCAAAAACAAATTGGAACAATCCGGAACAAACCGGGAACAACTTTCAAAAATTACAAATTCAAAAAAAGGGGGGCTAACTTCACACACTCCAAGACTTTGGGAAAAACCCTTGTATATGAAAACTATAGTACTCTCATGGCGAGTTTTTTTTTAGGGTTTCCCGGATCCTGGTGGTGGCGCTGCAAAATCTGAGGTGTAAAATTCGATTTGGTGAGTCTTTAAGCGTCGAAAATTGGTGGTAGGAGCAAGAGGAGACTATTTTTTGGATAATTGCATCCAAAAAATATCAATAAATATCATTTAAAACCTCCATAAGCTCTCCGCAAAAAAAAAGAGTAAGGGTTGCTGGCATACATACATTAGATGTCGCCCCATTCGACTTTCACCATGAGAGTACTATAGTTTTCATATACAAAGGAACTATGCACCAGTCGCAAGAATGTCAACAGTACGAATAATACTATCTCATGCAATTCAAAATAACTGGACTATCGGAAAACTAGATGTTCCTACTGCTATGCATTTCAATTCAAAATTAAACTAATGATGATATCAGGTGTGTTCTTGCCAACTCCAAATAAAATTATGCAAAAAACAACAAAAAAGCAAAGTAATTTGCATATTAAACACAACAACAACTATGTCTATATAGACATTTGTTAACTCGAGATAATTATATGGAGTTAGCTATATAATAACAATTGTTATTATCGATAATTTGTATGGAACGTCAAGGCTAGGGTTATGATATGAGCTATCCTTTTTTTGTCGTTGTCGTTTTTCTTTCTGATTTTGACAGTTAAAAATGTCGCCCTTTGTTGGAAGAGCAATCAAAATCAAATTTGACATTTTCACAAAAAAAGACACAAGTCACATATCCTTTTTAGAAAAACGGCACAAATAAAATATTGTTTTTCACTAAAATAATTATTTTAGGTAAGTGTTTTTATTCATTAAATAAAAATTAAATTATGATCTTGGTCTTAGAAAATGATGCGTTACAAAACTGTGTTTTTGAATTATTCATTCTCTTTTTACCTAATTCTGTATAGGAAAGTGAACTTTAATTTTTTACGAAATCACTTTAGATTAGATTAGATTAGTTCTTTATTAAGTTCAAATATTAAGTATTAAGACTATACTTTACGGGAAATCACTTTAAGTGGACTTGTGCATGTTTAAAAAAAAAAGAAAATCGGAAGGTAATGCCCAAATCGATAGTTACGTAGCAATTCAAAATAGGTACTTGATTCCTATGGGCTGTTTCTGTTTGGAAATTATCTTATTTTTTATTTGCAGAACACGGAATTATGTATGTATTCGCACACTTAGGTATAATCAGGGATAGGATTTTGTTTCATGTTTCACGTTCTTCTAATGACAAATATATGCATTTTATTTTGGAAACATTTACAAAACAAAAAGCTTATTTACTTAATGTGCAATATACAATATACATGCATGCATATTGCATATGTATGCATCACATTCAAAAAATAGGTCAACAAAAAAATTTAAGTGACCTTTCTTGTGTGCACTTATGAAGCTTAGAAATGAAGAAAAAAAAAAGAAAAAATATTGGGACCTACATATCTTCTATGTTCTTACATGTTCCTCAACGGACAATCATAAACTGACACAACAACTTAATAAAGTTTTGTCGATGTGCGCGTGTGCAGCGCCGAAAGAAACTACTATACCTATTCAAAACCACTAAAATTAAGTTAATATTTACGTTTCTTCTTTCTTTTTTGAATAAATGCTTTTTTTGGCTATTTGGGTGCTTTATTTTGCCTTTTTTAAATTATTAGGTCCACAAAATCCCATCCCTGCTTATAATAATTGTTATTATACCAACTTTTTTCAATTTCTTTTTCTACAGTTCAGCTTCAGCCCCACAAGCCCCCCTGGCTACGTGGGTGGGAGAAACCCAGGGGCAACCTTGGTCCCAGGCAATCTATAAGATGCCAAGCTTTTCGACACGTTGCCAAAAATTGTGCAAGATCTTACAAATGCGTCAAAAGTGACAAAGTTCACGATCCAGGGAATTGCACCCTTACAAGAAATGACAATTCGATATTTCGTCAAGAGTCAAATTCCTATCAAACAGAAATACTTCCAAAAATACATTAAAAGCTTTACCCATTGCAGCGTCTCAAAATTACTTCCTCTATTAAAGTATTATAGATAACTAGCTATTTAACAAAAATTTCAACATTAATTATGATTTTATATAGCCTATGTCACCCGGGGATAGTGTAGCTTTCAAACAGTGAAAGAATTTTTCAAATCGGTTCAGTAGTTTCGGAGCCTATTCAATGCAAACAAACAATCAAATCTTTCCTCTTTATAATATTAGTATAGATAATTTCACCTTCTCTGACAAGCTTAGCTTAGGTTTATCTCATACAAATAATGTTTAAGATAAAGATAAAAATAAAAAGAAAGACAAAAATATTCGTCCTCAACAAATTAACGGTGGTATCTTTACCGAATTTTTTAACTTTTCACAAACCTTGTTTGGCACAAATGTCAATACTCTCATTAAAAAAGTCAAGACTTTTATGTCAAATGTCCATAAAGCAGAGTCATTAGAGCAAAAAAGAATTACTTATCTTAACCTTTTGGACGAAATAATAATTACACAGCCATGAATTTAAAAATTTTAACTTTCAACGTCTCGAGCTTGATAGACCATAGTTGACGAATTGAGCTACAATCTATTCTTGTACAAAGGAATATCAACATTGCTCTTGTCCAAGAAACTCATTTAAAAAGAAAAACATAAAGTTTTCATCGAGGGCTATACCATCTTTAGAAATGATAATAGCAAGGGGTAGCTATACTTATAAAATCTAATATTAATATTATGGCCGTTGAAGTTGAAGCTCAATTCCCTACCTTTTTTCTTTCGATCAACTTTAAAGTAAATAATGACATTAAAACATTACTTATTGGTACTGTGTATATTCCTTCTTCCTACAATTCCACAGAATTAAATAATAAGCTAGATAAGATATAGAATTTGGAAAACAAATTTGATGGTTTAATTTTAGGTGGCAATCTTAATGCCAAAAACCCGGTTTGGGGAGATATAACTCCAAATATTAATGGAAAACATTACTTAAATGGCTAAATGAAACCCACTCAAACTTTCGCAGGGTTTGTTCTGACATTCCAACTTATGTGAATGGACCTTCTTTTTTGGACCACTTCATTCATAATCTCGAATCATCTCTTAAATTTTACTTATCCTAATTTTGCAATGAAAACGCTACCTTCCTTTACAGATCACCTTCACCTCTTCTCATCAATTTAAACCTCAATGGTTTGAATTTAGTTCTAAATGAGCCAATCACCTTTACTCCCTTCAAAAAACCAATTGGAAATCCTTCCAAAATGATCTTGATTTAGATATCTGCGAGAGCTTCCCTTCAATAGACATTAATTTAACTGAACTAGAAATTGACTCTTACATTGAAAAATTTACCCGAGCAGTTCAAAATACAATAAAATCTCATTCTGAACACTCCCTCAATAAAAATGTATAAAAATCTGCCAGTCGAAATAAAAAAACTATACGATATAAAACACAATTGGCAAAAGAGACTAAAAGCACTTTATCATGCTCATTGGAACAGGACTAATCCAACATATAGAAACCTCTCCAATGACATTTCCTTACTCAAAACTATAACTAAAGAGAAAGTTGCGATGTGGCTAAACGAAAAGCTCCAACTTCACCTTTAAAAAAATAGTCCCGGTCCTCAAGCTTTTAAACATATTAATTGTCTTATAGGAAAAAACAATTTAGACACCAAAAGATTACAGTGAGGGGAGTACCTGTTGTAAATGATGCGGATAAAGCCAATGCCTTTTTTTTATAACCAGCAAGCACACAAGGGGATTTTATGTAGATGTCGGTGAACATTAATCTTTAATTTCAGTATATCACAATGAGAGGGAAAGACAGAGCGTAGAAGGGTATTCCACATTCGCGTAGTACGGCTAAAGAACGAATCCCTGTACTTGACAGTACGACCGAAATTGGTTCAAGAGTAAACTGATGAGCATTCCTGGAAGCGCGAGTATTACAGTTGAATCGTTTAAGGGGAGGAAGGCAAATGGCTATTTCATTTGAGCACTTACCGTAAATGTAACGATAAAAGAGTGAGAGACGGGAAACGTTATGATAGTGTTCGAGTGACGTAAAAGTATCGATGATGTTCTTGTCTCCGATCATTCTGAGGGCTCGTCTTTCTATACTGTCCAAGAGGCTTAAGTAAGTTCCTGGAGCACCAGCCCAGAGATGGGAGTTATACTCAAGCTTTGGACGTATATGACTTTTATAGATAATAGCCAGATCAGAAGGGGAAATGAATTTCTTGCATCTTCAAAGGAAACCTAAACATCTTGCGGCATTTTTGGCGATGTTAAGTATGAAAGCTAAGAGTGCTATCGTCAGCGAAACAATTTAATGGATTAGTAGTTACAGAGAGGAGATCATTAATGAAAATGAGAAAGAGGGTCAGAGACAAAACGGAACCCTGTGGCACACCAGCATTTATGTTATGGGTTTCAGACTTGAATCCTTCTAATACTACTTGCATAGAGTGATTCGAAAGAAAGTTATTAATACAACGAAGAAGGGTTTCGTCGATACCAAAAAACACGCATTTTCGATAAAAGAGTAGAATGCCAAACTTTATCAATAATTTAGAAATATCAAGTGCAATAATCTTACTTTCTCCAAAACGATGTAAAGATTTGTTCCACTGTTCGGTGAGATAAACCATCAAGTCACCAGTGGATCTATTGCTGCGAAAGCCGTATTGCCGGTTATTAAGAAGCTTCCGATCTTCGAAATATTTCTTCAGCTGATAATTATCAGCGTTTCCATGAAAGAAGGGAAGTAAGTGCAATTGGTCGGTAATAAGAGGGTGAAGTATATTTGCCTCTTTTTGGGATAAGCTGGGACAAATGCTGTTTTCCAACAGCTTGAACAAGCCCAGAAGAATAGGATAGATGGAAAAGCTTACGCAGAGATTTTGTCAGCGTGGAAAAACACCTCTCAGAACAATAGTTCTCATTCCCAAAGGAATCAAATTAGTAATCGTATCCGCGCTGGAGTCTACGTTACTACCGAGGAAGCATAGTGACCAGTTGAAGATCCTGAACAAATTATTGAGGCCGTCCCAGTTGGCTTTTTCATATTGCCAAACAGGAGCTCCCTATTTAACTGGATTTGTTTGGCACGAAAAATTTGCGGAAATGATATTATGGTCAGATGTGCCTAGAGGCGTTAATACACTGATTGTGTATTTATCAGGGTCAGAGGTTAGAAACAAGTCAAGAGTATTTTCGGCTCGGCCATTAACGTCCGATATTCGGGTGGGCTCGTTGACAAGCTGAGTAAGGTGGTTAAGCTCAGCGA
>OY288111.1:4946236-5242158 GCA_958431115.1 Syrphus vitripennis | reverse complement strand
AAGCGTAGTTTAGGAGTGCTTTTCCAAATTAAAACTTTTGATGAAAAGATTTAAATGCTACTTGTAACAGCATCAAGTGCTGATTCCGAAAAGGTATCAACCTTCTCTGTAAGACTTACCGTTCGTCAGATACACTGCAAAAAGTTTTTCATTTTTCTTCATAATGGCAAAAAGTGAAAAAGTTGGAAAACCTTTTGCAGTGTATCTGGTCAACTGTTCATCGTAGAGAGATGAATGATATCTTTTTGGAATTAGCACATAATGCTGTTACAAAAAGCATTTAAGTCTCTTACTCAAAAGTTTTAATGTGGAGAAGCACCCTTAAACCATATCCCACACATTTTACATTATAGATAAAAAATAAAATATAAAAATTTCTAAGTCTTTAAACAAAAAAATTCAACAAAAATTCATTTAAATTAGTTTTATTTCTCGTCGTTTTAACTAAAAAAATATACCTATTCAACTTACAAAAAAAATTTTTTAAAAAAAGTGCTTGGCTGGAATCGCAAAATAACCGCACAAAACATAACCCGATCGATCAACCTGTTGTCTTGGGGCTTTGGCCATCGTTACCATCTGCTGTTGATATTGTCGTGCTTGTCCTGGTCGTCTAGGCGTAGCCAAATATTCAAGCATACTCTGTAAATGTTGTGATAATATTTTACTTAAATCACTTCGCATCAGATCTATTCGTTTCTTCAATGTTAAAAGCTTTTCTATCCAATCGCATCAATGTGAATCCTTTACATATGGACGCATTTACATTTCGATCGCCCAACAAGATTTCTTGGGGACGATACCAAAGGGTGAACACTCGGTTTGTGTTCGTTCTTTGGAATGCTTAATCCACGCGCCAGAACAAAATCGGCGAGTTCTTTGTTATAAAAACATTTGCAGCTTCCATATCGCGATATAGATAATATCTGAAATTATTGAAAAAAATTTTATTAATTAATTCACAAGCTCATTGTCAGAACCTACCTTGTTACTGTGAATGTAATACAATCCATTCAGAAGCTATTGCATGACTTTCTTGGTCTCTCACAGACTCAATTATACATTTTATAGAAAAAGAAAATCTTAACAAATCTAAATAAACAAATAAAAATTAAAGAAATTTTAACAAATTCCCGCTACTCACACGCAATAATCCGGAATAATTGTCAATTTTTTTTATTTACTCTTTTAAACTGTCACCAAAACGTCAAAGCTGGGCTAAAATCGGCGCGTACGCACTATCAAAATTTAGGACGTGTTATACTTTTTGATTAAATTTACTTTTTTTTACCCTAAACAACTATAAAACTATAGAATTTGAATGCCAAAAGCCACAAAAGGTTATATTTAGACCAATATACACTGAAAGTGAGTCGAAACACGCATTTTTATACAAAAAAACTATAATTGTTTTCAATTTTTGAATTCAACGGATTTTTCTTTTAAAGGGGACTGAGCAATTTGAGCAATTTGAGCTAAAGCAACAACTAATACATCCACAGATGCTCGATCCCATAAGAAATGCATTGGATAACTAACGCATTCACACCTCTGTTGCCTTAATCAGCTTGTAGGGCGATAGCGAACGAACCCCTCGAGTCGGTTCTCTAGGTAAGTCTTTTCTCTATGGCTTGAAGCTAAATTTCGTTTTACAATTTGTAGCGCCGCGCTTTTTGACACATAAAATCGTAAAAAATCGAAAATACGATCAAACGCCCATTAACGCCGGACCGACCTAACGCGTGGTTGTGATTTGGCCATTAATATCCTAGCTTTGTTATATATGGTTTTGTTCATTCGTTCTGATGTCCCATTTTGCTGTGGACTGTATGGGTATGTATACTCTAGCCTAATGCCCCGGTCACTGAAAAATTCCTTGAACGAATTTGATGAAAATTCTCCACCATTATCACATCTTATTCTTTTGATTCTTTTTTCTTTTTCTGTTTCCAGCTTCTTTATGTAATCTATTAATTTATTTCTAGCCTCAGATTTGTGTGTCAAACGATACACAACAGTAAACTGGGAAAAGTCATCAATTGCGGTTTGAAAATATCTATACCCTTCTTTCGATGGAATTTCAACAGGTCCAGCAATAACCGAGTGCATGAGATTTCCTATTTTAAACGATTTAGGACTTGTTACTGTTTTAAATAGAAGCTGTGTTGATTTTCCTTCCATACAAGCACCACATTTTTCTTTTCCATATAGAAGTTTTATAATTGCCAAACTTCTTCTATTTATATGGCCCAACCTTTTGTGCCACTGTTAATATTTGCAAAAGAAAAAAACGGATCAACTTCTTGTCTGAACGTGACTAAGGTTTATATTTCAATATATTTTATAGATATACAAAAGAAGAAAAAGATACAAAATAAGAAAGTTAGAAAAGAGAATATGTATATAACAGGTCTGTTTGTTATCAATTTATCATTAATATAATGTTAATGGGTATGTTCCATATTTGGATATAATGGGCATATTCAACACGCTTCCTCCCATTAATATTATTTATTATTATTAAGTTTATTTTACATTCACCATTTCTCTAAATTTTACAAACTTAGCTTAACACAATGATTTATTTAAGATATCAGCTATATTATTTTCTGATTCAATTTTTATAAAAGTAATATTTCCATTATTATAATTTTCATTTACAAAGTGATATTGTACTTCAATGTGCTTAGATTTTTTTAGAAAAATTACCAGATTGGGCAATAAGTAATGCTCCGGAATTATCTTCATATATTTTAATTGGTTTATTTAACTTCAAATTAAATACTTTTTCAATCATATTACTTATAAAATTAACATCAGTAACAGCCTCAGAGAGTGCTATATATTCAGCAAATGTTGATAACTTTGTTACGGAACTTTGTTTATGGGATTTCCAGTATATGACATTTCCAAAAAAAATTTATAACATATCCTGAAGTAGATTTTCTATCTATAATATCACCTGCCCCGTCTGCGTCTACTACGCAATCTAAAATGTCTGCTTTTTCATTTTTATGATATGTTAGCTTTAAATCTTTTAAAAAATATAAATATTTCAAAACTCGAAGAGCATACTTAAAATGTGTTTCATTATAGCTATTTTGGAATCTACTCAAATAATTAATACTGTAAGCTATATCTGGTCTAGTTCCTGTACTTATATAAAGTAGTTCACCTATTAAATTTCTATATTGTACACTAGTGCTTACTATTTCTGCAGGTTCTAGCTTTAAGTTGATCTCCATTGGCGTTTTATATAACTTTGCATTTTGCAAGTTATATATATGTATATCATTCACACTACAAATTAACATATCATCAACGAATAACAATATGTATGTATATTCATTTTTATCACATTTTACATACAAACAGTAATCATTATTACTCCTTTTAAAATTTATTTCTTTCATAAATTTATTGAAACATTCGTACCAAGATCTGAGACTTTCTCTCTTTACATACACACAGTAATCATTATTACTCCTTTTAAAATTTATTTCTTTCATAAATTTATTGAAACATTCGTACCAAGATCTGGAACTTTCTCTCAAACCATAAAGAGATTTTTCCAATTTAAATACCTTATCCCGTCTTCATAACATTGTGGTTGATTTATGAAAACTTCAGAAATTATTTTTCATTTAAAAATGCTGTTTTCACGTCCATTTGTTCAATCAAATAACCGTTTTGGCAGCAAAACGCTTTGCATTTTTGCAACTGGTGAATAAATATTATCAACATATTCTTCCTGTTGATAACCCCTTACAACTAACCTGGCTTTATAAATGTTTTCATTTTTCTTTTTAAAAATCCATTTAACATCTATCACCTTTTTATCCTTTGGTTTATCAACTACTTTCCAAGTTTCATTCTTTTTTAAGCTTTCAATTTCATTATCCATAGCTTTCTTCCAATATTTAAATTCACCACATTGCATCGCTTCCTCAAATGTATTAGGTGCCAAATCTACATTGCAATAACGGCTATCAGGTTTTCTAATTCTCGATGATCTTCTTGGTTCTATATCATTATCACATTCATAAAACAAATCTCTTTTATCACCACTACTTTCATTAAGCGAATCTGTGTTGTCATAACTACTCTCATTAAGCAAATGTTTTGTATTCTCTTGGTTACTAAATTCTGATTTTTCATGATACTTGTTTTTGTTATTTACGTCATTATCTGAAAAACCTACGCATTTTACACTATTCTCAATAATATCTACATGTCTTGCATCAATCACCCTGTTATTTACCAAAACTCTATATCCCATTTCAGTGTAGCCCAGCAAAACTCCTATCTTCGCCTTATCGTCCCATTTAGTCTTTCTTTGAACATCAGGTATTTTTACAAAAACTTTACTCCCAAATTGTCTTAAATAGTTTACTTTAGGTCGTTCTTTAAAAAATATTTCACATGGAGTTTTTCTTTCTATTGTATTTGCTAGACTTCTATTTTTCAAATAAGCTGCTGCCTTAACTATTTCTGGCCAATACATCCTGTCAACTTTTGCCTCCTCTAACAAACACCTAGAAACATCCATTATAGACCTATTGTACCTTTCGGCTACTCCATTTAGTTCATGGACATATGGTGGACAAGGAGCAATACGAAAACCTTTATCTCTAGCAATTTTTTGAACGTTTGAATTTATATACTCCTTACCGTTATCACATCTTAAAGTCATAATTCTTT
Organism: Syrphus vitripennis; assembly: GCA_958431115.1. NCBI lineage: Eukaryota > Metazoa > Arthropoda > Insecta > Diptera > Syrphidae > Syrphus > Syrphus vitripennis. The sequence continues at coordinate 5,237,457 of OY288111.1, read as the reverse complement.
TTGCTGTTAAGTTCTCTTAAGGTTTACATAGTCTACAAGGCAATTATAGACTTCTGACTTCGACTTTATGCAATAAACTTTTGTTAGTTTACTATAATCGTAAATGAACGTTACAAAATACTTTTTGCCATGATTTCCTACTGTAGAGTGCGGGCCGTTTACATCTGTATGCACAATTTCTAAAATACTCTTAGCTGGCTTTCTGTCATTCTTGAATGGCACATTGTGCATTTTGCTTTTTATACACACATTTCATAAATTCGGACTCTAGTTCTTTTGGCAGACCTTCCAATAATTCATTTTTACATAAAATATTTAAATAGTTAAAGTTTATGTGACCTAAGGTACGATGCCATTTTTCTTTCAAGGAAATTTTATCTGTTTTAATATATCTAGCAAGGTTTGAACTAATATCTTTATTCTCTTCTTTAATAAAACTAGTCATATAATATAAATTATTCTGTTTTTTAGCTGTAGCAATAAGTGTATTATTTTTGTTATAAATCTTGGATATGTCATCATAGGAAATAATTGTATTTTTCTTCGTAACTTTAGAATAACTTATCCAATTTTGCTTCATATAAATATTTGCTTCTACATAAAATACATTCAATAAAGTTATCTCATTTATATAAATATTAACTTTAAAATATGTAACTATCTTACCTATTTTAGTTGCTTTTAATTCTCTACCATCACCTAACTTTACTTTGATAGTTTTTTTTAAATCAATATATTCACTAAAATAATTATAGTTATTAACAATGTGGTCTGTACACCCACTGTCCAATATCCACTTAATAACATTTGTTTCTTTTGTACATTCATTTACCTCCGTTGAGTTCACCTGCGTCACAAAACAATTACCGTCCATATGTGATGAATCTTGACTTGACACATGAGCAGCACCTCGATATCTGCCTCTGCCTCTGCCTCTAAAACCTGCACGATGACTCCTTGACCACCCTCGTGATGATTCACCTCTACTACGTTGCCCAGCAGCACCAAACTGATTGCAATCATTTTGAAAATGGCCGGGGTTTCCACACTTGAAACACTTTCCTTTTAAATCCGTAGAAAATGCGTTTGATGATTTGGAAGAACCCTCTTCTACTTCGGAGCTATTATTTTCCAATTTCAATTTCTCAATTTCAGGCAAAACATCTAGTAGATCACCTATATAGCTATATGACTTTGGTAGCGCCTTCAACATATAGCGCAATTTTTCCTGTTCGGAGATTTTGGCTCCAACACCTTTGAGTTCATTCACAGCTTTCTCAAAGGAATCGAAAAAACATGTTACCTCTTCAAATTCTTTCAGTTTGATATTTTCGAGATTGTTTCTACATATAATTTGAAGAGCTGTTGATTCTTTAAGATACATCTGGTCAAATTTTTGTATAATTTTCCAAATCGGCTATATACTCAAGCTGTTTGTTTGTAATGGCGCTATATATGTAGTTGCCTTAATATCTAATTCCTCCCAATTTTTATCCGAGTCCATCTTTTCTCTTGTTACAAAAACTTTGCATTTCTTGAACTCTAAAAATTTAAGAATTCTGATTTTCCAATTCTGATACTCACACCCGTCGAAAATTGGAATTGTGATATCATCGACCCTCATGAACGCCATTTTGTTGTACTATGTCTGAGAAGAAAATATTCACTTTTTCTTTTTATAGGTACTCAATTGACCCAGAGTTTCGTTAAATAGGTAATAATGTATTTCGTTGCTTTAATTATTTTACTTTTCTTCTCTTTTAGTTATTTATTATTTACATTTTAACTAAGTTCTGCTACCATGTTAATATTTGCAAAAGAAAAAGACGGATCAACTTCTTGTCTGAACGTGACTAAGGTTTATATTTCAATATATTTTATGGATATACAAAAGAAAAAAATGATACAAAATAAGAGAGTTAGAAAAGAGAATATATAATAGGTCTGTTCGTTATCATTAATATAATGTTAATGGGTGTGTTCCATATTTGGATATGATGGGCATGTTCAACAGCCACAAATCAGCATTTGCCGTACTACAACTTTCTGCATCTAATATTTTCATATTTAGCGTAAAAAGCCTTCCAAAAACCTCACCATAGCATATAACAACACCATCCCTTGATATCTCTAATTTATCATTTACAAATGTCACAGCAAAACCCTTCTTTGATTTTTTTTTTTTGACCGATAGTAAATTGTCCTGGCACAATAACCGCATTTACATTGATAATTCGTCCATTCAAAAAAGTTTTCAATACGCCTCGCTTGAATGAAACCAACTTTTGGCCATTTGCAATGCCTATTTTTAACGGTACATCTAACTTGACTATTTCTAATATTTCGCTTTCATATTCATTTTTATTAAATTTTCGGTTGCACCACAATCAACAATAAAACTAATTTCTTGTTTCTGAATCGGCAATTCTACCTCAGTTGAAAAACCCAAGCCCATCTGAACGACTATAGCGCCATTCATATGAGCTGTGACCTGCGTCTGCAAAAGTGCAAATTGCAAATGGTCGCAGAGTTTGACATTTCATTCATATGAGTGGTCGCAGACAGCTGCGAACCAGACAACACAAAAGCAGGCAAACAACTTTTTTTGTGATTAAGCTCATGCGAATTATTTGGTCGCGGCTCTATGGAATGCGTCTTGGTTTTGTGGACTGCGGATTCACATTTGTTAGTTCGCAGGTCGCAGTTGTTGGTCGCATGGAATATATTGAAATGTGTTTTATTTGTAGTTTTAACTAATTATACGCTTTATTTTTTATTTAAATTTTTAAATATATTCATTTATTCACTTAATCAAACAATTAAAATAAGAATAAGTTGGTATTTGCTTTAGAAAAAGCTTTAAAAGAATTATTCGCAGACGCAGGTCGCAGCTCATATGAATAGCCCTTATCTCTTGGCGAATCTGTAAATGTGTTAAGCCCTTGAGTCCTTCCATCTGATCCACCACCAGACTGCCTTCCACCTCTGAACCGCTTTTAAGCTGCACCTCTAGCTCCTCGATTATTTTAGTTGTTGACTACCCCTTTTGCATAGCATTGAGCTTTCTTGTGTCCATACCTACCACACCGAAAACATTTAATTTAATCACAATATTTGGTAGAGCAAGTGGTGGCAAAAAGCTTTTAAAAGATGCTGTAATTACGTTTACCAATGTTGAGCAATACCAATTAATTAAAATGAAAATAGAAGGAAGTATTCATTAGGTTGTTCCAATTTATTTGAACTGCAACCATTGGCAGCGCAATTTTGACAACCTTACAAATGTGCTAGGACCAGCGAATCTGATGCTAATCGGTGATTTTAACGGATGAATGGGTATATCCTTTGTATATATAAATTATAGTACTATCATGGCGAGTTTTTTTTTAGGGTTGCGCGGACCCTTGTGGTGGCGCTGTAAAATTTGAGGTATAAAATTCGATTTGGGGAGTCTCTAAGCGTCGAAAATTGGTGGTAGGGGCAAGAGGAGACTATTTTTTGGTTTATTGCATCCAAAAAATATCAATAAATATCATTTAAAACCTCCATAAGCTCCATAAGCTCCATGATAGTACTACAGTTTTCATCTTTGTATATAAAAACTATAGTACAATAATCTAAAAAATAGTCTCCTCTTGCCCCTACCACCAAAATCAAATTTTACACCTCACATTTTGCAGCGCCACCACAAGGGTCTGGGCAACATTAAAAAACTCGCCATGATAGTACTATAGTTTTCATATACAATGTATAGCGCCATCCTTTCAATATACACCACCCTTAATAATTGATGAGTATCTGGATACACCTAGGTTACATATCCCGCACATTCCTCCATCCAATCCATATTTAGTTTCCAACCTAATTCCATTCCCACAGATCATTGACATTTAATAATATTTAATTTCATTTTGCATTCCCATAGAACCCAAAGTGCATTAGCATTTGCTAATGCAATTCGTTTCCAATTTCACTCGATTTCTCACAGAAATAAAGTTCATTAAAAGTATGATTAAGCATTTTGCTCTTTCCGTAACCTAACGCTTACGGTGTCAATTAAGCTAAGCTTATTTTATATTTTTTATTTCAAATATTGTTAGTGGAAGAACAGATCGCAACCAATAAACATTATTTTATTTTTTAAAAAATCGAACGGTGTTCTTAATTATTTATTTCCTATAACCATTGTATATAGAACCTATAGTACTATCATCAAGATGGTTTCTGTGTTGTGTGCTGTGGTCGTTTGAGGGCACACCATTGTATATAAAACTTATAGTACTATCATCACGATGATTTTTGAGTTGTGTTGTGTGGTGGTCTGGGGGCGCACTTGTATATACACAGAAACAGCAACCAGAAAATTAGTTAGTTGTGTGATCGCCAGGGGGCCGACGTGTGGAACCTGTTCATGAGAGTACTATGAAAATTCATATACAATGATGTATATACAAGTGCGCCCTCAGACGACCACACCACACAACTCAAAAATCATCATGATGATAGTACTATAAGTTTTATATACAATGGTCTGGGGCCAAATTGCAGCATCAGTTACCACGTTTACAAGCAGAATTGAGAGCTCGAGTTGGATTAAGGTCGAATTTTTGACCCAGGTTTTTCGTCATTTGAGTTGAGTACTCCAGTTAGAGTCTAGTTGAAAATACGTTGAGATGACAGCTGCTGGTGTCTCTCTCACACAAACGTCAGACATTTTGCCAATGGCCACGTTCACAAAGTTATCTATTGCAATCCAGATTGGTTTGTGTTGTTGTAATCTCTTGAGAAAAAACAGCTGATTATAAAACATCTGTTCTCAAAATAAAAATCTCAACCGATCTAAAAAATTCTCGTATATTCAGCTATCTGAAGAGAAATGTCAAAAACAGCTGACTTGAATTCAAATCAAACAGCTAAATTAACCTATCCGGTTTTAGTCGTTCACAAACATTTACCACGTTTACAAGCAGAATTGAGAGCTCGAGTTGGATTAAGGTCGAATTTTCGACCCATGTTTTTCGTCATTTGGGTTGAGTACTCCAGTTAGAGTTTAGTTGAAAATATGTTGAGATGACAGCTGCTGGTGTCTCTCTAACACAAACGTCAGACATTTTGCCAATGCCATACCAACTCCTCAACTCAAGTTTTTCAGCACAAATTACGACTCGACTCCGCTCCTGAAGCGGAGTCGAGTCGGTTGAAGCTCATTTCAACTCAACACAGGTATACAAAGGGGCGAAGCGAGCTGGAATACCTCTTGTAAACATGGTAAGTGAGCTCTTCAAGCCACTGGATTATTTCAATTGGTACTACCGTTCACTCAAACGCGGGTAATAGAATTCTACTAGAAATATATCATCCCTGGAAAACCTAACCAATGTGAGCCCGCCTTTAAATTGGTGTGGACTGTATCGTTTCACCTTTTTCGTTTTGTTCCCAAAAAAGAACACACATTACATTTCTGTTTCTGTTTTGTGTGTGCTGTGTGGTTTGTGGTATGAAGACATTCTGATATATTCCTACACCCATTTCATTTTTCGTCTCTCCTCTCGGTTTCTGTGTCTGAAACTGAAGGTGAAGTTTTTGTGATGTAAAATAATAGATTAAAAAAAAATTGCTCTTACATATAAATATTCAATGAATCAATAAATAAGTAAGTCTAAATACTCGATTACATCAATTCAAAATGAAAAAATTCGGAGATCCTAATTCAAAAACGATGTGTTAAAGAAATGCGGTTCTTGTTTTTTCTTTCTTTCTTCACTTTGTGTTACTGTAAAATAGAACAAAAAAGTCTGGTGATCAACGATTTTGAACTAGGCGTAGTATATAATTAATGCGAGAAGAGCAAAGAATATTCTACGGCTCAAACGAAAACAAAAAAAAGAACGAGTTATATGTGATTTTGAGTAGGTTTTTTTTAGGGATGTGCTTTTAAACTCACGCTGTACTTTCTCAGCGTTCATTAATTTCTTTTTGTATAAATTGACTGAATTACCAAAAAAGTGCGTGTTTCTTTTTTTATTTTTGTTCTTTGTTGTTGCTAGTTTTGTTATTTTTATAATAAGGTCCGGCTCGGCAATTGGTTTGGGGTTTCCAATAGCATTTTATTTGTCTGAAAATTTATTTAAAAATCCAACTCTTACTTGCCATGCAATTCTGTTACTATGTTTTTCGTTCAATCTCAAAAATGTGCAGTTAATTGCTCCTGTGGATGTGGGCCTTGCTGCATAATTATCTTTGTTCGTTATCGTTCGTCCGTCTTTATTATTACGAATACGAAATTTAATGCAGTTGCCACACCGTTATGGTTATAGTTGTGCTCCTCTATTATCTGCAACCTGAAAAAGCAAAACACAAAACTTACAACAATGCTTGCAATTTTGACAGTTTTCCGCTAAAAAAAATTTTTATTTTTTTTTGTTTCAAAATAATCAAAAAAGTAAAAAAAAGTAGCTTGTTCACACATTATGCGTGACTATTATTTTGAATAAAAAAAGTGGAATAATTTGAAAATTAATCCTGTGGCACCAGCAGCACGACAAGAATGAAGGCGTCAGGAAAGCACACATAGTTTTTTTTTTTTTTTTTTTTTGAAATAAAAGGAACATTGTCAAGAAGTTCTGTTGTTAGCTTACATCTCGGAAAACTTAAAATTCTTTTGAAAATAATGTGATGCTTTCGGTTTTGTTGTTGTAAAAAGAGTGTCCCCAAACCAAGTTATTTTATATTTTAAAGCAGGGCTCCAGAAGAAAGAACTTGAAGACAATTCCCAAAAAAATTATTCCATATAAATTTGATTTCTATTTTGATTTTATTAAAGAAAAAAGTAAGATTTTTTTTTTTTTGTAGAAAAATCAACTAAAACAAAATCCCGAAACATTAAAAATAAAAGCTTGAAAAGCCGCGTGGGTCCTGATCTTCTGTACAGAATCTTACAATAAGTAAAACATGAGTACGTCAAAGGTAAGTTTTCATATTTTTTTTTTATTTTGTGTATGGTTAAAATGCCAAATTGTTGTTCCTGTCTTGTCGCCTCAGTGTAGTTATTTCCTCGTTCCTCATCTCACACCAGTGTGTTTGCTTCCTTCACCTTTGTCCTATAGTTAGTATTCAAACATACCGCTACTGCCTGTCCTATTGATTTCAAATCGATGATTATAATTATGTATAAGATGACCTTATCCTTTTCAATTTAATAATTCACGTGTTTTTGTTGTTATTGTTCTTGTGTAAAACTATAAGGTAAAATAAGTATGTATCTGCATTAGGACAATTGGGAAATTTGATTACATTACCTACATACATACTTATCCACCTACTTGTATTCATATAATATGTATTCATATAATATGAGTGTTCTGCTGTAAAGCCTTTTGTTTATATTCAACTAGGTACTGAACGAATCCTGTAAACCTTTACGCTATCAGAGTATAGAAATAACAATGAGTAATGAAATGATTCAACAACATAGCAAGTTTGCTTTGTTTTTTATGATGAGACGATGAACTTTCATCAAAATAAAAGAAGCTTTTCCAAGATTACAAATGTACTATATTTTATATTAAAGATTTAGCCTACGTAGGTAAGCATTGAATTGCAACAATTAAATGTGTCAAAAATTCTAAAATTAAATATCGTTGGCTTATAGTGAAAACCTTTCAACTCAAATTTTATATTTACTATTCATTCAAAACGTCCTTCAAAATACAAAAACGTATCAAGGATTACCAACTTTTTACAGTTACTTTGAAAAACAAACAAAACAAACCCATCGGCCAGATGTTGTATGGAGCCACACACTCCCGTGGGCCTGAGTCAGGGACCGAGTGTGCATAAAGGAAATACCATGGTTCGTTAACCTCTCCTAAACCCGGTGAACACCTTTTCAATAAGTTGTAACTGAAAATTCATGAACGAGATCTACTGAAAATACACGTGCATTTTGCAGAAGTGACACTAGCGGAGGATGGACACCTTGCCCATACCCCAGTTTTTGCTACCCAATGCGTTGTGCACCAGCGTCAGTGAGTTGTTTTTTCTACCTCTTCCCAAGATTATGAAAGAGAGCGGCCCCTTCGGCTGGTTCACCCAATCTGAGAAAACATAATAGGCCCATACACACACTAACCAATCAAACCATCCACTAGATGTTGCATGGATTTTAATAGGCAAACAAGATAATTAGAATCATGTAAGATATTTGTTTAGTTTAAAGTAGAATAAGTAAATTCAAAATTTTTTAATAGGTATCACGAACAAAACAATTCAAAATACTTCAAGTAAAAGATAAGACTAGTGTTAACCAACGAATCAAGATTTATAGACAACGCCAAAAAATGGGTCCCTCAATTCTGTCTGGCTGTCAGTCAGGAACACTGACTTGTCTGTTGTGTGTACTTACCCACAGCCTAAGCTACAGCAGGTATTTTTTTTAGCTCAAAAAAATAAAGTTAAGACACCTTGATTATCTCGAAAACGACTCTATTAACGATTTATGTAATTGAAATAATTTTGAAAAAATTCAAAAAATGTGCTTTCAAAAAAAAAGTGCAATACAAACGGATTTTCGAATTTCTCATAAACGGTTTGACGGATTGCGATACAAATTTTTATGAAAGAGGTCCTATATACATAATCTTATCCAATATTTACATTTTCAAAATAAACATTTTTTCGAAAAAATAAATATGTACATGCATACATTTTTTTTTGAAAACTCGATATTTTTATAAAAGGTGAATATTTTTTTGGAAATTTTGTTTTTAGTGTACATATGTACATATATGTATGTATCAGTAAATAATTTTTTTTTAATTTTCATCGGTTTTTTTTTTTTATGAAAATATTTTTAAAAAAATTATACAGGTATACATATTTTATATAATATTATGAAAAATTATTTTTTGAAAAAGCGATTTTGGATTTTTTTATAATTCGTATTTTAATGATAGGTGTGTTTTGGTGACAAATTGCAACCCAATCAGTCAAAATTTAACAAGAGATACAACAACAAAAAAAAACTACTGGCACTTACTTTAAGTTTTTTTCCAGTCAAATGCTACTTGGCATAAATAGTATTCTTATGTCCTACTCAAATACAGGGGCGCTTTTCTTGCTATTTTCACTCTACATCTTGGTAGGCTAAATTTTTTGTGATTTTTTTTCTTTCCCTACTTTTTTGTCAACAAAAAAATACACTGCTGGACGAGTCATTTAAAATCTATTATATAAAAATAAGTCGAGTTTTCCTTCCTGACGCTATAACTCCAGAACACACGAACCGATTTCCACGGTTTTGCATTTGTTGGAAAGGTCTCGGCGTTCAAAAAAAAATTCAAGAGAAAAGCAGGAAAACAGGGAAAATATTTTTCACATAAAGCGCCTTCTCTGATACATAGCATGTACTACAACGGCGGCGCCAGTACGTGGTGTGTGAGTATCCCTCACGAAAATAGGAACGTTTCATTTTATGTAGACAGCTACTCATTGTAATCTGCTCAGTTAATTTCATGTGACATTTATTATGCCCACGTTCTTTCAAACACTAACTTCAAACCGGTATTGTGTAACAACATCTTTGGCGGCTTGATGATAATGTTGGCAGGCGATTTCAGGCAGACGTTGCCAATAATTCCCCGTGGATCGCCTGCAGATGAATTGAATGCTTGCCTGAAGGCACTACCTTTGTGGAATAACGTAAAACCATTATCGCTAACCAGTAATATGAGAGTTCAACTTCAAAATGATCAAAGTGCTGCACAATTTTCCAAACAATTGTTAGCTGTTGGAAATGAAAAAGTCCCACTTGATACGACAACTGTATTAATTATTCTTACCAACGACTTTTGCCGATTTATAGATTCTAAATTAGCTCTTATTGAAAATGTTTTCCCAAACATTAGTGAGAATTATGAGAATTATGCTTGGTTAAGTCACAGAGCAATTCTCGCCGCAAAGAATAGTGTACACGCACTGAATTTCACTATTCAATCAAAAATTGATGGCGATTTGGTGACATACAAATCCGTTGATTCCATAACAAATCCCGATGATGTAGTAAATTATCCAACGAAGTTTTTGAACTGTCTGGAGTTATCAGGATTTCAACAAAATAACTTGCAACTCAAAGTTAGTTCAGTTATTATGATATTGCGTAATTTGAATCCACCGCGACTTTGCAATGGTACTCGACTTGCGGTGAAAAGACTTATGTCGGATTTGATTGAGGGAACCATAATTAACGGAAAGTACGCAGGTGAAAATGTATGTATTCCTCGAATACCAATGATTCCGACTGATCTTCCGTTTGACTGCAAACGATTGCAATTTCCGGTTCGCCTTGCGTTCGCAATGACAATTAACAAGTCGCAAGGCCAATCGCTTAGTGTTTGCGGGATAAATTTAGAAAATCATTGTTTTTCACATGGGCAGCTATACGTTGCGTGTTCACGAGTTGGGAAACCGTCCGCTTTGTTTGTGTTAACGTCAGACCAAAAAACAAAAAATGTGTTTTACCAAAGAGCACTTCAATGAAACGGATAATTTGCTTCGATTCAGTATTTACTTTGGATTCACTTTCATTTTTTATTTAGAGAAGTTTAACTAAATTACACTTCATTTTTGTAATCGAAATGAATTCATTACTGTTGTGAAATGAAATAAAATTTTTCTTTTCAAATATAAAACAAAAAATAATTTTTCTTCATCTTTTAATCCCCAAACGAAATGTTTCAAAAAACGAAGCCATCTGGTGGCGAAACGGAGTTCGCCGGGTTTTGCTAGTGTCTTATAATTTAAAAGTTTTAAATATCAATTTGTTTAATAACTTAATTTTCTTTTTATATTTTCATTTAAATTTGACTTCAATTAGTTTGTTATTTTTTTTTTTTGATTTGCCATTTGATATCTAGTTTTTTTTTTTTTATTAAATTTAATTAAATTTTGTCATCTTAAGGCTCGTTACTCACCTGAATTTATAAGGCGGAGTTAAAAAAGAACTTGACTGATGTTATTCGTTTTCCATTGGTTTAAATGTTTATTGCGATATAATAAGAATTGAAATAGGAAAATCCTGAAATCCAGCATAATGGATAGAAAAAATGTGTTTGTCATTTCAAATTGATTGCTAGAGGCATGTATTACCGCCATAAACTGTTATTAACTTTTATTTGAAAAAATTTACATTGTATGTTTTTTTTTTTCAATTTTTCAAACAGAATTCGGAAATTTTATATATAGTTGATTTTGGAAAGTAGAAAAAAATTTCCGCAAAAAATAATTCAAGAAGCAAACATAGAAAAGATTGCGAAAACAGTAGTTTTCAATCAAGAGACGGGCTGAGTAAACTTTAATAATTTTAATTTTTGTTCCATCTCTTACAGGCAAAAGACAAATTCTTTTACTTTATGTAAATGAAAGAAATGGATGTACAACTTCAACGTTTTAGCCAATTTGGGCGGCTGTACAACAATCTCTATTGCCACCAGCAATCAATGTTCAACACAAACAACGATATCATCATAATTCAAACAAAGCACGATCAGCATCAGCCGCAACTCCAGCACCAATTATTGACAAAAATTGATTCATTAGTAACTTTTTTCATCACGATCATTTTTGGCATAAGTAGCGCGATCATGTTGTAGCAATTTTAGTTAAATTAATATGCTTAGTTCATTTTGAAGTGCAGTTTGGGCAATGATCTTTAGTAGTCGCTCAAAGAAACAGCAGTTATATTCGTCTAAAGAAGCCGAAAGCCGAGAAAGAACCACCAAACTAGGTAGTCAAGAGAAGAGAAGCAAAAGTCTAGATGAAAACACATTAAACTGTCAACAACAACATCAGCAAGAACAGAAGCAACACCAGGAGCAGCAACAGCATCAATATTTATCTTCTGCTGCTTCCAGTTGGGAAGAATCGTCGTCGAAAATTGAGAAGAATCAAAACCTGACAGGAGAACAGAAAAAACTTGTAAGATTCAATATACTTAATGGCATATTTGGCCGATCATTAGGAAATTTATATAAGACAAATCCATCAATTAACAAGTCACCAACATCAAACGCGCCTGCGGCAGCTGTAATAACCCTACTTCCAGCTAGTGTATCATCTTCAACAGTATCAATATCAAGGCCGCATCATCAATGGAGGCGCAATCAATATTATTACGTGAATTTTCAGCAGCCAAACAACAATAACTTAGAAAGTAAAAAATTTAAAACTGTCGCACCTGTTTATAAAAAAAATATTGAAAAACCAACATTGTCACCGTTTATATCTCGTTCTTTGTTTGATTTATCGAATATTGGTGTCATAAGTCAGCAGTTTCCAGTGTTTGCTGAATTGCAACATAGTTCAAACATCAGGACCAATTATTTATTTGATTGTAATTCCTTCTCCTGTTCAGAAAAGCCCGAGAATATTCCAGAAAACCCAGAATTTCACACTACTGCTAGTAGTAGTGCTAGTAAAACACTTCCATTTTCTGCTCGTTTCTGTGGGTACAGGAGCCACCAAATAATACATGCAAATAATACAAATGCAAACAAATATAATTTTCCTACACTGTTATCGAGTCCGGCTTCAACAACATCTTTAACAACACTCAGCGAGGAGCGAGAAGAATACAACACTTTTCCAAAGAATTCCCTATTTTATTTGCCCTCTCTGTCCGAATCTAATTTCAGATTGGGTCTAAACAATTATTCAGAACAATCGTTGTCGCTAGATCGAGCAAATGATCTATTGTCACCAGTATTAGATTTTACTAAACGTTCAAATATTTCTCTGGATTTGCCATCCATATCGCATAGAAGCATATTTTTAGACGAATGCCATCGCTATAAGGAGCAGTTGCGGCAGCAGGAAACACTTTGTGGAAATAGTATTGTCGAGCATCTAGACCGTTATACAACTGCTATCGATAAATGTTACAATAAACATGAATATGAAGACGACGACGAAGAAGCCCAACTTTTAGATTTTATCGATTTTAGTGAAGATTTTGATGAAAAACAGGAAATTCAATACAACAAATTGACACTACGTACAAACAATAAGAGAAAGCAGAACCAACAACAAAAACTACAGCAATTCAAACCAAAAAGTAATACAATTCAATGCGGATCATCGTCATTCATTGTAAATGAAGAGGTCAGCAATAACGAAATGTTGGATTCATCATTGTCACAACACCATCTCCCACAGCAGCAACCGCAGCCACAAAATCATATTCATCGAAGCACACAGAGTCTATCTAATAGCACACTAACTAGATCAACTTCACCTTCCTCTAATAAGTTTTTAAATGACATTGTATCAGATCTCCATACTATCGTTCCCAGTAGTATTGCATCATCATCATCCTCTTCATTGTGTAAAATCAATACAACTGAAAAAATATCACCATCAACATCGTTAAACAACAAAGACTGTGAGATATTGCCACATTTTTTATATAACAACAATCATTGGAATAACGGTGAAACAAATTGCAGCGGTAGCAGCTCTTATCGCCTAATAAATAAATCCTCGTCGTCTACATTGTGCAATAATAATATAAATCGTTCGGGTTATAAAATTGCTGTTGCCAAGTCAAATTCAAATTCAAAAGTTAAGATGGTTGGTACCGAGCAAAACCAACAGCAGCAACAACTACAAGAGCAACAGCAAACACACCATAACCATCATCACCATCATCATCATCATCATAGTCTACCGACAGTTACTGCTGCGGTGAGCATATTGCCCACCTCATCGAATAACGAAAGTACCAGCAATATTAGTTCAATGCTTGGTCAACAATGTGCCTCCTATTTACATTCAGCGGATACAGGTGCTGGGGGAACGGCTATGGTTACAAATAGTAATAGTGTCAACGGTCAAGGCCATCAACATCATATTCAATCGCTTTCCATTGAGGGAACCAATAGACTAATTGATGATATTGATCAACCGTTATCGGGTGGTTTTATTTCATCAAACGCAAGCACTTCGTTGTCTTCGATAGGTGAGTTTTGTTTGGTCTACGTTTAATAAAAAAAATATTTCATGCCTAGTTCCATGTAGAATATTTTATAATAATAATTTTTCATTTAACACAAAATAATGTGTTCGCAAGTTCTTTTTTATTTTTGAATCAAGATTTATGAATTGAATAAGCTTTAATAGCTTGGTTATTTGTCGATTGAAATGTAAATTCAACATCCAAATAGCATCCAATAAGACATCATGTTTAAAACTTTAAAATAAAAGTTTTTTTCTCAAATGCGCCTTGCTTCAATTAATTAAAAATTATTTACAACATTTGGGAAGTAAATATTGAAAAGAGTTAACTTTTTTAGATTTAAGGCTTTTATTATCGCGGTTCTCAGACATTTTTATATTACGAAATTTAACGGACTTACCGCGATAGAAATTTAATCGAATTTATATTCGATTTTTGATAGCCCGACGTTTCGACAAGATTACACTTGTCGTGGTCACGGGTCGACCCGTGACTATCAAAAATCGAATATAAATTCGATTAAATTTCTATCGCGGTAAGTCCGTTAAATTTCGTAATATAAAAAGAGTTAACTTTCTTCTGAATCCTCATATCACCAAAGAGGCTTAGTATGGTGTTCCTCCCAACACCCTGATATCCAAGGATAGTTTAAAGCCACACTTAATCTGTTACCTTAACTGCATTGTCCATACGAAGACGTGATTGTTGTTGCTTTAAATATGACTGAAAGGTAGGCTGGCGTCTCCCAAAATAAAAACAATCTTCTTCATTGCGATAGTCATTAACCTAAAACTATTAGGCTCTAAAATCCACAGTTTATGTTGAAACAAATCTAAAACATGAGGATTTCCGCTCTACTCCCATCAATGTGAAACGCCTATCATAATAAGGGTTTATGTTTTATTTTAATTACAATCTGAGCGGCAACACACCAGCAGAAGAAAAAAAAAATTTTGTTGAATTTTTTTTCATGGGGTTTACTCTAAGTCAAAACTTATTCACTCAGATAACACATGGAACTTCGCCATGAAGTACTTTTCTTTGCGAATTGTTATTTTAAACCTATAATACCTAAATCATCACTTTCTAGCTACTTGCAACTCCTCTTCAATGCCTGATAGTGTTCATTGCGGCGGAAGCAATGAAACGATAACAATGTCTAACTCCACAGAGGTATCACCACTAACGACCAACAATACAAATTCGACAACAACAATAACGGCAACAGCCACAGCAATAACACCATCTAATTGTGTATTTTCCTCAGCGACAACTTCCGGGACAACTGCCACAGCCATATCAACCAGTATGGTACGAGTTGACGGAAGCACCTATCCCTTTCACGAACAAATCATAATGTCCGGTCAACAGAAAAGCGCGCTGCAAGAGAAACCAAAACCTCTGGTGGTATCACCACAGCAAGTTATGGTCCTTTACATGCACAAGCTAACACCATACGAACGAACTGAAATACTAGCATATCCACAAATCTATTTTATTGGTGCAAATGCTAAAAAGCGACCTGGGATATTTGGTCCTAATAACTCTGATTATGACAACGACCAAGGTGCCTACATTCACATACCACACGATCACGTTGCATACCGATATGAAGTGTTGAAGATAATCGGCAAAGGCAGTTTTGGTCAGGTGGTAAAAGCTTACGATCATAAAACTCATGAGCATGTGGCCTTAAAAATGGTTCGCAACGAGAAGCGTTTCCATCGTCAGGCCCAAGAGGAAATAAGAATACTATATCACCTTCGCAAGCAGGACAAATACAATACCATGAACATAATCCACATGTATGATTATTTTACATTTCGCAATCACATGTGCATAACGTTTGAATTGTTGAATATAAACCTATATGAGTTGATTAAGAAGAACGGATTTAAAGGATTTAGTTTGCAATTGGTGCGTAAGTTTGCCCATTCATTGCTGCAATGCTTGGATGCGTTGTATAAAAATAAAATAATTCATTGTGATATGAAGCCGGAGAATGTGTTGCTGAAACAACAAGGTCGATCTGGCATAAAGGTAAAATTAATTCTTAATTAATTAATTTTTTAGTTGTTTTTTTTTTTAAATATTTTTTTTTGTTTTTTGTTTAAGGTTATTGACTTTGGGTCATCGTGCTATGAAAACCAGCGGGTTTATACTTATATTCAATCGCGTTTCTATCGAGCACCCGAAGTAATATTGGGAGCGAAATATGGCATGGCAATTGATATGTGGTCACTAGGATGTATTTTGGCTGAATTATTGTCAGGTCATGCTTTGTTTCCGGGTGAAAATGAAGACGATCAGTTAGCTTGTATTATAGAAGTGCTCGGAATGCCTAATAAGAATATCCTAATCAATGCGAAACGCACAAAGAACTTCTTCAATCCAAAGGGCTATCCGCGGTATTGCATGGTACGGACAATGCCTGATGGCAAGGTGGTACTGATTGGCGGGCATTCCCGTCGCGGTAAACCTCGTGGTCCTCCATGCTCAAAAAGCCTATCAAAAGCATTGGATGGTTGCAAAGATCCTTTGTTTTTAAACTTTATCCGCGGATGCCTTGAGTGGGATCCAGAGAAGCGTCTAACTCCTGCTGAAGCCCTCAAACACCCCTGGTTGCGGCGTCGGCTTCCACGACCCCCAAATGGTGAACCAATACCCGTAGCAACTGGCGTTGGTGGTGGAAGTAGCTGTGTTGGAGGAACTGTAGAGTGCACCAGCAGTGTAGCAGCATTATCGGCGAACGCATTGGTTGTAACGTCTTGTGCAACACATTCGTCATCAAGTATTGTGTCTGCTGATGCCAGTGAACGATGGGTCAGTAGCAGCAATAGCACCTGCAATAATATCGCTGGTAAGCTTAAAAGTGCAATTCAATTGCCTACTTCAGTTACGCATGGTAGTATTGTTTCTGTTGAGCCTAACGAACGATGGGTGGTTAACAGCAGCAATAGCACCTGCAACAATTTAGGTTCAAAGCCTAAAAATGCCATTGAAATACCTACTTCAGTTGCGCACTGTAGTATAACATTCTGTGAGCCTAGTGAACGATGGTTCAACAGTAGCAAAATCAGCTGCAACAATAGTACTGTTAAGCTCAAAAATGCAATTCAATTACCTTCTTCAGCTGCCAACAGCGGTGTTGGCTCTAGTGGCGGCGGCGGTGGTGGCAGCTCATCATGTAGCAGCTCTAGCAAAACGTCATCATCATTTAATCAATACGCAATGAGTTTAAATAATAGCATGGCACAATCACAATTTGATGGCACAGTTTCTTCAGTACCCGCCGATCACCTTGCCAAACAGAGTTTATCAAAAAACTGTGGTGGTGGCGTCACCCTAGCTGGTTCTATAGGTAATTCTTCATTTTCATCTCAACATCAGCCACAAACTAAGCAAACTCGTCATTTATACCATCACAATCACCAACATCATCATACCACCCAATCGCATCAGCGTACTCATATGGAACAACCTGTCTCACATCATCATCAAAACACAGGTAATGATAATAACACCAACAACAACAACGCCAGTAACAAACACAGAATCATTGCTTGCCAATACGATTTGTAGCATTAAAATTAGTTAATAGTTAGTTCCAATAGTTTTGATGATGGCTATTTGACAAAAAAAAACTGATTATCAAATATTATGGTGGGTATATCACACATATACATAATCACCCCTATTACTAATGTTGTAAACGACTATAAAATTAACATCACGACACAATCTGCATTCTATTGTCGTATTTAACTCGTTTTGTTTTCAATTCTGCATAAATCGTAAATTGCTATATAAATGCAGGCCAATGCCATTTGAAAAACGACATGACAGTAAAAAAATTGAGATTCCTTTAAAATACTATACGACATCGGTTATCGTCATGAATCTACAAAGTAACTCAACAAATACATTTTTTTTTTCAAATTTTTGGAAAATTGAAAGAATATCCGTCGTCATTGTTTCACGTTGTTTGGCATTTAAAACCATATTTCTATGATCTTTTAGCTTTAAGACGTATTGGTGTCGTGGGGAATCAAATGCACTACAGCGATGTAGTGTGAATCAAATACATTACAGCGATCTTATTACTTTACTTTCGTTGGCGCTACAGTGCGCATTGTGCTCCTGGGTAATAACTTTCGCCAGCTTACTCGATCTCAAGCTTTCTGCCTCCAGTTTAGAACACCAAGTTTACGTGCATCGACCTCAACTTGATCACTCCACCGGAGATGAGACTGCCTGCTTCTTGTTCCCTTAGGCTTGGCGTTCATTCGCTCAACATTCCCTAGCCATCTTAACCGTTTAACACGCTTTGACCAATGGCAAGTCGCTGTACAGCTCGCATAGCTTATGGTTATATCGCCTTCGTCAGATGTAGTTTTGCCTTTCGAATATACTAAGAGATCCATCATCCGCCTGGGAGAACGTCCATGCTTCTGCACCATACAGCAAGACTGGGATGATTAAGGTTTTGTACAGTGTCTCTTTGATAATTCGCGATAGGGCCTTATTCCTCAACTGCTTGCTTAGGCCAAAAAAACAGCCAACAGGTGATTCTACGCTTAATTTCAGCGCTGATTTCATTTGCAGAGTTAACAGCAGTGCACATAATGTGGAAGTCATGTGCAAATCCAAGATATTGTGTGGATTTTTGAAAGATGGTGCCATTTGTATTGGCGTTGGTGTTGCGCACCACTACTTCAAGAACAATATTGAAGCAGCTACATGACAGCGCATCGCCTTGTCGAAGTCCACTGGTGGTTTCGAAGATTTCGTTCTAGTCTCTTCCAATTTTGACGCAGCAACGAGCATTCTCTAACGTCATCCTGATAAGTCATAGGCTGCCTTAAAATCGATGAAAAGATGGTGTGT
Organism: Syrphus vitripennis; assembly: GCA_958431115.1. Classification (NCBI taxonomy): domain Eukaryota; kingdom Metazoa; phylum Arthropoda; class Insecta; order Diptera; family Syrphidae; genus Syrphus; species Syrphus vitripennis. The sequence continues at coordinate 5,218,562 of OY288111.1, read as the reverse complement.
GTCGATGTTGTATTCTTGGGTCTTCTCCAGGATTTGGCGTAAAGTGAAGATTTGTTCGATGGTAGATTTTTCAGGCCTAAAGCCATACTGGTAGGGGCCAATAAGTTCGTCAGTAAATGGATTCAGGCACAATACGCTTGACAGGATCTTGTACGCGATGTTTAAAAGGCTAATGCCTCTGTAGTTGGCGCATCAAAGGCGGCAGATGGTGCTAAACTGCAAATCGTCGGGCATGCTTCTTCCGAACAAATTTTGGTTACGAGTTGGTGCAGATCAGCTCCAGCGTACTTAAAAAGCTCCGCCTGCAGACCGTCATCACTTTTTTTTTGTTTGACTTCAGCCTGGTGATGGCTAATTTGTTGTCAACATTATCAGTCCGTTCATCCTAAGCTATTACTTGTGTTTTCGTCACGGTTTAATTTTTCCTTTAATGGCCGGCTTGTGAGGCCTGCGCATGACTGCGATCGTTGGAGCTGGTTCTTCAGAGCGATATCTGGTCTTTTGCTCCTACTTCCTGAGAAGGTAACTCAGGTGTCACAGCTCTGGGTCCGATGGATCCAACGTTCGTGGTTAGTTCACCTATCGGCTATACAGCGGGCACCACAAGGAGGTGACGGTACGATTTTCCACCGCCATTTTCCAAATACCTACGACAGTAAATTGTACGTATTTTGGCAGACTTAGCCACCCATAAGTTTCTTATCACAGAAGATGATAAACGAAAAGTGGTAAGAACTTTAATTTTGGAAATTATTTTTCATTTAAGGTTTAATATCGTAATTTGTCAAATAATGAAAATAAATCTCAAAAACAGGAATCCCTTTCGGAAGTTCTAAAACTCTCTTTAAGGTAGAACTGGGTGGACATGCACTCCAGCGGAACTGTTTCGTACAATATGTTGAGAATTGTAGTTTTATTGCAGTTCAGTTCCGTCGAAAGCGGTTTTACTTTTATGGTGTTGCCCTTTCGACACCTTAGGATCTCCAGATTGCATATTTTATCTTGGCAAAAAAAAATTATTTGTTTACTGTTTATACAAATGTATATTGTTTTTTCAAAAACCCTTCAAATTCATTACCACTTAAATGAAGTTAAAAATTGTTACTTTAGATAAATTTAATTTAAAATTTTGATTTGTGTACAAGAAAGAAATTCTGACATCTCTAATAAAAATAATACAAAAATTAGTAGTTTTATATTAACATAACGAAAATTAAAAGTTTTTAAACACGTCTGGAGTCGTTTCATAGCCCAATTGATTTTATAATCATATAATTTTTATTCAAAAGCAAATAACCCCCAAACGAACGAATCACGGTCTACACCCCCGCAGATCAATTTAGATTGAAAAAACAATCAACTTACGGTAGTGGCTAGACTGCAAAGGAAATTTGATTCGAAAGTAAACTCTGTAGTTATTTAACGTAATAATTTTATTTACTCACCGATTTATAACTCAGTTTATAGAATATCAAAGCCAAAGTCTCCTCTCCTCTAATATTGGAGAATAAAAATGTATTTCTTTTCTCATAGTCACTCAAATCCAATTTTTCAGAACCTTTGTTTTGTATACAAGAGGGACGAAATTTTTTAGAGACTGCAACATGAGTCTTATAAAGTCTTTAGTTTAATTTTTTCTCTGTTAAAATTTCTTAGCAGATTTTGAGTAAAAAATTACAACAAAAGATTATTATCAACAAAACAACAACAATTTTTTTATTTTTTATATTTCATTCACAGTAATGAAAAATGTGTGATTGACCATAAAATAAAATAAAATGAAATGTAGAAAACTAAGTTTAGTGATGCGAAACGAAAATTTCCATACAGATTACAGGTTTTACACTTGTTCAAAGAAATTAACGAAAATACGTACGCAGCAAAAAGTTTTTCAATGGAGAGGAATTTTATTTCTTTCCATTTTAGACTCGTGACAACTTTTTTTTTAGAATTTTATATAATTTTTTACAAATGCATAGAACATCCTTCGTTACCATACACACATTGAGGGTACACTTAATTCGGGACCAATCTGTCATAAAGGATTGGCAATGTGTAGCACTACAGTAGCAGGCTTTAAACTGGAACCGTAACTTATGTTAGTAACAGCTTTTTCATAATTGTGCGTTTTCCTTTGGCGATTTTGTTATTCGTCCTTTTTGTTTAATTTTTTATTTAGATTTGGCTAACAATGTATTAGTTATTTTATTTTACTTATCTACTCCCAGAAATATCTATTTATCTACTCGTAAGTACTTCGACACCTCCAAAGGAAAAAACCTATTGCTATTTACCAATGTGCCCATTCAGCTGGATTGTTCATCAAAAATTGTTAATCTGTCGGAAAATTCCTAAACGCAAAACTTCGCAAATTATGTTAAGCAAACAATTCCAAAATGCAAACGTAAATATCCCTCCTAAGCAGATTGTCCCTAAATGTAGTAGATTTTATTTTCATGCGCAAATGCAAATGTATTTGTGCTTTGACTTTTCAACTGCATTTTTCATTTGCAAATTTTGCGTTTTTGCGTTTAGGAATTTGCCCATGTTTTGAGAGAAGAAGTTTTACTTGCGTAGTGAAGTGTGTTTTTTATTCTAAATATTCGGAATACGAAAAAAAATTAAACTGTTTCTTTATTCATTCCGCAATATTTGGAATGCATTCTTTTTATTTCTTGTGAAAGATAAAATAAAAGGTGTATCTAGTGCATTCGGCACGATTATGGTAGAAAGATTCACATCAGTTTTATTTTCAAAATAAATATTTAGCAAAAAGACGCTTTACAGCACAAGTCTAATATTAAATACATCATTTCCGTCCATTTTGTGAATAAATCTTATGAAAAATAAATGCATTTCGATGCACATTTCAACAAAGTGCTCATTGCCATTCTTTGTATACTAGTTTTTGTTTTCTTTATTCATTACATTTTTTATATTCTAGATAATCACCCCAATTACCGAAGTCGTAAACGACATCAAAATATACGACACGACTAGGTTTGTATTCCATTTGTCGTTTTCAATGTTTGTCACTCGTTTCGTTGTCCTTTGTAAATGTCAAACGTCGTTGAAAGGTTTCATTCTGCATTCTGTAGGTCGAAAGAAAGCGACATAAATAAAAAAAATACGACGGTATCTTTCAATCAAAAATATGTTGACGACAGAAGGATTGAAAATCGCAAAACAGTAAATATTTTTGTTAATTTATTTTATAAATTTATTGTTATGCTCCAAACAAAAAAAAAAAACAATCGTTTATATTTTCAGTTGAAGTTAACAAACCAAAATCAATTTCTGACTGTTGATTGAGCTAATCCCAAATTGAAGTCGTTTCACGCACCATGTTGGTAACTTCCTTCTTAGCGTAACTGCGAACCTCAATATTATTGAAATTGATGATGAACGTTGTCGAATCGTCATCTTGTCACTAATTTAATCCAACACATACTTAAATGCTTCCTTGGATAATCTAAAATACTGTTTAAATCTGTTAAATTATACAAAAGTGTCTTATAAAAGCTAAAATTGAATTAAATATGTAAACTCACTTCGAATCGGGCAAGACAAATGGAATTGAGTTTTGTCTTATGTGTGTCTTTTTATAATTATTTGTGCAGTTTCAAAATTTTGCATTGCTTCTTCTTCATCCTCATCACTTTCGGAACTTGTGTTATAAAACATTTTTACACTTATCATTTTAATAACTTTTATTTAATTAATTATAATTTAATTAAACCGCGACTATTATTTTTACTCTGAACCTGATGATCTTTTATTTTAGAGTTTATTTCAATTTAATTTGGTTTTGACAGATACTTTATTACTTTTTCATGGAATGCTATTTGAAAAACGACACGACGGAGAAAACGAGAGTCGTCAAAAAAACGAGACGACTTCGGTAATTGGGGTGAATAATTTCGTCATTTCTATCTATTCTATTCCTGTATCCGGAATGAATAAAGAAACACTCTGCATTTACCAATAAACAAATTCTAAAACAATATAACTTAAATTGTCGCTAGAAATAAGAATCATTGCGAGTGTCAATAGCAGTAATAAGTTAAAATATAATTCACATATTCATGAAAATTCATTTATAAATTTGTAGATACTCCAACTGTGGTTAAAAAAATACAACAAAAAATATTACAATAGCCGTGTTTTTTTTTTAAAGAAACACTTTAAATTAAGAAAAATAATTTGTCCAGTTACATTTTACTAGAGAAAAAAAGTGAATTTAAATGATAGTAGTTTTTTGTTGTTGTATCTCTTTAAATTTAGACCCACTGAGCGGCGGCTTCTCATCAAAACACGCCTTATAAAAAAAGAGAAGTGAGCCTCATCCACATAAGCACACGACGAAAGTGAAACTTCTGCGCCATAATCACTTCCGTGAAAATATTTATAAATTGGAAATATTTAAAGGTACAATACAATAAAAAAGACAGTGATATAGATTTATTTCTCAAATCAAACTACCATATTTAACAAAAAAAAAAAACAATCTACTCAACACAAATGATTTAAGGAATACCTTGGGATCTCGATTTTTATTGTGACAACCATTTTGCCTGTGAATACATACCATTGTCTTTTTTTGTAATGTTCTGATTTTTTTTCATATTGTGACTTTCAATATTTCGCCTATTGTTACCCATTTAATTTGACTTCTTCGCCGAAGAAGTTTCAATTGAAAAAGAGTATTGTATAAGAAAAATAACAGAGTAGATATATAAATAATTAGGCTTATCGGGAATTAAATTCAAGTCGGAGTTGTTCCCATTTTCGAAAATTAGAAACGCCAAAAATTTTCCTGTCCTTCGACCATTAAGGTAGAATTTGGTCGACAAATTAAGAGTTAAACTGCGAACATTATTCAAATTCTCAATTTTCAAAGATGGTAACAATTCCGAGGGGAATTTTGTTCGCGATGTGCCTAAGTTGTTTCTGGGAGTCTAAATACAATTATTATTTGCCTAGCAGTACCATCGTTTCCATTTTGCAAAACTATTCAGAATCATTATTTCGATTCCATTTCTTTTTTGACCTTTTTTAGGGAAATGAATCGAAATTGAGAGGTTTCTACTTTCAAAGTGATGCAAAATAGGAAATGTTGAATTTTTATACTTTTGGCTCCCAGAGACATCAAAACAATTCCCAAATCCAGCCTGTTGGATTTTTGTATGCATTTTAATTTTGACAGTCAACTATAAATGACAAAAAAAAATATTTATAAGGACCGATTTTGTTAACTTTTAAACTCTTAGGTAATTGATTTTGATACCACAATGTTTCTCTTAAAGTTTCTCTTTTTCTTTCCTTTCTTTTCTTTCAAGCTCACCTTTCAATTTGATCTCAAAGATTTTTGGTAAACATTTCTTTGATTTAACTTCGTTTTTTTTTGTATAAGCGACATTTGCATTGAAAATTAGTTGTTGGTCTATTCAAATTTATGAGGTCTCTTATATAAATATGAAAATACTGGCAAAAATTCAGCTTGAAAAGAGTTTGAGGAATAGCATTCATATTAATTTTTTCAAACTTGTTGCAATGACAGAGGTGTAAAAGATGTAATTACTGATTCCTATTTTTTCCAAAATGTAATAATATTTGAAGCCATCGAAAAAACAGCTAGTTATAAAGCAGCCGGAGGTCAGCAAATGAGTCTGAACCTAAAGCATTTAACTTTTTAAGACTGAAATCAATAATACTTTTTTTTAATTATTTTAACATTTTACAAATAACAAAATAAAAAGTATATGAGGCTTATCAAGCCGTTAAAAAATGATTTGTTATATTTACTTTCAATGCGTTTTAAAATGGTCACAAAAACTTCAATGAGAAAAGCATTTCAAGCATTCTTGATTTGACTGCAGTGGCAGTCATTAAAATGATTGCATTCTTGTACATCTCTGCAATGCAATGACAGATGAAACAGCCTGAGACCTCAATCAAACTTGAAATGACCTTAACATTCAATTTAGTTCCTCACTCATCAAAATGTTATTTGGAATGAATTTGTTCAATTCATCTCTATAAATTAAAGCATTATGACACCAATTTTAGCATTAATTTGGCTTTGCAAAAATAAAATTAAAATATCTTAAATCTAACGATATCAATTTTTATTAAAATTTTTCAGACCTACTTGTTTTGATTTGTAATCGAAAATTTAAATAATTGAATTAGTTGTATTTTTTTAAGCATATTTAGCAAGCATTTCAGGCTTTTAAGGGACAATACAAAATAAAACAAATTTGATAAAAAAATCTTCGATATAATGTTATTATTAAGATAATATCTCGTAAGTTTTTGTCTTTTTATCTAAGCTTTCGAGAATTGCATTCGTTAAAATTATCGACTTAGTCTAATGGGGCTTGACCTTGAGAACCCATGCGATAAACTTGGTGGTGTAACACTAAAGTTTTTTTATGCTGTTCTTGATTCAAAGCAAGAACCTACAATAGCTTAATCTAATTATTTTCCTATTATTCTTATTACGGTTTTCACATATTTTGTTATCTATCAAGAATTCAAGAATTACTATTTACATTATAATAAAAGTTATAAAAGAACGAAATATCTTCGGTACCTGCCAAAGCAGGTTAAAGTCGTAATAAACTGGTAAATATCACTTCACCACGACTTTGCACCGTTTCTGGAAAACTCTAAATTTTATATACATATACAAATATGGGTAGTTAGAATTTATAAAGGACCGTTTTGTTCAAATTTTTTGTTTTATTTTTCAATATAATGAAGATCTAATTTTCTTTGTTTGAAAGAGTCTGCTGCTGCTTCATAGGTTTTCTCTCAGCAGCAGGGACAGAACTGTTTTTCTTGAAAATTTAGTTTATTTGGCTGCTATAATGTATGTGGTTATTGTTGTTGTTGGTGTTGCTGCTGCTGATGTTAAGGCCAGTGTTTTTTTTGTTTTGTTTTGCAAAACTATGAAGGTAAAATTTAAGAACGGCATTGATAGATGGGTTGCCCCTGCATTACAAAATTGTTAGATGGCTGTAAGTGTTTTTATTCATCCGCCAAAAATCTTCAAATTCTTCATTTATATTTATAACATATCCTTGGAAATCTAAATATGTATACTATTAATTTCAACAGTTGATATCTAAAGTCTGCACTACATCTATCAATCTCCAATGAAATTATTTCAGTGCAAATCCAGAAACTTACATTACATTGTTAATTAAAGGTCTCACATTAAAATGGTTTTGGGGGACCCAGAGACAATCTATGAATAAATGTATACAAAATAAAGTTTTGAATTTTACACTTGTTTAGAGATAGACATTGTTTGAATTGGACTGTTTTTAATTTTAAAAAAATTGAACGAATGAAACAAACTTGAATTTTCTAGATGCTGTTTGAAACTTTTTTACATTTACTGCAGCATTTTCTCCCATTGTGTCAAGCCAGTAATGCAATGGAGCTTCCCAAATATCAAGTTAATACCATGTAATTTAATCTTCGTATTTTTGTTATGAAAACATTTTTTTTTTCTTTGTCGCGACTGACCTAGTTTACTTATTTCCTCTGGGCTATTATGTCGGTGAACTTCCCCTTTCGGGCCAGTACTCCTTTGCGACATCATGTACGTTTATTGGAGATGATGTATTTCAGCGCTCTCTCACATCTTGCCCAGCATTGGTGGATTGTTCTTCGCTAAGTACTGCTGAAGATGTTTCGCAGACATCTATTTATGTTGCTTCCAAAAAGCACGGTTTGAACATTGGACTTTGACAGTCGTAGGTTGATCTGCTGATGAAGTTGTTTGTGCATATTTTTCTCGGCATTTCGAACAAGCTTTTTGCTTTCTCGACTGTTAATGCTAAGCTCGGTTCCACCATTTTTCCAAGATTTTGAAAATTTCCTACCATTTCTACTAAGTAGTCCAAAAATATCTACTTGAACTGATGAGGAAGTTCCAAGGCTTATCCCTTTTGTTTTTACCATATTGAATCTTAGCCTAACGCTTTTAGCTTCTCTGTACCACGGAAAGGTAAAACAAGCAATTCATCGTGACTGGCAAGTTCTGGGCAATCATTGGTTTCTCGAAAAGCCACAATGCAGGTCGTCAAGTACTTGTTGATGCACTTATTGACGTGGCAGTTAATGTACCTGTTTAACTTAAGTTGCTCTGTTGGTGTCGCTGCTCGTTTTATTTGTTCTTCTTATCGTTATGCCAGGTTTCTTCATACTACATCCGCACCGTCGACAACAAGACCGTTATATTCGCATGGCTAGATATTTAATCATTTTTTAGTCCATTTTCTAACATACTTAAAGAGATTCTTCTACGATCAGCTGATTTAACATTATTCTAGTACGTATCGATATTTTCGCCTACATTCAGCAAACTAGCTGTTTGTTTAATGTGTCGAGAATTGAATAACGAATGCAATGATATATTTTTTTATAAATAAATGGTTCTTCTAAAATTGATAATTTTTTACTTTTAATTGCAGCCTAGAATGCTACTACTGCCTTGATTAAAAAAATTGCTTGTTTGCATTTTTCTGGCATTTATAAAAAATAAGAAAATTCAAAAAAATTCTTTGACCTATGCAAGTTTTTCACTAGTTTTTTTGTTTGCAATGAAATAATGAATGACGAAAGACGTATCGTATCAAGAAAAGAGTTATGTTTTTTTTTTTTGCTGGCCATAGAAACGGTTGTCTAAATACGTCTTTCGGCAAAACAACTAGTATTTTCCTACAAAATAATTAAGTACAACCATTTAAGTTATTTTATTGACAAAAAAAACATTGTTTTTGTATACTTTTTCACATTTATTTTTACGAATTATTTTTACCCTTAAAAAATCTTTAAAAACATACACTAACAAATCACTTTCGTCTATTTTTTTTATTCCCCTCCCAACAAACAAAAAATCAAACAAAAACCAATCACATTTTGATGCAACTTTAGGATAGAATCTTAGAACCTACGGAGGAAAAAAACAAAAAAAAAACAGACAGACAAATGTAATGCAATAATAGACCAGAGATAACAAGAAATAAATAAGAAAAAAAAAAACAATTGCAAAAACTTATCAATTGTAGCAGTTAACTAAATAAAGGTTAAATGAAGAAACCTTTTGTAGTCAACAATAAAAATAATAATTTAGTTTTTAGTTTTAAGACAAATTTAAAACAAACAACAACAACAAAAATTGATAACTATATTGCTCAGTCTTGTATGTTAGTCGCGCAGGTTGGTTCGAAAATTTGATAAATTATTAATTAATTGTCTTTAATTTGATTTTAATTTTTTGGTGTTTATTTTGAATTGTTGCGATTAATATTTAATGATAATTATTTTCGAGCCACACTACGTAGTATATATAAAAATCTGTGAGAGTGAAGAAATGAGAGAACCTAACACGACAAAAGCTTCTTCTTAATGTAAATCTAAAAAGAAAAAAAAAAAACAAACAGAATATTAAGACACAAGGATAACAATATTTTAAATCACTTGTTTGTCCACAAAGTAATTTCTTATGAACGATGTATTTTTAGTAAAGCACTGTTCAAGAAAATAATTTAAAAAAAATAATTTTGCTCTCACAATCTTCATATATAAACATTTATAGCTATTATAAAGTAATCTACAAAAACGTCTTCAATAATATAAATTTAAAAGTACTAAATTAATAAAGAAAGACTTATACTTTTCTTGTGATGATGGTCTCATTTAAATATATAATGTACATTATATTAACTAATATTGAAATATGCCTAGAATTTATATGCTGTCAGTTGCTGTTAAAAAGTAGTGTACTAGTCGTAAGGTTTATATATGTATTGCAATATATATATAGATACAACAAGAAATAAAAACTGTGAAAAAGCCTATTTAATTAAGTGAATTTACTTTATACATTGTTCTTCAGTGTTTTTTTTTTTTAATAACAAAAATTGACCGCTATCGTTAAAAATATAAGGATAAACTAATATTATTTTTATTATTATTTCATGTAAGCAGTTCTCATCTCATTTCTGAAAAAAAAAGTAAAAAAAAAATTATAAATATCTTATCACTGCCGTAACATCTAATGCAAAGTAGCGTATAATTAAGATACCCCTATGTGTGGTGATAGCAAAAATTAAAAAAATTAAAAAAAAAAAACTTGTATTGGCTTGGCATATGTAAAAATGTAAAATATATAAACAAGTATACATATATATAGCCCGGAACGTATCTATTCATAAATATTAGTTTCTTTATTTTATATTTTTTTTTTAGTTTTCAAACTTGGCAGCATAAAAACGAATATAATAAAAAAAAAACACTGGAAGCTCACACGAATTATAATATGATTTTATTTCACATAAATGTGTACCAAAATATTGTAAATAAAACAAAACTTTATCATTATCTGTATATGATCTAGTATATGTATTTATAAATGAAAAATAATATGCTCTCTCTTTCTAATTTTATAATTTTTATTTAATTGTCTTGTTTTGTAAACAAAAAAAAAGAAGAACGGGCAGTAAATTTGAATCGAGGCTCGTATCGTATATTATCATTATCATTGCAGACAGTTTGGGTATCATTCTTGATTGGATAAAAAGTTGCACGGAAAGTTTTTAACTCGAGTAGTTTTCGAAATTAAACAGGGCAATCCAAAAAAAAAATAAGCTGAGTCAAATTTGCAAAGAACAAATTAAGTTAATAGAATAACGATAGAATAGCAAAATTTAATTTATTTGCATAGTTGAAAAGTTCAAGATATTTTTTTCCAATTTTTTTTTCGTTATATTTCTCTGCATCCTTTAAGCGTTTTTATTCCAATTTTGTACAAAACTAATTTTGCAAAATATTTTCCAACTCAATTTCTTAACGAATGAAACGTTTTTTTGCGCTTTTGTAGCACGTTAATAATTTAATTGTCTTTATATACCATAATTCAAATGAGGAAGTTATCACTTATTACTTGTTGCAATTACACATACTGAAATTCCCATTCTTCTTTGGCAAGTTAAACTTATCCTATAACAGTTCTTTATAAATTATTTTTTTGGAAAAAATATTATTAAAAAAAAAACCTAATCTAAAAATAAAGATATTTTGTGTCTTATAAAATTCTTAATTAAAATAAGTATAAAATTGTTATGGTTAAGATACAAAATTAAAAAAAAAGTTCCCTATACGATAAATATTTTTTTTTTTATTATTATGAAGCTAGCAAACATTTTTATTTATTTGTGATATCTTCTTAAATAATAAAAAAAATGTAGTATCAAAGTTTCTTATAAACGAAAAATAAAACAAAAGGAATATTGTGAACTTATGACGTGGCAATGTGTTTGCCTATTGTTACATATTTATTTTTTGTTTTAAACTAAATTTACTGCCTTTGCTTTTATATTCTCATTTCGTAGTAAGCTTGAAAGTATATTTTTGTTTCTTGATAAATCATATATTTTAGTATTAATGTATGTATATTTTTTATTTTTCGCTAGAATTAAGTTTATTTTTCATTTATTCTATTTCTATATTTTTGTTACATTGAATTCGTATCTTAGTCTTTAGGATATAAATATATAAATGATTTTGTCAATAGATACGTGTCGTGTTTCCTTTAAAAAAAAAAACCTTAAAGGTATGTATATTAAATTTATAAAAAAAAAATGTAAAGTTTTGTTTAGTTTTTCGTTTGCACTTTTTTAATACTTTTCATTTGAATGTAGTTAACAACATAATCTAACCTTTTTAAAACGTTTAAATTTTTTAATTTAACTTTGTATTTTTAGAATACTGTGGCTCAAAAAGTTTTGAAACAGAAACTGGATCGATACATAACCAAGAACTGTAAAAATTTTTTTGGAGATGCATTCGAGAAGGAGGAAGAAATAAAAGATTTAAAATAAATTCATACAAACTTGAGATAGCGCTTTGCACTCAGATTTCAATTGATTTGATGTTTCAAAAAGCTTTGGCCATCCTCACTTATTTTCGGGATAAGGTCAATGATCTCTACCGGGTTTTAAAATAAAAAAAACTTAAGCGTGTGAGTATTAATGCTAAACAAATTTATCAAGCGGAAAAGGTTTTACTTTATGTATAACACAAATCTCATAGATGCAACGAAAGCGTTTTAATTTTTACCTACCCAAGTAGATTCGCACATAATACAAAAAACACACCTTATTTTATTATTTGGAAAAAGAAAATCATAAAAAAATTCCAGATAGATTCCGTATACTTTAACTTAAGTATTCATATTCTGCTAACCGCTAGCGTGTATTTTTGTGTTCTTCTATCCAACGAATAATGTGCTATAAAGCATTACATCAAAATGAATGCGCCTGCTACTCGTACATATATAATAAAAATATATTTTTATCTCTTGCAATGATTGAGTAAAGTTGCCTTATCAAACATTTGTATCAATAGCAGAACTTGTTTCCCGATTTTTTCACTGACTTTCAAATCCCGATACCTGAAAACCTCGACTCAAAAAGCATACAAATTGTGCAGGGTGATTTGCAATTCGTGAGATAAATATATAGAGATTGGAACAAGATAAGAAAAAATCGTGTCGCAAAGGAGACCTATTCCCCCCTTTTAGTTGGAGAAGCATTTTCTATACAAAAAAAAAACAAGAGCAGGGGGGTTATTATGAAAAACGATAATCGTTTTTAATACGGAGTATTTGTGAAATTGCGATTACGAAAAACGATTGCAGAAGCGCGTATTTGTAAAATTGCGATTACGAGGAACGAGAATCGTAAAAAAACGATACTCGTATTTTTATTTACGAGTGCCTTCCGGCACTCATTCAGCTTTTGTATTGGCGGGTTACTGTCAAGTGTCAAACATTATTCACCCCTATTACCGATGTCGTAAACGACAGCAAAATATACGACACGACACAATCTGCATTCCATAAGTCGATTTCAACTTTTGTCACTCGTTTTGTTGTCGTGTGTAAACGTCAAGTGTGTTGAACGCTTTCATTCAGCATTCTGTAAGACGAAAGAAAACGACGACAATGAAAAAAAACTACTGTATCTCTCGTTCGAAAATTTGCTCACGACTAAGAAATGGAAGTTCGCAAAACTGTAAGTTTCCTTGTTAAATAATTTATTTTATGGAATTTATTAGTACTTTATTTGCGATAAATAAAAACAAAATATTTTTTTCACATTTGCAGTTGAAATTAACAAATCAGAATCAGTTCCTGGTCCTCGTCAAGCTGATGGAGAGCAACGAGCAGTTGGCTAGGGGATTTTCAAAGGGAATCAACAAAACGGACATAAAAAGGGAATGGAATTCCATAGCTGAGCAGCTGAACAGCAAGGGTCCTCCAATAAGAGATGGAGATGGTTGGCAAAAGGTTTGAATCGCTTATTTCATTAATGTAAAAAATATTTTAATGTTTGCTTTAATCAGGTTTGGGCCGACTTTAAGTTCAAAGTGAAGAAGAAAATAATAAACAATTCAAAAGAAATAAAAGCAACTGGAGGAGGTCCAAACCAATTGCAAATTTTATCTCCGCTGGAAGATGCTGTATCAAATTTGCTTAAATACAAACAGTGGTTAAACCCAAACGGAAATCCAATTGGTGTATCCCAGTCCAATTCACTTCCAAATACTTTGACGACTACATCCGGACATACATCAACACGAACTCAGGCTACAGATGCAGACGCCTCCCTTTCCAATTTAGAAGCAGAAGTTTTAAACATAGAAGATGGCTCCGTCGAATTGGAGGGTGAAGTTTTGGAGCAGCAACAACCGGAACAGCAACATGAAACTGAAGAGCCTGCAAGAAAAAAACGACGTCACGCTTCAGCTTCTACACAGGAAAGAACTAAGCTTTTAGAGAAGCTGTCTGTACTGCAAGAAAAAACCTTAAATGGTATAAATGAAAGTTTAAAAAAAATAGAAGGATATGCGAAGGAAATAGAGAGAAACGTTAGAAAATCATATAAATTGAAAGAGGACACTGATAGGAGAGACGCAAAAAGGCTCAAGATTCAAGAGGAGAAATTTATTATTTATAAACAAGAGATGGAAAGAAAAGATGCACAAAGAAAAGAAACAAATAAAATAAAAATGATGGAACTAGAAATAAAAAAGAAACACATAGAAATCCAGGAAAAGAAGCTTAGGCTCAATTCATTAAAAGAAACCGCCATGAAAAAAAATACAAGAGTTCAAAAATCATCTGCTTTGTGATACCAGAATACCTTTTAAAACTTAAAAAAAAATACATACATTTATGTGAATTTATCTTCTTTTTTTTAATTTTTTTTTGTTAAGTATGTACATATGAGTTAGTTATGAAACGCGTTTATTTTTTTCTTAATAAAAAACTATGAATTTATGATTGCGTTCATTATTTGGTTTCTTATTCTAGCTCCAGCTGTGTCATTATTATTAGTGTTTTCAACACTATTTTCCACTTCGACATCGTCAGAGTGATTTACTTCATCTGTTTCTGCTCCGCATCTGTAGTATATTGAAATGTTGTGCAAAGCTGAACATACATTCACGATTTGGGTTCCTTTTTTGGGAGTGTAATGTAGTTGTCGTGCGCTGAGGAGGCAGCGAAAACGATTCTTCAAAACGCCAATTGTTCTTTCAACTATGTTTCTAGTCGATGCGTGCTTTGAGTTGAAATTACTTTCAGGGCTTCTTTCTTGCGTGGCTCTAAAAGGAGTTATTAAAAAAGGCTCAAGTGGGTATCCTGCATCACCTGTTTTTTAAAAAGTGAATATTTTTAAAATTTAACTTTAAATTATTTCACCTACCTAAGAGCCATGTATTTCTTTCACCGCTATTGAAATTAGCCCGCAGCATGTCCCTTATTTCACTTGAATTCCAAACAAGTGCATCATGACTCGCTCCTGGATGTCTTGCATCAATGTATCGAATGCGCATTTCATGATCGCAAACCTTAATATTGAAATGAAAAAATACCTACCAACAAAAATAAGCAAAATACTTACTAACATCGCATTGAGGCTATAGAAACCTTTTCTATTATAGTAAAAGTGTTGTTCTTCTTTTTTGGGCGTGAAAATTCGTATGTGTGTGCCATCTACACATCCAATAACGCCAGGAAATCCTGTCTTATTAAAGAAGCAAAGCTTAGCTTCAGATTTTTCTGCATCTGTCATTTGAGATCGAATCCATTTGGGGCAAATATGAACTTCCATGACGTTTATGATTTCTTTAAAAAATTTGCTAACTGTTGGTTGAGCTATTCCCAAATTGAAATCGTTGCCAGCGCCGTGTTGGTAACTTCCCTCCGCTAGAATTCTTAAGGTGACTGCGAGCCTCAATATTATTGGAACCGATGATGAACGTTGCCGAATCGGTATCTTGTTATTTATTTCATCCAACACATATCTAAATGCCTCTTTGGACAATCTAAAGTACTGCTTGAATCTGTTAAAGAGTATAAAAGTTTCACTACAATTTAATTTAAAAAGTTAACTCACTTTGAATCAGGCAAATCAAATGGATTTGAGGTTTGTCTTATCTGCTTTCTTTTTATAATTAATTGTGCTTTTTCAAAACTTCGCACTCCACCTTCATCATCATCACTATCGCTACTCGTGTTGTAATACATTTCTACACTTATCATTTCAATAACTTTTATTTAATTAATTATAATTCAATTAAACCGCGATTATTATTTTTAACGTTGAACCGATGATCTTTTATTTTTGAGTTTATTTCAATTTCATTTGGCTTTGACAGATACCTTATTACTTTTTCGTCGTATAAAAATCTGCTACATATTCGCCGCGTCGAAAAAGTTATGGAATGCCATTTGAAAAACGACACGACGGAGAAAACGACAGTCGTCGAAAAAACGAGACGACTTCGGTAATTGGGGTGATTGTGTTTTGGTTTGGTTTTCATTTTGATGAGGGAGAAAATGTAAGTTAAATAATAAATATAATGGTGAAAAACATAAAAATAAGATATTTCTAATATTTAGGCCTACAACGAATGCTAAACCGAACCGAATGCAAATCAAATTTGAACTTAAAACTTTTCCAACATTCATATTTTGACATTTGTAAATAGGTGGGAAGTCAGTTGCGACCTAAAAAATTGTCATTGTTAAGCTTATACTGCGTTTTTCATAATTTATTGATAAAACATCTCGGGTTGTTCAAATCCAGTTATTTTTGTTTTGAGATGTAGAAATATGTGGGTTTTACCCACAGTAATAAGTTGATGCAGGGTCCTTGTAAAATTTGATTTTCGTCGTCGTAGTGCCGTGTCATCTAGTATTTGACAATTGTGACAAACTGACCGAAAAATGCACGTAAATCGAAATCATCGGATAGCAGAATAGCATTGATTTATTTTTTTCTGGAGGTGGAACTTTTCATAAGGTTCTATTACAAATTATCAATGAGTTTTTGCGAACGACCACACAAAAATCAATTTTAGGGCTATGAGAAGTTGTTGTTTCCCGTATTAAAAGACTTACCTAGAGAACCGACCGGTACCCCTCTTGCTTCTTAAACCCGCAAATTTTTTTTGAAGTTTTTCTCCTATCGGTGTGTACATGTAAGTTGTGAAAAAAAAAACTAAATGTCAGATTGGACTACAAAAACAACTAATGGACTTTTTGTTATTTGTCAAAAATGACAGACTTACTGAGGTTTGTATTTTGTGCATTTTGCTTTAATATTTTTGCAAATTGTTTTTATTAATTTATTATTCAACCAATTCAACAGGTTCATCAACAAAAAAGATATCAAAATCAACAACAACAGCAACAAAAGCAAACATCTGTCTCCAATTACCAAAACAAGCAGCAGCAACAGCATATTGTTACGATAGGGCCGAGCGTTCCTGCAGGAAATACACCAGATTCCTCGCCAGCTTTATCGGCTGCTGGTTCGGAGGTACCGAGTCCATTTGGCGACCGAGAATCAAATGTGATAAAGAATACAACCCAAGAGACCCAAGTAAGTTTGATTATTTTCATATTCTCGCATTTGATAATGTTTTAAATCACATACATATTTCTCTTTCTTAGCAAATAATTCCACAAAAAGTTGTCCAATTCAATCCGAAACTTGATCCTGTAACAACACTTTCAGAATATTGTGTTGTAAGGCGGTGTGCGCAACTTGAATACACTTTCTTCAAATCGAAATTCTCCAAGTTGTTCCACATGTCCATGAAAGTATTTACTCTACGTATCCCAATGAGTATCCAAACGAAAATTTGGCTAAATTCTCTTGTGCCATTATGCCGAAAAGTATTGGAATCTTTACATTACTCATTGTGTTACGACAACTGAAATTTGGGCTCGTCTTTTTGGCAAGGAATACTGCGAAGAGTTTGATAATCTCATGAATGAAATCGATTTGCACATGTTGACTGAAAAGACTCGTCCAGTATCGGTAGCTTGCAAACAGATTTATTTGGTTTGCATTGCAGAATGTTGGCATCGTGTGCGTTTGGATAAAGTAGATAAATTAAATGCCATTGGGCAGTGCTTCTTTATTGATTTCGGTGATGAAGACTGGGTGCCGGTCAGTCAATTGTACATATGTGAAAAGAAGTTCTTGAAACTTGCCCACAAGCAGTTTCGTTTAGTTTGTTCGGTTTGGAAGACTTTGCTGGCAATCCAAACGCCAAGCGACACTTGGACGAAATGCTGGCTAGCAAGAGTGTGGTAGGAGAAATTTTAACGAAGGACTACGTCTACTTAGCCGGCAACGCAGAGGGTAGTATAATTAATATACAGGTTGTCCTGTATGATACATCATCGCAGGAGGATGTTAATTTAAATCCCTTGGTTCTGCATCAAATCTGTGATTATACTCCCCCACCGGAAATTAAACGAACTGGTCTAACAACTCAGGAACTATGAGTTGCAATATGTTCAGGTTTGTATCTATATAAACTTCTTCTGTTCCAAAATAACATTCATAATGATAACTTTTTCTTCTTTATTTAGAAACTCATAAATCAACTAATAGAGTCTAAATTCAAGAAAGACCAGCATAAAGTGACTAGCAGATATTCAAACCTCGACTATGTTTTTAATTTGTGATAAAACCACAAATCGGTGGCATCGTGGAGTATTGGCTAATCCAAATAATCAACAACTGGATGACTAAATGGCATGACTAAAAAAACACATATTTCGAATATGTTCCAGTTGGAATCGCTGAGCACTGCACTAAGTAAATTTCCTCGACAGGGAATTAAAGCAAGACTTGATAATATTCCCCCGACAAGCTCGGCTATTATTGCGAGGATGCGCGGACTTTTACCTGCCGATTCGAGAGCGTTAGTAGGTTTTAAGTCGAGGTAATATAAGATTATGTTAAAACAGTCGCGTTTGTCATTTAGGTCAAAATTGGTACACCGAGTTCGAGACTGTTGATTATTGTCTACAAACGTTTTGAAGGCAGTGAAGCTCTATGCAATGTCAACGAAGTAATTAGAATTGAACAGGAACTAGAGAGGTAATTTGTATTTAAAATTATTGAAATGATTTTTTTTCACCTAATTGTGTCGTTCTTTTCAGTTCATCATCTGAACTTTTAGATGATAGTCTCACAATATTGGTAAATGATGGTAAGAGTAGCAGCGTGCAGCGAGGGTGGCAGCAGTCAACAGTCACCCGGAATAACTTCACGGAATTATTCATCGGCAGATTTGCAACAAACTTTTCGAAATCTCACAACTAAAACGAATTCTGTGCCTAATTCACCACAAAAAAGTGATTACATGCTTAAATTAAAGAGTTACGAAGATGTGCCAAATGTGGGAGAATTTTTTGATGTGCGTGTAACAATGTCGGCGAATCCACTTAATTTTGTGGTATGCGTTTATTATTTTTTGTTGTTGTAATAATTAAATTACTTTAATGTTTGTTATTTTTAATTGTCAGATTCAACCATATAAAGATTTTCCAGAGCTACGTAAGCTCATGAAAGATCTACAAGAATATTGCGAAAATAATGATGAATTTATTCCAGTCGATATGGTGGAAATCGGTCAAGTTTACGCTGACAAAAATAAGGATGGCTTCTTCCACAGGTATGTTGGGCTTCACCGTCATCCTTTTAACTAGAAAAGCCTCAGTAACCCTTTGTAACAAAACAAAAGTTAGTTTTGTTACAAAAACCAAAACATACATTTTCAAAGGTATGCTGAATTCGAATATGAACTCGGAATTCCACCACATTAGGTTTTTGAGATATTCCTTTTTGAAAATTGAAAAACCCTTGAAAAATACTGTTAGGTAGGTGGGCTGACGGATGGTCTTATCTCCGTCACACTTAGATCAATATAGATCCATTGTGAACCAAAAAAAAAAAAAAAAAAAAAAAAAAAAAAAAAAAAAAAATACTGTTTCTTCGGTGTATTTGAGATAATGGAACAGTGCAAGGCAATATTTCAACATTTTTTTATGCTACTCCACAATTATGGATTCAAGTATAGAATACACAATAGCTTTAAAAGAAATTTATTAAAAAATTCCCTTGGACTGGTACATCAGTGTTCAATGTTACCCACTACAGAGCGCCCTGGGGAATATCATTCAAATTTCAAAAAAACTCAGGGCTGCTACAAATATTCGCTTATTAATCGAAATTTTCATCTAAATCTTATTGAATAGTGTAAAAACATAAAATAATATGCACATGAATTGCGAGGACTGAGTCTGCTAATGTATAATAATAATGATTTTATAAATTATAGAGTAATTGTCGTCAACAAATATCAAGATATGATCCATGTGGGCTTCTGTGACTTTGGTGATGTAGATATACTCAGATGCGATCAGTTAAAGACACTTCCGGCCAAGTTTCGTCAGCTTCCTAAGCAAGCCATACAAGCAAAATTATATGGTAAGCATCATACAAAGATATTTTGTCTAGAATTTAAAGTTAAAGTTATTTAAACGTTATATTTTTCTTTTAATCATAGGCATTACACCCCGTAATGTTGATGGGGCTCTAGAAGATTGTTTACGCTTCCGTGAGCTTACAGTCGGTCAAAAATTCGTCTCAATTATCAAAAGGATAAGTAACGGTGACAAGATCAGGATGAGGATATTTTTATTGGAGATATTTTATTCGAGATATTAAAAAATATGTAATAAATTGTTTTGTTACGTATTTAAGAAGAAAAAAACCCGATTTTGAAGTGACTTAGAACATCTTATTATGGAATAATGCTCTGTTTCATTTGTATTCAAAAAGAAAACATTTTTTTTCATCAATTGTTTTTATTTTAATAAATCAGATAAAAATTACATTCCGCTGAAAATAACAAACACAATCCACTCGAAGAGGGAAGTGTCTGATTTACTTAGTAAGTAAGTTTATTTATATTTTTTTTTATTTTATTAATTGAAAAAAAAAAAAAAAAAATAACGAAAGGATATTTTATATTCACAACACTAAATTTAACCTAAAAAAATGTTCGACTCAAGTAAAATTATAAATTTCCTGTCGCTTAAAAAAAATCTCTGTTCTTAAAAAGATGTATGTATGTATATCACTGTTAAAATATAATTTTTTTAAACTAATAAAATATAATGAATATATTATTTGAAACAAATTATAAAAATAATTTTTTTGCTGTTTATGAAGATAATATTGCTGGCTATGGTATCAGTTGAATAAAACTGTATTGGGATCTTCATTATCCATTTGCTTAACATTCCGAAGGACATCTTTTTTGGTGAGAAGATGCATTACTTTTTCGTATGTATGTATTAATTTGTTATTCTCAACAGCTGCAGCATCTCTATGTACATATTTCATATTTCTTACTGCACACATCTGAAATTAAATGAGAAGCAAATAAAAAACGACAACATAGTTACATACATTTTAAAGCATTTCCACACCACCCATGGGGTATGCTTTTTGGCGCGTTAACCGATTTTTTGATAAGGTGTTCGGTTTCCCCAGTAGGCCTATCGCACCAACCTTTAAAACAAAAAACATTAATAACAATTCATACAAATTTGTGCATATTTTTATATTATATACTAATTATATACTAATATAATATAATACTAATACTAATCATAATATAAAATAAATAAATAACTACAAATATAATTATATTGTTATATATGAAAATTATAAATGCATTACTGTGAGCATTTTGTTCCTGAAATTGGGTTCTTTGCATCTTTTATTTATTGTTCTAAGAACAAAATGAATCCTAACTCTAATAAAAAATCTTAAAATAAGGTGTGGATCTATATTTTCGCAGCAAGAATAAGGCTGATCAAACTGAAGAGTTTGGAAGAAGTGTTCTGCGATTCCTTGAACATGGCACAACCTGGAAAAATTTTCTACAAAGACATTGTCGAGATGCCTTATGTATTCCACGAACGCTGGAGGTGGAGCAACGAGGTTTCGGTTGGTGAATTGCTTCTTAATTGTAAAATACAAACTATCGGACTGGACAGACTCTGACACTATTGGTAAATTATTTGAACATTAATGTTGTTGAAAACATCTCCGATAAAGCCATCCACAAACATAAACAAAGCTGTTCTCATTGATGAGTTCATCTCCACTTATGTCGTTAGATAACACAATCTTCGAAATGCTATCGGGACCAACATCTTGCTCAGACCTCAACCAATCTATATTAACCCTCAAATTTCTACCTGACGGAAAAACTTCTAACTCACTATTTTCTATTTCTACTCTACAATTACCTCCTCTAACAATTTCTAGGTATTGGATACACCAAAGCTTTTGAAAACGGCTTTGGAATTGATGGCAGCTAGGACGGGTATTATTTCCACCGGAAGATCTAATTTTACCAAAAAAGTTCTCTAAACAATCTTGGTTCATATGCCGAGTAAGTAAAAACTCAAAACCAGAAGGCTGCATATGTTCCCATAACGAACGCAGGGACTGTATGTTTAGGAGCCAACCTTTTATAAACGAAAAAGTGCTGGTAACATCTTTGCCCTCATTATTTATAACGCGAATGGATCTAAGAAGTGAATCGGCACGTGTCAGAAGTTGATTCTGATACTCACTGTTTATAAAACCTGCCTGTTTCTCCTGTTGTGCTGTTTTGGTCGATGAATTAAAAAGATCAAATAGATCTCCAAAAAATAAAATAAATTTAGCAGTGCCTACCATTGTGGATGTCCTATGGTCGTATTCATAAAGAGTATTTAATGCCGAATAAACGGTGTTGCTAAAAACCTGCGCAGCAAGGCAAACTTTCATTTTTTGCAAGTTATTTGGGTTCAAATGGTCTGCGCTCAGCTTAACACATAGTTGATATTCATTTGCACAATCGACATCATACAAATATTGAATATCATTCCATGTTGCTCTCTGCTCTTCGGAAAAGATGATATCATTTTTTAGTAAGCAGTTTCGAGCACTTTTAAGAAGATGTGGAACATCATAAAAAAAAAATATTTTGGAATTGTTGACCTCAAAATATGTTTTTTCGGGACTGATTTCCAGAATCCTGGCCAAGCCTCTAAAATTTGGGCCCTGGTCGCAAACGAACTGCACTGGACATAAATTATTTTCTTGCAACGCAGTTATAGCCTGAAATATGAGTTTCTTTATAGTAAAGGGGGGGCAACTATTCCTAACGAAATAATATGCTAAAGGATGTTTCCATCTCTTTGCAATTCCCTGAGCCATAATGACTAAAACACTACTTCCGGGGAAAGCTGAGCGGGATTGTTCTTCGCCTAAATCTTCTAAGCCTACAACTAAATCTGTCTTTCTATTATAGTCAAAATGAGTTTTTAAATGCCATTTCGTCAGCCGAAATTGAACAATATTTATAAATATTGGGAAGCTGACTCTCACTCATTTTAAGCACAAGGCTTTTGACGTTAAAATCTATATTACCTGGAGTTTTGGGCCAGGCTGAAATAAAGTCTCTAAGTGTTGTTACGGATGGAAGATCCAACAACGGCTTTAAAAACCTATGTGCAACAGGAGAAATAAAAAGAATCGAAAGTGCCAACATCTTTATTTCTGTATTATACCTACGTCCCTCAGGAGGCCTAGCAAAATTCCTCAAACTATTATCTACTAATAACCTAATATCTGTTGGCAATTTTTCTAGATCTAAGTTGGCCGATTCAACTTTAGATTTCAGAGAATCAATTTCTTTTTTCAGGGACAAAATCTCACAATCTTTTGACCGAATAGCTTGATCAAATTCTAATTGCATTTCTAAAATTTTTTTATTCAGCTTTAAATTTTCTTCCCTCAACTTTACCTTTTTCGGCGTGTTGTTTCTCAACGCAGAGCTTGTTTGCGTTGAGAAATCCTGGGTCCCAAAAGATATACTACTATATCCGAAATCTTCAATTGTATTAATATCTGCAGGACCCACAGGATTTAAAACAGGAGAATCTTGGGTAACAAAATCTGGCACAGCTGTCACAGGTAAACGTTTTCTGTGTCTGTTTTCATTCGAAAAATGTTTATTACAAACCCTGTGACTTTTTTTCAACTGTGCTACATTAAGCTTAACCCTCCAAATTTCTCTGCTGGGGATTTTTAAGAAAAATTTAAATATTAAGGAAAGCAAAAGTAAACTTTATTTATCAATTTAAATAAAAAAAAAACGCTAAAATAAAAAATGTAAGTTTCTTTAAAACCAGATTTATTCGAAAAAAGGATTTATTCTATTATATAAAAATTATTGAGGTTGAGATGTTAATTTGTATCACCGTAAATTTACTTATCTAAGATTTCTTAAAGATTTACCGTATTCTTTTTTATTCATTTCTTAAACTAACGTACATGAAAATCATTTATTTTTTAAACTAAAGCTAATTTAAAAACACAGTTTAATTAATTGAGTGGGCGTATGTTTAACAAAAGACTTATTCTAAGTTATGACTAGGTCTTATTAAATCTAGTTTAAAAACAGGGTTTAATAAATTAAGTGGAATGTTAAACAAAAGACTTATTCTAAATTATGACTAATTATGACTAGGACTTATTTTATTATCCTTTACCTTTTACCAAGTAAAAGAGAATGCGCAGGGAATCACGAGAGCTGTATAGGCAAATAAAATTCATAAGTTTCTAATTTTTTAAATGTTATAAAATATAAATTATTTTTATCAAAATTATAAGGATCGGGAGTTTATTTTAAATTAAAAACCCAATGATAATATAAATAAATAAATACCTTTCATCATCCTGTGGGCATCTATGAAGTGTTTGAAAATGAGTGCACTTCAAAACACACTGTCTTTTTGGAGTGGATTGTGTTGGTGTGGAATGAGTTGTTGTAAAATGTGATGTAGTGGATTGTGTTGGAGTATTTTGAGTTAATGTTCTAAGTGTATGTGTTGAAATGTTACCTGATGGCGGTGTGAATTGTGTTGGTGTTTTTTGTGGTGGTGTGGATTGTGTTGGTGTTTTTTGTGCTGGTGTGGATTGTGTTGGTGTTTTTTGTGCTGGTGTGCTTTGTGTTGGTGTATTTTGGGTTGGCACCCCATATCCATCACATATGTCCCATTTTCTGGTAACTAAAAGAAAGATAAAATGAAATAAGCAAATTAACTTATTGACGAATTTGAATATATGTGTAATTTTTATGATTTTACTTTGAATTAATACTTACAAATATCTTCAGTTTCCATCTTCATTCTTCAAGGAAGTACCTGAAAAATTATATGGCTGGTTATTTACTGATTCCAAAAAGGTATAATTCATCTCTCTACGACTTACCGTTGGCCAGATACACTGCAAAACGTTTTCCAACTTTCTCACTTTTTGCCATTATGAAGAAAAATGAAAAACGTTTTGGAGTGTATCTGACGAACGATACGTCTTACAGAGATGGTTTATACGTTTTTGGAACCAGTAGTTGATGCTCTACAAACGAGCATCAAAATTGGTTAAAAAAGAGTAACCATTGAAAAAAATTAACTTTTGTCACTTTCATATTGCAACCTGTAAGGGTGGTTTTAGGGTGCTTTTCCAAATAAAAACTTTTGATGAAAAAATTGAAATGCTACTTGTAACAGCATTAAGTGCTGATTCCAAAAAGGTATCACTCATCTCTCTACGACTTACCGTTGGCCAGATACACTGCAAAACGTTTTCCAACTTTCTCACTTTTTGCCATTATGAAGAAAAATGAAAAACGTTTTGGAGTGTATCTGACGAACGATACGTCTTACAGAGATGGTTTATACGTTTTTGGAACCAGTAGTTGATGCTCTACAAACGAGCATCAAAATTGGTTAAAAAAGAGTAACCATTGAAAAAAATTAACTTTTGTCACTTTCATATTGCAACCTGTAAGGGTGGTTTTAGGGTGCTTTTCCAAATAAAAACTTTTGATGAAAAAATTGAAATGCTACTTGTAACAACATTAAGTGCTGATTCCAAAAAGGTATCATTCATCTCTCTACGACTTACCGTTGGCCAGATACACTGCAAAACGTTTTCCAACTTTCTCACTTTTTGCCATTATGAAGAAAAATGAAAAACGTTTTGGAGTGTATCTGACGAACGATACGTCTTACAGAGATGGTTTATACGTTTTTGGAACCAGTAGTTGATGCTCTACAAACGAGCATCAAAATTGGTTAAAAAAGAGTAACCATTGAAAAAAATTAACTTTTGTCACTTTCATATTGCAACCTGTAAGGGTGGTTTTAGGGTGCTTTTCCAAATAAAAACTTTTGATGAAAAAATTGAAATGCTACTTGTAACAGCATTAAGTGCTGATTCCAAAAAGGTATCATTCATCTCTCTACGACTTACCGTTGGCCAGATACACTGCAAAACGTTTTCCAACTTTCTCACTTTTTGCCATTATGAAGAAAAATGAAAAACGTTTTGGAGTGTATCTGACGAACGATACGTCTTACAGAGATGGTTTATACGTTTTTGGAACCAGTAGTTGATGCTCTACAAACGAGCATCTAAATTGGTTAAAAAAGAGTAACCATTGAAAAAAATTAACTTTTGTCACTTTAAGTCTGAGAATGAGAATCCAGGAAAAACTCATTGGATAGCACCAAAAAGAATCTTGCGATATCTTAAAGCTACGTCAGGATTGAAACTGTCCTATTTCAAGAAAGATGAAGAAGATTCTGAATTTTGCGATGCGGACTATGCGGTAAATATTGACGACAGGAGATCCGTCAGTGGATAATGGTATGTGGTGGGATTTCTTAATGCTCCCGGAAACAACCTACAGTGACTTTATCGACAACAGAAACCGAATACATGTTTTTGAGAAGAAGATACAGTGACTTTATCGACAACAGAAACCGAATACATGTTTTTGAGAAGAAGATATTTTATATTTAATTTGATATTCGAATTGTTCCCACCGAAATATAAACGGGCAAAAAGTGTTTTTGTTTTGTTCACAAGGGCCATGTTGCCACGGCTGCCATATAAGAATATGGGTTCACCCAATGTGGGAATCACCCTTTTTATAGAAAAAGAAAATCTTAACAATTTTAAATAAACAAATAAAAATTAAAGAAATTTTAATAAATTCCCGCCACTCACACGCAATAATCCGGAATAATTGTCAATTTTTTTTATTTACTTTTTTAAACTGTCACTAAAACGTCAAAGCTGGGCTAAAATCGGCGCGTACGCACTATCAAAATTTAGGACGTGTTATACTTTTTGATTAAATTTACTTTTTTTTACCCTAAACAACTATAAAACTATAGAATTTGAATGCCAAAAGCCACAAAAGGTTATATTTAGACCAATATACACTGAAAGTGAGTCGAAACACGCATTTTTATACAAAAAAACTATAATTGTTTTCAATTTTTGAATTCAACGGATTTTTCTTTTAAAGGGGACTGAGCAATTTGAGCTAAAGCAACAACTAACACATCCACAGATGCTCGATCCCATAAGAAATGCATTGGATAACTAACGCATTCACACCTCTGTTGCCTTAATCAGCTTGTAGGGCGATAGCGAACGAACCCCTCGAGTCGGTTCTCTAGGTAAGTCTTTTCTCTATGATAGGGGCCTTAATTATGAAAAAGAGAAAAATATTTGTACAATTGCTTGCATTGAGTAGTACTTTTATCGGCCAAATGGTTCAAAGTTTAGGATTCATGTAGTTTATGTCATTCAAGCCAAACATTCGCAATATATGCATAATTAGTACTTCCTTACAACTTTACCTAGAGCATGCATATGGGAAGAATTAATAAATGAAGCGGTAGACATGATACCACTATAAAAATGTATCCAGGGTTGGAATCGACTAAGTAAAAGTTGATTTTTGATCATAAATGCTGTTGTCCACGTAAGGTGATTATTATTATCAATAATCATCAGAAACAAGGTTGAACGAAGAACACTTTTTTCGCACAGAAGAGCCTAACTTAATAATTTTTTGGTTTTCCCCCTCGGAGGGTTTGTTGCTTCCCCCTAGAGGGCGCGTCCTCAGGTGGCGGATAGAGGAACGCTCGGCAGAGATGCAGGGCAAGTGGGAAATAAAATACCACTCGCGGACCAAAATAAGCAACTATGTGAAGGAACACAGAAAATCAAACCAAATATGGATAGACAAGAGGAAAGGAGTAACCTTACTGTGCATGGAGTCGGATACCCAGTATCGGCGTCTGTCAGGGGTGAGCGCGCGGGCCCCGGGACGTCGATATACAGCGAACGCAACAACAACCCCGGGAGTGGCACACTTGGCTCCTGCGGAATGTAATGCTACAAGTGCAACCAGGAGTAATCCCTTCCAGAGGTCCTCTAGGCGAAACAGGACACCACCGCCAGCAGCGAACACAACACCGCTGCCAGCGCGTAAGCCGCCCGAAATGTCTTTCAGGGCCCTTATTATGAAATACGAAACGAACGGCAGAAAAAACGAAATTCATGGCGTAGAGCGATTATGAGAAACGAAAATGGAATCAAGAAAATGTTGCCAGCCAAAAATGAAAAATGGTATTTTTTTAAACGCAACTAACTTCACACCTATTTACAAATGCCAATTTTTAGCAACATTTGGATTACTTTCCATGAAAGCTACCATCAAGTCTATTTGTTTAGCATTCGTTGTAGGCCTAAATATTAGAAATATCTTATTTTTATGTTTTTCACCATTATATTTATTATTTAACTTACATTTTCTCCCTCATCAAAATGAAAACCAAACAAAAAAAAAAAAACCAAAACCATTGAATAAAAAGTACAGGAAGAGGCATATCGAGAAAAAAGTGAAGTAGTTTTCATAATTGTGTGAGTTACACAAACACAAATGCATTGACACAGGGCTGGAGTGAAGGTAGACGGCTATTTGCTGGGGCGCCGAAAGGAATATTTTGCTAAATTTTTTTTTGGGTGGTTTAGTAAAAATATGTGTAGCTACTAGCTAGAAGTACTGGAATATGATTTCCATTTTCTCAGAAGTACTTATTCACAAACAAAGGAGCATAGCTATTACTGTAAGCCTTAAAAAGAAACTTTTTTAATTTGGTTAAATTTATTTGATCAAATAAATAATTGAGTTTTTTTTTGGATTTATTGCTGGCTGGATTATAATATCGAATAAAGTACACTTGAAGTAATAAAATTAAACTTACCTCTTACAGGAACCTGAAAATTTTAAATGGATAAATGAAAATATAGTTTTTAGTTTTATGTATAATTTTAATGAAAAAAAAACATTATCACAGATATTTTCCTTAGTCAAATACATAATTTGAAATCACAATTTATTTAATACATACATAGGTAAATTCCCCTGAAGTGAACTGTTTTTGTCAATTTAGTTCTAATTGATAACTTGTCGTTACTTCGTGATGCAACATAAAAATATCTTGTCTTTAAAAATATTTCAATTATCATTTTTGAAATAAATCCGAAATGACCCGCGTTCATTGTATATAAAACTTATAGTGCTATCATCCTTTGTATATGAAAACTATAGTACTATCATGGCGAGTTTTTTTTAGGGTTGCAGAGGTCCTGGTGGTGGCGCTGCAAAATGTGAGGTGTAAAATTCGATTTGGGGAGTCTTTAAGCGTCGAAAATTGGTGGTAGGGGCAAGAGTAGACTATTTTTTGGATTATTGCATCCAAAAAATATCAATAAATATCATTTAAAACCTCCATAAGCTCTCCGCAAAAAAAAAGTAAGGGTTGCATAGGTAAATTAGATGTCGCCCTATTCGACTTCCACCATGATAGTACTATAGTTTTCATATACAAAGTATCATCACGATGATTTTTGTGTTGTGGGGTGTGGTCGTTTGAGGGCGCACTTGTATATACACAGAAACAGCAACCAAAAAATTAGTTAGGGGTGTGATCGCCAGGGGGACGACGTGTGGAACGTGTTCATGAGAGTACTATGCAAATTTATATACAATGGACATGGAACGTATATGAATCCAAAAACGTATTCAATTGTATGTATGTATACCCTCATGAATAAATATCTCAGACATTATCTTCTTCATCGTGACCGCCGCCGCCGCCATGTCCGTCTTCGGTATTTCTCATACCATTAGGATTCATTCCAGCTTAGCATCTGTTAAATCTGTAAATTGATGGTATATTGTCAGCCAAAGAACTTTTTTTAAAGACATTTTCAAAGCAAAGAAATTGTAAAAAAAAAAACTGAATACATCTAGAGTAGCTTGTCGAACAAGTACGACATCTGGACACGTAGCATCAGTGGTCTGAAATGGTGTAGTGCGTAAGTGCACATGACTACAAAGACTGAGCAGATCTGATATGCGTGGGTTCGAATGCTACAAGTGTTCTTCAAAATAAAATTGGATTAAAGCTCAGCACCACTAAGGAGTTTGATGATTGCCTGGCAAGCATGAAATAGCTATAACTCCGGCCAAAAATAAAATATAAATGAATTAATAGAAAATTAATTCATACAAAACAATTGGTGGTAGTGCCTTTAAGTTGTTGTTGTTGTTCACAAAAATTTAATCAAACTCCTCCTAGTGTTTTTAGGATTGACTAAGCTATAAGATTGGATTACTTACGTTCGCAAGTTTCCTTTGCTTCATAATGTGGGATGGTTTTCTCAGTATATATGTTAGGGCTACAGTCACCGGTGGGTGTATTTGGGGCTTAAAGAGAACCATATTAATGAATGTTATCAGAATTGATGGATCACAGTAGCCGAGTATGGCGCTGAAAAAAAAATAAAATATTAATTTTCAACAAAAAAGAATCTCTTTCACCAGGACATCATTTATAACTGAAAAACGTTTAAATTATCAAAATCTAATCAGAACTTTCGGAGTTAGAGATTGGTTTACAATTTTTTTTTGAGGATTTTCCTTGAAATTCTCACTTACTAGCAGCGCCACATATAAACCGTCACTATTTTAGTTCCACTGACCACTGGTTTGATTTGGATGATTTAAACGTATTCTAGTTATAAATGATATCCTGCAGGTGTTTTAAGAAATTTTTAAATATTGAATTTTATGTGGCACTAGTGAGAATTTAAAGGAAAACCCTCGAAAAAAAATTAAAAAAATACTTGTTAACGAAAATAAATGAACATTTTACACCTGATTACACCACAAAAATACTGGTTATATAACTAAACTAATGTAAATTTTTATGTAAAACACTCACCTGTTTGCTGAAATAAACGAAAAACGCTCGACAAAAATTATTATTAGTAATATATTAATAAATATTTTGAAAAAAGTAAAAATCGAAATTGAAAATCACTGAAAATTCAACACAATTGACATTTTTTTTTATTTTTTGTTTGATCTGTCAAAGGTGAGTATTTTAACAGATGTGTTGTGCTCATTTGCTTAAGGGTTGCTTGCAAGCATTTTTTAGGCTACTCTTCTACTTTTTGATACTTTTTCTATTTATTTGTAATTAAATATATATAAATGGCAAGGCATTTGTATACCAGAACCAATAAATGGCAATGTACAATTATATTATGTTCAAAAATGGTCAAAAAAAGCAATTTTATTAAAAAATATTAAATTTTTGAATTTAACGGATGCTGGTTTTAAATTATCTGGGCCCACTTATCCACCACAATTGGGTTCCGCGCATGAATCTTTTCGTTGAGCTAAAGGTGGTTCAGCCTTCATTTAAAATGCACGGGGCACTACGACGACGTGGTCTACGAATCGGTACAAATCAGCTTGTAGGGCGATAGAGAACGAACCTCTCGAGTCGGTTCTCTAGGTAAAGGTAGAACTATAATCGTCGAACGTCAGCTGAAGTAGTCGTAAGAAACGAAGCGATTACGAGGAATTTATATAACGCGCCCATTATTGCGATTAGGCGGCTTTCGTTAGGCTTCGTTAACTTTCGCTATCGATAGCAAGAGCGCTCATCCACCGCTCCTGCGAAAGTGAATTGAGTGATATATACAAAAATCAAAATGGTGGAAGCATATAATATGGCTGACTTCTCCATTTGAGTTTCAGAAAGCTAATTTTCGTCCGGTTTTGACATTAGCTTCCTACCACGTTCGACGATTATAGTTCTACCTTAAGTCTTTTCTCTATGCACACGCCCTTAAATAGATCATACTAATAGATTATAAGAAAAGTACTAAACCGATTTAAAATGATTACTGGCATCACTGTTACATGTCAGCTGCTGTATATATTTTTTTCATCAGAAAAAAAAAACAAAAACTCCAGAAAGTTGAAAAAAATGACGGAAAAGTGAAAAAGAGAATATTTAATTTTAATTAAAACGGATTACATTGAAGTGAATAAAATAATTGAATCACTAATGTGAGTGTTATCTTTATGCAAACAAAAATAAAGCAAATAATTAAGGTGCTTGAAAACTACGCATAAAACCAGAGAACAAATTGAGATCTGTGTCGCATAAAACAGACAGACAAAAAGAAATGGCAATTTTCGTTCCAATTAGAATAAATGCACTTTTATAGAGAAAAACAATTATTTGACGGTGCATTATACCTAATTAGTTGAAAATTTTCTGGCAAAAAAACCAGCAAAAAAAATTAATAAGAAAAACCTAACAAGAGTTATGCTAGTTTGGAATTATTACACACTCACAACAAAAGTTTTTAAAAAAGTTAAAAATAATTCCTAATAAGTCTACAAGCAGTAGTAGTAGTAGTTTTTATTGAGATTTTTCTTTTTCAACAAATTTATATTCCTAATTCTATGGTAACATATTCACTTACATTTTATAGTAATTTGCCGACTTAGAATTGGTGACTAAACAATTATTGTATGCGAATTTTAATACTTTCAAAAGGAAAAATAAATTTATATTTGTGAGACACTATCTTTAGGTGAACCAAATTATAATCGCATAAACAAACTTTAATTGCTATTGCAATTTTCTGTTTTGTTGTTTATTAGTTCCTGAAAGTTTTGGCCTTTCTTCCACCTCTTCCCATTTTATAACTAATGTCTCTGTTACCGTTAGCTTAAACGTACCGTGCCAGTTGAAAAGGAAGAGACAGAAATTGGGTTAAGTTGAGTAAACCCGTTATTATTGTTTTAAACAGGCCTGCATTTCTCTCCTTTTGTTCATCTTCTCGAATGCATTTTAAGTTTCTACTTTTGAATTTGAACTCCCTCATCATAATCCTTGTGGGGGTTGCCAAATGCTAACTGCGACTGCTGGTGATCGGTACTGTGCTGATAGCGGCTATGTTTAGCCGGTCAGAAAATCAGAAAGAAACGAAAGCGGTCGCTTTGGCAGTACATACATATGTCTTGTATTTCTCGCTTTCCGGAATCGGCCTACAAAATACGCATTTAACTATCGCCAATAACCATACAAGTTTTTTTTTTATCAGGAATAGGAGACAGATTTTTTTCGATTTGAGTTCAATGTATCTCCTATGAGATAAATATTAATTTTTCTAATATCAATGCAAAAAGATAACAATGGTTGATGATAACCTAAAACCAAATTATCATAAAAGCCACCAAAACCAACTCTAGCAAGTAACACGCAGTCTGATGATGAATAGATACTTATTCCGAAACACTAAAAACAAATAATGTGATATGATTAAGCTTGCATGAAGTTGGTCAAAATTGATAATTGCAATTGGCTGTAATCTTGCCTACGTTTGTTCAACTTTTTGAAAAAATTTTCAATTACGGTTTGGAATTGATTCCCCTTCAACAAAATCGACGGATTTTTGCAAAGAAATGCAGTTCGATTTTTTGTATCATGGGCTCGTATGTATAGACCCTGGTTCAACCTAATAATTTTTTTCATTATAAGGTTGTTTTTTTTATAAAATGCACCAAAACACCATTTTCGAGCCTGATTTCAATTTAATGCCTATTCAATGTAATAAAGTAAATCTCAAAACTTTTCATATGACATAATTTGTAATAATGTAATGTACGCAATCATTTTTGGACAATGTTGAAGATGACGCCAAAAGAAGTATGTTCATTTTCCCATTTTTTGAGAAAGTGTCATTTCGCTTTGACAGTTTTAACACTTTTTGCTGAAAAGAGATGCCAAACAGTTTATAACAGTTGTGGTTTTATCATGAATAACCTACTACCTGAACAGAATGCGAAGGAAAAATAAGCGTAAAAAGCTTGAATATGTTCTGGGTCTGCTTAAAAATTTAAATATTTTGGTACTTTTTACTTTTTGTTTGAATGATTAATTTAGAATGGAAAGAAATAAAAATTTGCAAAATTAACATAATGGAAAATTATTTTAGAAAAGTACAAACGGTTCCATAATTTTGCAAACAATTTTATACAATTTTAAAAACAAATAAAGATTTTATCCAAAAAAAAATTTTGACGAAAACGTTTTTTTACAACATAAGCAACGATTTTTTGTCATATCGTATTTTCAGAATTTTTAAACGCTTCGAAAAACGTGAGTGTACACATTTTTCTAAAAGTTGTACAAACGATGTACACACAATATTATCAACTTTGGCGAACTCGAAAGCATTTGCGCTAACTACCTGTAAGCTATAATTAAGTATGAATTTTTTTTAAATTTTCAAATTCTGTTTATATTTTTATTCAAATTTCATCCATATTAAAATAAAATTAGACTTGACTAAATAATTATATCTCAAAGACTAATTTTTTACAATTGAGAAACAAGGATATAAGGAAAACTTTTTTTCTGCAAGTTCGCAAACTGAGATTGTAGTTCTTAAATACGAATACCAACAGAAATAAGCCGCAACATTTCAGCCTGATCCGTAAAAAAATCAAAATTTCAAAATTAACACTTTTCCTAAATATTAAATGTTTGTTCATAACAAGAAGTTATTTAGTTGACTGGAATAAAAACCGCGACTATTAGTTATCATAAATTTTTTTTTTATTTTGCAGTGAAAATCAGTTGAAAGGCCACTCTGATTGGCTGAAGACCGACCCACAGTTAAAATTATTGAATTAAACTTAACAAAGAATAATATGGGAAATTGTTTGAAAATCTCGAATGCTGATGATATATCCTTACTGCGAGGCAGTGACAATGGAAGCGGACGTGATTCCTCATCTGATCAAATTGGCCCATTACCGATATATTCTGTATGTTATATATATATTTTACTTGGATAGAACAACAATATATATATATATCTATATTTTTTATACTTAGGAAATCCTGCAACCAGTTTTCTATCCATCGCCATCGGTTAGTCGACCAGTGTCACATTTAACCGAAGAAGAACAAATAAAAATTGCCAAACGAATTGGTCTAATACAACACCTTCCAATTGGTTCATATGATGGATGTAAAAAATCCCGCGAATGTGTTATTTGTATGATTGAATTTTGTGTTGGTGAATCAGTTAGATATTTACCGTGTATGCATATATACCACGTTAGTTGTATTGATGACTGGCTTATGCGTAGTTTAACATGTCCAAGTTGTATGGAACCAGTAGATGCCGCTTTGTTAACTAGCTACGAAGCAACGTAATATAATTCTGTCGATTTATTATTATTATTATTTTTTTGAAATATTATTTTATGGGTCTTGTATATATATATATGAATTTTAATATATATATATATATAAAACTATATACTATGTACATACTTATACATAAACTTAGGATATAATTAGGTATTAATTCATATGTGTTATCATTTTATCTGGCTTAAAATCATTTTAAAATGAAGTTAAATTTGTTTGTTGTTGTTGTTTGTATATACAAGATAGAAATTTCGTGAGTATTACTTAGAATTAGGTCATACATGTTTGCGTTTGATGAGCTAATCAGGGAAAATCATTGAAAATCGATGCAAAAGTAGCATAAAGTTACATAGTAGAGCCCCAGGAGTGGAAAAAAGTGGATAAAGCTTTCACGTCAAAAATACCATCTATAACATTATGTAGTTCAAAAGGCAATAGCAAAAACAGATGCAACTACCCGAAGAGCAATCTAAAATTTTTCCTGAGTTTAACCTGGCCAACCCCTCAAAGGAGCCTATTGAAGTTGAAAAGTTGAGTTTGTTTGTTAAAAGTATGAGTGAGAATGATATCTTTGTTGCGTTGACTGAATAGGCAGGTATTCCCCAGATATCTCGCATGCAATGACGCAATGAAACTTAATTGAAACTCGTCTATTTATTTGTCTGTATACTTTTTTCTTGTTTTAAGCCAACTTGCCTTGTCCCAACTTTAGGTGACATTTTGTGAGGAATATAATAATACCACATGACCATCATTTTCAAAATGAAGCACGATCGCGATTTCGTGTCATACAAAATCGTTTAAATTGAATTAAAAAATCCTAAAATAATTAACCATTTAAGACTATATGAAACACAAAAATTAAATACCTTTTTCGACACATGAGGAATGTTAGTAAGTTTAGGTTAGGTTAAAGTGGCTGTTGGTTAGAAATCAACACATCATCATCATCATCGGCTCGACAACCGGGGTCCGGTCCTGGCCTCCTTCAACAAGTCTCTCCACCTATCCCGATCTTGAGCCGACGCCATCCAGTTGCGCACCCCAAGGCTTCGGGCGTCCTGGTCTACGCCATCTCTCCAGCGCAAGCATGGTCTACCACGCTGCCGTCTACCATAGAATGTACCACAAAGGACTTTCCGAGCAGGTTCCTCTTCACTCATGCGAGCTAGGTGCCCTGCCCACCGGAGTCTACCGAGCTTAATTTTTGTCACTATGTCTGCTTCAAGGTAGATTGCGTACAATTCATGATTGTACCGTCTCCGGAATCGCCCTTCCTCACATATGGGGCCAACAATTCTCCTTAAGACTTTTCTCTCGAGTGTCTTTTGCTAAGCACCCAAGTCTCGGATCCATACGTGAGTACTGGCAGGACCATGGTCCTGTACAGCAGGTATTTAAAGGATTGCACCACTTCAAATTCGTGCTCCGCTACCTTGATTGTTTGACCAACTGTTCTTCTCGCATTCGACGCCACCATGTACTTTGTTTTACCTTCACTAATGTGCAGCCCCAGATTTTGTGCCGCCTGCTCGATCTGGATGAAGGAATCGTGTACAGCTTGTTCGGTTCTTCCGATGATGTCAATGTCGTCTGCGTAAGCCAGTATCTGGCTGGACCTGTTGACGATGGTCCCTCTTGTTGCCGTGCCAGAGTCACGGATTGCTTTCTCCAACGCCAGGTTGAAGAGGAGGCAGGCCAAACCATCCCCTTGTCGGAGTCCATTAAAGATGTTGATTGGTCTGGATAGCAATCCGGCTATTTTTACTTGGCTTGTTACGTTGGTCATGGTCAACCTACAAAGTCGTGTCAACTTATTTGGGATGCCGAATTCTCTCATGGCTTTGTAAAGTTCTACCCTGGCTATGCTATCATAGGCGGCCTTAAAGTCTATAAACAGATGGTATGTTGGGATGTTAAATTCTAGACATTTTTCCATCGCCTGCCTAAGGGTAAAGATCTGATCAGTTGTTGATTTGCCTGGAATGAAACCACACTGATATTGGCCGATTATGGTTTTAGCGTATGGGGCTATCCGTTCTTGTAGGATAGAGGAGAGTATCTTATAGGCGGTACTCAACAACGTGATACCTCTATAATTGCTGCACGTTGTGACATCTCCCTTCTTATGTATGGGGCAAATTATACCTTTTCGCCAGTCTTCTGGCATTTCTTCCTGCTCCCATACGTGTACTAGAATATCATGAATTGCTTGGCGTAAGGCTGGCCCGCCGTGGTGGAATAGTTCGGCTGGTATGCCATCGGCTCCCGGGGCTTTGTTTTTCTTAAGCCGGGCTATAGCCTTCTCAACCTCTTCTATGCTTGGTGGCGGTAACATAGGGTAATCTTCTTGAAGTAGTGGAGCCTCTACTTCTGCAGTGAGCTGACCATTTAGCAATTCATTAAAGTACACTTCCCATCGCTCCAGTATGCTTTGGGGATCGGTGATCAGATTTCCCCCTCCGTCCTTGCAGTAAGTGCAGCGTGGTGTGTACTGCGTCATGTTTCGGACGGATTGGTAGAACTTCCGCGCCTGTGCGGACCTCGCTCTCGGCTTCTTTCTAAATCACAGATGATGTTCTTCTCCCAGGCTGATTTTTTCTGTCTGTGAAGCCGTTTTTCTATTCTTCTGAGCTCTTTATATTCATCTTCGCGTGCCCGCGTTCTATGAGATTGTTGCATTGCTCGGTACGCAACATTCTTACGTTCAGTCGCTAGCTTGCATTCATCATCAAACCAGTCGTTCCGACTTCTACGACTGCTGCCTAAGATGGAATTGGCAGTACTAATGACAGTGTTTTTAAGGCGTGTCCACTTCTCATCTACGCCCAGCATACTGGCTCCAGGACTTACTCTCCCTGGATCGAGTGGTTCTAGGGCGAGTCCTAACGCAAGTCCAAAGGTGTTACTGGTGTTTTCATTGCGTAGTGCAGCCGTGTTGATTCGAACCTGATCGGCGGATGCAATACGTCTTCGCAAGGCAATCCGCCCTCGAAAAACCATACCAACAAGATAGTGATCCGAGTCGATATTGGCACCTCGGTACGTTCGTACCGTCATCAAGTTCGAGTAGTGGCGACGGTCTATCAACACGTGGTCAATTTGGTTACGAGTGGCTCCATCAGGTGATACCCAGGTGGCTTTGTAGATATCTTTACGCGGGTACCTGGTACTCGCAACGACCATGTTTTTCGATGCTGCCAATTCTAGGACTCGAA
Source organism: Syrphus vitripennis (assembly GCA_958431115.1). Taxonomy (NCBI): domain Eukaryota; kingdom Metazoa; phylum Arthropoda; class Insecta; order Diptera; family Syrphidae; genus Syrphus; species Syrphus vitripennis. The sequence continues at coordinate 5,180,429 of OY288111.1, read as the reverse complement.
GTCCATTGTCATTAGTGTTCTCATGCAAACTATGGGTGCCTGCGTAATGCCTGAATACCGGCTCCCGACCTATTTTAGCGTTCAAATCCCCAAGGATGATTTTAACATCATACCTTGGACAGGCATGGAGGGCCCTCTCGACTTGTTCATAGTAAGTCTCTTTATCTTCGTCTGAGGACTCCTCCGTAGGTCCGTGAACGTTAATGAGGCTGATGTTCTTGAATTTGGGTGCATAGCCTTTCGCTTATAGCGTTAAAGCCGATGACGGTAGACTTCATTTTTTCGCTGACCAGGAAGCCTACCCCGAGCACATGGTGTTTTGTATGACAGCTGTAATATAAGTCATATTCTTTCTTTTGCAAAACACCATTCCCTGTCCATCTTATTTCTTGCAGTGCTGTTATGTCAGCTTTATATTTTGACAGGGTATCGGCTAGCTGCTGAGCAGCTCGAGCTCTATAGAGCGATCGTACGTTCCATAAGAAAATTCTAAAATCGTTGTTCCGTTTTCGTTGCAAGGGTTGTCGTCGTGAGATCAGTCCGCTTCCGAGGCTTGTTGACGGTCTCGTAATTCTTTTAGTTTTACGGAACAGGGAATTAACCTGTTGCCAACCTGTGGAAATAGCCTGATCATATTAGCCAAACCTTTTTGGGGTTTGTTTCTAGCGGCCGCCGCGAAGAGGCTATGATCACACTTCCACCAGTCCCGAATAGTTACGGCACGTGCATGTTTTCGTATGCTACATGTTATTCCCCCTATTGTGTTGGCGCTGCAAAATGTGAGGTGTAAAATTCGATTTGGTGAGTCTTTAAGCGTCGAAAATTGGTGGTAGGAGCAAGAGGAGACTATTTTTTGGATAATTGCATCCAAAAAATATCAATAAATATCATTTAAAACCTCCATAAGCTCTCCGCAAAAAAAAAGAGTAAGGGTTGCCGGCATACATTAGATGTCGCCCCATTCGACTTCCACCATGAGAGTACTATAGTTTTCAAATACAAAGGTATATCGTTCATAGATTATAACGTTTTCTTTGAGCCGGGAAAGGTCTTCTTTAATAGCCAGGATTTCAGCTTGGAACACGCTACAATGATCAGGTAGACGAAAGGAGAGACTTAATTTTAGTCTATCGGAGTATACGCCTCCACCAACCCCAACATCCGTTTTTGAACCGTCTGTGAAGAAGTTAATAGGATCATCACTCAGAGATGATGTATCCTCCCAAGTAGACCTGGAAGGGAGAGTCACCTTGAAGCTATGTTTGTTGAAGTGAGGATGGGGGATGGTGTAGTCGATTTCAATTGATCTGAATGAGTGAGGAGGCTTGAAGCCGTATGGCAGTGTTTGCTGCCATTTGCTTGCCGAAGATGTCCAGCCGTATTAGATGGAAAAGAACATCAAGTGAGGCGGAGGGGGTGGAGCGAAGTGCTTCTTCCATACATAGACAGGCCGTTCGTTGGACTTTGCTGAGTTTATCACGATTTGTCGCTATATCCAGCGCAGTCCACCAAACCGCTACCCCGTATGTAAGGATTGGCCTTATAACCGAGATATATAGCCAGTGTGTAATGCGAGGTTGTAACCCCCATTTATTCGAATGATAGTGAAAAGTAAAAAAAAAGTTTAATTATTCACCAAGTTATTCCCTGCAGGTCAAAATAAACTTTTAAAATACAAAATTAATATCTTAAATTTTATAATTGAAATTGATAGATGGGCTTTGCATATGAAATCTATAGTACTCTCATCAGCAAGTTCCACACAGCTTTGTGATGTGTTCGTTTGAGGGCGCACTTGTTTATAAACAGAAACAGCTTTGTATATGAAAACTATAGTACTATCATGGCGAGTTTTTTTTAGGGTTGCAGAGGTCCTGGTGGTGGCGCTGCAAAATGTGAGGTGTAAAATTCGATTTGGGGAGTCTTTAAGCGTCGAAAATTGGTGGTAGGGGCAAGAGTAGACTATTTTTTGGATTATTGCATCCAAAAAATATCAATAAATATCATTTAAAACCTCCATAAGCTCTCCGCAAAAAAAAAGAGTAAGGGTTGCATAGGTAAATTAGATGTCGCCCCATTCGACTTCCACCATGATAGTACTATAGTTTTCATATACAAAGGAAACAGCAACCAAAAAATTAGTAAGTGATGTGATCGCTTGGGGCCGACGTGTGGAACGTGCTTATGATAGTACTATGCATTGTATATCAATTTGCATAGTACTATCATCAGCACGTTCCACCACGTCGGCCCCAGGCGATCACAGCGCATACTAATTTTCTGGTTGCTGTTTCTGTGTATATACAAGTGCGCCCTCAGACGACCACAGCGCACGACTTAAAATCATCGTGATGATAGTACTATAGTTTTTATATACAAAGCACATGGACTTTTTTTTACTCGTCGTGTCCATATTTTCTTCAGCCATGACCATTGTATATCAATTTGCATAGTACTATCATCACGATGATTTTTGAGTTGTGCGCTGTGGTCGTCTGAGGGCGCACTTGTATATACACAGAAACAGCAACCAGAAAATTAGTATGCGCTGTGATCGCTTGGGGCCGACGACGTGGTGGAACGTGCTGATGATAGTACTATGCAAATTTATATACAATGGCCATGGCCATTTGAGGTTAAACACGCGCGAACAATTCATTCGTTGTAGTGTGGATGGTATATGGAACGCGAATAGAGTTTGACAATTCGTAACAAAAAATTGCAATTCGCGACGAACAATTTTATTTATCAAATTTCTCTGATTTTAACAATTTAAATGCTAATTTTACTATCTTAACATTTAAATAAATAAGGTTTCTATAATTTTGGTCTAGGAACGTTTTAAATCCAATTTGTTCGTTCATTCGTCGTTCGTTGGTCGCTCTCATGTGAAAAGTGCTTTATACTACGTTTTCACCAAAGGTTAATCTCGTTGGGGATTAGTAAATCTTCTGAAGTGTTTCCACCACATTAAAAAGATTTAAATAAGATTAAATTTGACAGCTTCCTTGAAAATTCAAATGGCGTTCTCTTATTTCTTATGAAGTGAGTGAGATAGAGGGTTCCATCTGTATCAAACAGAGCAAAAAAAATGTGGAATACGTTCCACAACACAAAGAGCATATGAATTTAGGGGTGTCATTGTATATGAATTTAGATAGTACTATCATTAGCACGTTCCACACGTCGTCCCCCTGGCGATCACACAACTAACTAATTTTCTGGTTGCTGTTTCTGTGTATATACAAGTGCGCCGCCAGACGACCACACAACACAACTAAAAAATCATCGTGATGATAGTACTATAAGTTTTATATACAATGGGGGTGTTCGGTTTTTGAATTTATTTGTCCATGAAGATTTATACAAGATTTATTTGAAATCTCAAGATTTATTAATATGGTAAATCTTCGAGATTTGTACAAGATTTATGGATAATCTTAAAGCGCGATTTAGCTCTTGGTGAAAACGTAGTATAACGTATGATTTCAAAAATAATTCAAATAAAGGGAGATGTCCGCCTAAGGGAGGTGTCCGCTGTACACAAACCATTAAATTATTATTCTTTGGGAATGAATTTTGTTCCCAGTTGGGAACACCTTAAGAGAAACTTCGTTGGACAGACATTGCTAGTTAAGGACCTTTTCAGTGAGCGGTGTCGAAATTGGGTAAAATCACATTAGAATGAAAGGTACTTCATAGGCGTTTTCTACTTTTTTTTCAATAAGGATGTTTCTATAGATGTTTCTGTATTACAATTTTCAAAATTGGTGACACTAAAATTTTCTGTTAAAAAAAACGTATTACTAAAAAAATAAAGAAAAAAATAAGAAGCCTTTCTTGAAGCCCATTCTTCAATGTGTGCACTACAGTTGATTTGATGCACTTGACATTAAATTTGTGGTGCATGAACTGCTTAAGGGACTGCTTTTGATATTACTGTTTAAAAAAATTAAAAGACCTTTCTTTTGGTAAATTTTGACAGAATTTTATGTCCAATTACCTGAAAGTATGGATCACACTACTTGATCTATAAGCTCTCACTTTTCTATCATTTTGTTATGATACATAAAATAGCCTTAAAAATCACATTTGTTATAAAATAAAGTATATTGCGTTTGACACATGACAATCTTTCAAAAATCATATCAAATAATCTGTAAAATTCAGATTCATTTATTGAGACTTATTTTAAAAGTTTACATTTGATATCTCATTGAAAATACGAAAGTATTTTTAAACTTTAATTATGTTAAATGAAAACATAGGAGGCTCGGCTCTCGCAATAATGTCAAAATGAAATTGCCAACATGGCTATATAGATACTTATACACGTTATGAAAGCTTTTGCTCATAAAGCTATTATAATTTTAACATCTGACGCCAATGGTCGGTAAATACAAGGCTACGAAAAATTATACAATTAAAAGAGATACAAAAAAAAAATTATGAAATCATGGAAATACAATTTAAGAGTGGGATGTACCAAGTTAACCAGTTCTGGTTGTAATAGCTAACGATTAATATTATTATTATTACATTTTGAATATAGATGTTATTTTAAAAACAAATTCGTTTGCGGTAGTCTACATTGTTAAATCTTCTCTGATTAGAGGAGTTATTTTAAGCATAATTTTATGTAAATCGATAGCGTTATAAAATTTTAAAAAAATAATGAATAGCAGTTACATACATAATAAAATACGTACAAATAAAAAGTAAAATATACTTATAGTCTAGGTAAGAGAAATAAGCTCTGCCAGCCAATTAAACTTACATATGTTCATTGTATATGAATTTGCATAGTACTCTCATGAACACGTTCCACACGTCGGCCACCTAGCGATCACACCCCTAACTAATTTTCTGGTTGCTGTTTCTGTGTATATACAAGTGCGCCCTCAGACGCCCACACCCCACAACACAAAAACCATCGTGATGATAGTACTATAAGTTTTATATACAATGCATATGTTGTTACATTTTTGAATTTGTTTTTTTTTTTTTTTTATTTTCTTTTTTGATTTTTTTTTTCTGTAGATGTGAGGACTAAATTAGAGTACGAAAACCAGTTTACCCACGGTTTTGCCCTATTATGGCTTTCTGATAAAAATCTATCAGAGGCCCATCGGCAGAAAGATCGATTCCTTCGTTAACGAGAGTGAAAGGAGATAGGTAAGGAGAATATGTGTGTTTAATTGTATCATTTTCATTATATTTCATTTTGTCTAATGATTTCAATAAAAGAGAAGTGGCATATTTAGAAAACGGAATGATGTTTGCATAAGTAGTTATAAATATAAGAATGTTTGTTAACGCATAATCTTAAGATTTTTCTTTCCAGCACCTCCAGCTCGCCCATGATAGTGGGGGAGATGGAGAACCAGACGGGAAATCCATAGGTTAGTACGGGTCTGATCATTGTTTTGTAAAAAAGAGTCTTGACCTTCTTGTTCAGTACACTGCTCTTTAGTAAAGGCATCAGTGTTTCTGGCTTTAGTTTTAGTAATTCTTGCATAATTGTTAAATTCGAACAGTTTGTTGAAATTAACTCCCAAATACTTCAATGAGTTACCAAATTTTAGTCTGGTTGTTGTTCAATGCAAGAATGAGATTTTACCGCTCGCATTCCTGATGCATATGCATTCGGATTTCCTTTGTATATGAAAACTATAGTACTATCATGGTGGAAGTCGAATGGGGCGACATCTAATTTACCTATGCAACCCTTACTCTTTTTTTTTTGCGGAGAGCTTATGGAGGTTTTAAATGATATTTATTGATATTTTTTGGATGCAATAATCCAAAAAATAGTCTACTCTTGCCCCTACCACCAATTTTCGACGCTTAAAGACTCCTCAAATCGAATTTTACACCTCACATTTTGCAGCGCCACCACCAGGACCTCTGCAACCCTAAAAAAAACTCGCCATGATAGTACTATAGTTTTCATATACAAAGGGATTTCGCTGCATTTATATCAATACCCCATCTATAGAACTATGTAATAGAATGCAAGTGGCTTTTTAAATATCTTAGGGCATCAAGTGGATAGTCGGCATTAGCATAAATTAAGGTATCGTCCGCGTACAAAATGGCTTGTGAAACTATAGTATTTGCAATAAAGTGGGCATGGGGGAAATCATGCATGAAGAGGTTGTAAAGCCTTGGGCCCAAAATAGACCCTTGAGGGACACCACTATTAGAGGAAGCATTGACCGACTTCGTATTTTTAATTTCGAAGAAAAATTCGCTATCCGATAAGAAGCTAATAAGCATATTGGTTAAATGTCTGGGGTATTGTATAGGTAGTTGTAAGATTTTAAAGATAAGGCCCTCCCTCCAAACCCCATCAAACGCTTTTTCAATATCTAAGGCACAAGCCGTAGTGCATTTCTTATCTTTAAGGTTATCTGTTACGTCCTTGTGCACTTTAAGGAGGGCATGCACCGTCGAGTGACCCTTACGGAACCCGAATTGCAAATCTGGGATGAACTCAATGTTTTCTTCAACATGACAGTCAATTTTACTGAGGATAATTCTTTCCAGTAATTTTCCTAAATTTGAAAGGAGTGAAATTGGTCTATAGTTCTGGATGTCATGACAATTTTTTTTTTTTTTGCAAGGAAAGTAGCTTGGCAACCTTCCATGATTTAGGGAAGTAGCCATTATTTAGGCAGTTGTTAAATAGGATAACCAAACATTTTATTGCTATGGGAGGTAGCTTTTTCAGTATGAAATTTGAGATACCTCTGGCCCGGCCGATTTTTTTGCATTTATAAATTTTATGAAATTTAGGACCTCTGAGAATGAGGTGAAGAATTCGTCCTCAAAAAAAATAAAAATGTGCGGTGGGACCTGATGTTTTGCGGATAAAACTGAAGACTTGACGTTATTTCATAAGAATAAATCTGAACTTGGTATTTTTTCACGATATATTTCGAAGAAGTGGTTCTTAAATTGTTCAACAATTTCTTGCTCAGAAGAGAAGTGTTGGTCATTAACAGTTAATTTGTTACATGAAAACTTTTTGTTTTTCCCCAAGAATCTTTGGGCCTCTTTGAATGGTTGTGGGCCGGGTTTGATTCATCCAAATTCTTACTTTATCTTGGAGAATTTTTTTTAACAAGGAAATTTTGTTTTCTAGCGTTTTGTATTCTAAAGAAGAACGGTTATAGGTGCCATGAAAAATTGATTTAAGTTTTTTTTTTTGCCATTTAGACTTAGTCCTATAAAGAATCTTAATGTTTTCAGGGAGTGAATTATATTTTTTAACTTCTCGAGGATGGTGAGTGGAAAAATTGTTAGCTGCCTCGTTAATAATCATGTTAAAGTTGTTGATGTGACCGTCTATGTCAATGCTACTTAGGCAAACGTCGGTAGGAGGTAAGTTTTGGACGAGATTTTCTTCAACCATCCTTTGGAAATTAGATAAGAGAGCATTTGTAAAACATTTTGTAAAGTTTGGAATGTGGGGAACTATTTCCAATTCTGAGAAGTTTATTTTCAGAGAAAGTGGGAAATAGTCCGAGTATGGCGGTAATGTTTCAATAGTATAATTGGGATTAGCTAGATTTATAAGGTCTGACGATATGATAAAATGGTCAAGAAAAGAGGGACCACTAGAATAAGTGGGAGTATTCGCATTTAAGTTTATAAATGATGGAGTCACTGAAGCTAGTCAATTAGTAAGGGATCTACCTCGTGTGTTTAGCTTTCAGGTCGCCGCCTATGATGCAGCCATCGAAAATATCGGAAAGAATTTTTATTTTTTCCATATCGTCAGCAAATTGAGAAGTATGTAGGACAGTTACCGTGGATGTAAATGGAACTTATAAGTATTCTTTTAATGACACCTGCTATTTTAAGTTTAATTTCCACGAAAACAGAAGGGAAGTAAGTACAATTCGATTGGACTATTTTATAACTTACATTGTTTTTGATGATTAGTGCTATTCCCGGGGTTTTGTCATTCCGTAAAGACTTAATCGGGTGGAAAGTATCTATATTGGTAAATGATGTGATTTAAGCCATGTTTCTTGAATACATGCTATGTTAGTTTCTGTAGCTAGAAGGGATCTAAAAAGATCAACTCTTCTGCTATGATCTATTAAGGACTTAATCTTATGGCTTAGGAATTTTATGTTCATCATTTTTGTGTTAATAGAATTTTATTGAAAATATTCAAAAAATTCAGGCGTTTTTCTTGAATATTCGCATTAGAATCTTTAAAATTTTTTACAAAATTTACAATTTCACCAAGTAGTGTAGAAACTTCCATACCAAAAAGCTCTTTCGATAAACCAAGAAATTGGCTTAGATAATTATTGTTTTTAGACAAGGGGAGTGCTTGAGAAAATCCTTCAGGAGGTGATAATTGTGAGAGATGTTTAGAGACCCTTGATGGGGGATTTGATAGAAATTGAGAACTATCATTGTCTTCTCTAGGGAGACTGGACCAAGAAACTTTTGGAGACGGCCTTTTTTGTTGCACTAAAAGTTGGGAGTCAGGAATCTTGTTAATTTTAGATTCCCTGGCTTCTCTAAAAACCATACGTCTTTTTTGTTCATATTTTTTAAAAGCTTCACAGCCCCTATAGTTGGCGGGGTGATCATCACGGCATCATCGATTCGATCTTGACCTGAACCTCCTTGGGATCAAACCCCGCGTTTAAACCTGCTGCCGTCACTGGAACTGATGACATTCCTTAACATGTGGTGGTGGTTTTTGCGGCGGACATGGCTTTCTTGGTGGTGGTGGGTTCCATGCATTGGGAACTTCTATGGCGGTGGTGGTGGAATGGTTGATCGAACAATTGGTGGCCTCTTCACTCGAGGACGAGGTGATTAAGTCCCCTGTGTTTGGGGCGTCTTGATGGTTTTTTTTTTTTCCTTTTAATTTTGTGCTGGTCCGGTGGTGGCCAGTCTTCAGTTGGTTTATCATTCTTATAATTGTAGAATTGGCTTTTTAAAACCTTGATATCCCTTAGGATTTTAAAAGGGTTGTCGTCTTGAGGTCTTTCGTCCAAATTTGCTGTAGGGCTCAGGGTTCTGCTATGCTTTCAGCTGGCGTTGAATTTAATCCAATCATTCTGGGATTTTATAGTTGCTTTACTGGTGGTTTCGCTCGAATTAATCGATGGATTACTTTCTGCTAGGACGTCTGGAATATATTCCAAATCGTCCATGAGGACAATTTCGGCCGAGTTGCAAAAATTTTGAAAAAAAAAATAATAATGGCAGATAGATTTTTCGAGTTTTTAAACAATTTGCAATTGTTGGACAATCAGCCATTAAATATTTAGATGTATGTTTAAATCTAAAACTCAAAGTAGCAAAAAACACAAAAATGATCGGAGTGACTTCATTAATCAATATTTAGGCCTATTCTGCCATATCTGTTATTCTGCTATGAATTTTCTGTTATAAGCAATAAAAGATTTTCACCATAAAAGATCTTTTATAATTGGTATTCAGATCTTCGACCTTTTATAAAATTCTGTAATGAAACTTCGAAAACGAAATTTGTTAGCAAACAGAACAAAAATCTTTTGTCATAATCAGCTGATTTATAAAAATAATAATTTGTTATGACTCTCGAATTCAATAAAAAATAAAAATATGCAAATAATAAAAGATACAAGTCATCCAAGAGTTCTGTTTAAAATTTAGATGTCTTTATTTTCGTGGTCAAGTAGAGACTGACTTAATTTCAAGATATGCATTTTTGTATCTCCAGATTAAAGGGCATGCATATGAATAATATAGATATATTATTATGTATATTAAGTGACAAACTGCAAGTCAGCAGCGTCTTTTCAGATTAAATTGAAGTGGCATCAAATCGTGTCACATTAAAGAATTCATTAGAATTCTTTGTCATATAGAAAAGTATTCACTATACACATGTATAGCACTTCAGAGGAGAAATGCTTATTCTACTATTTATGTTTATGTTAACTTATGTTTATATTATCTGAAATGGAGCGTTAAAATGCATAACAAATTTATAATAATAATAAATAATAGTTGCAATTTTTCCATCAAAACTCTTGCATTTAATTTCACAATCTAAAAAGTTGGATGAAACCTTTGTAGGTATATGAAAACTATAGTACTCTCATGGTGGAAGTCGAATGGGGCGACATCTAAAGTATGCCGGCAACCCTTACTCTTTTTTTTTTGCGGAGAGCTTCATCATCATCATCGGCTCGACAACCGCGGTCCGGTCCTGGCCTCCTTCAACAAGTCTCTCCATCTATCCCGGTCTTGAGCCGACGCCATCCAGTTGCGCATCCCAAGGCTTCGGGCGTCCTGGTCTACGCCATCTCTCCAGCGCAAGCATGGTCTACCACGCTGCCGTCTACCATAGAATGTACCGCAAAGGACTTTCCGAGCCGGTTCCTCTTCACTCATGCGAGCTAGGTGCCCTGCCCACCGGAGTCTACCGAGCTTAATTTTTGTCACTATGTCTGCTTCAAGGTAGATTGCGTACAATTCATGATTGTACCGTCTCCGGAATCGTCCTTCCTCACATATGGGGCCAACAATTCTCCTTAAGACTTTTCTCTCGAACGCGGCTAAGAGGTCGGCGGCTATTGGCCGATTATGGTTTTAGCGTATGGGGCTGTCCGTTCTTGTAGGATAGAGGAGAGTATCTTATAGGAGGTACTCAACAACGTGATACCTCTATAATTGCTGCACGTTGTGACATCTCCTTTCTTATGTATGGGGCAAATTATACCTTTTCGCCAGTCTTCTGGCATTTCTTCCTGCTCCCATACGTGTACTAGAATATCATGAATTGCTTGGCGTAAGGCTGGCCCGCCGTGGTGGAATAGTTCGGCTGGTATGCCATCGGCTCCCGGGGCTTTGTTTTTCTTAAGCCGGGCTATAGCCTTCTCAACCTCTTCTATGCTTGGTGGCGGTAACATAGGGTATTCTTCTTGAAGTAGCGGAGCCTCTACTTCTGCAGTGAGCTGACTATTTAGCAATTCATTAAAGCTTCAGTATGCTTTGGGGATCGGTGATCAGATTTCCCTCTCCGTCCTTGCAGTAAGTGCAGCGTGGTGTGTGCTGCGTCATGTTTCGGACGGATTGGTAGAACTTCCGCGCCTGGTGCGGACCTCGCTCTCGGCTTCTTTCTAAATCACAGATGATGTTTTTCTCCCAGGCTGATTTTTTCTGTCTGTGAAGCCGTTTTTCTATTCTTCTGAGCTCTTTATATTCATCTTCGCGTGCCCGCGTTCTATGAGATTGTTGCATTGCTCGGTACGCAACATTCTTACGTTCAGTCGCTAACTTGCATTCATCATCAAACCAGTCGTTCCGACTTCTACGACTGCTGCCCAAGATGGAGTTGGCAGTACTAATGACAGTGTTCTTAAGGCGTGTCCACTTTTCATCTACGCCCAGCGGAGAGCTTATGGAGGTTTTAATCGATATTTATTGATAGTTTTTGGATGCAATAATCCAAAAAATAGATGTCTTGGCTACACAACACCAATAGCTACCGTCTGAAGACCGCCACAGGAGAGGCAGCAAAAGTGTATGGTGAGGTTCGTCTTATGATCCGTTTGGCAGAACTAGAGTTTTCGCACCTATTCCTGGTAGCGGATATATGTGACGAGTGCATCGTTGGAATCGACTTCATGAAGGAGCATGGAATAATTTTGGATATCGGTAAGCAAGTTCTTAAGTACCAAAATGTGGAGATTCCGATGGTCTATGGCAACGAAAACTCAACAATTATCAGGACCGTCATCGAAAAAGACATTTGTTTGCCTGCTTCTTCGGAAGTATTCGTGTGGACGAAACTAAAAGGCGACTTTGAAAGCCATCGGTACCTCATGGTGGAACCAGATGCAAAACAACGTTCCCAAAACATCATGGTAGGGAAGACTCTGGTGGCACCAAAGAACAACATGGTGCCTGTACGGATACTGAACATCAAACCGTACGAAATTAAGCTCAAGAAGGGAGAAGTAGTTGTTCAATGTGAACCTGTATCTGCGATTACTAAGATTACCGAAGCAGAAACAAAGAAGCCCCTGAGCTTTGACAGATTAAAAGACCAAAAACTGAAGTCATCAAGTCTGAGTCAACATCAGTTTAATGTTGCTGGAGATCTTCTTCATGAGTATGCTGATAATTATATTCTCTTCACCCAACGGACAGTATGGTCGAACACAACTAGTACGGCATCGAATTAATACAGGAGATGCAAGACCAATTCGTCAACCAGCAAGACGTCTCCCTCTAGCAAAACAAACTGATGTTGAAGAAATGATATAGGAAATGAAGAAAGATGGGGTAATCGAAAATTCCAAAAGCCCTTAGGCATCACCAGTCGTTCTTGTCAAAAAGAAGGATGGAAGCACTCGATTTTGTGTAGACTACCGAAGACTGAACGACGTGACAAAGAAAGATAGCTAACCTCTACCAGAATCTTCGATATCATCGTGTATGGAAAAACATTTGACGAACATTGTGAAAACCTTACGTATTCCAGAGGCTCCGAGAAGCACACCTAAAGTTAAATCCTAAGAAATGTGCGCTTTTTAAGACCGAAGTTAAATATTTGGGACATATCATCTCATCCCAAGGAGTAAAAACCGATCCTGAGAAAGTTGACACTGTAAAGAATTGGCCAACGCCTCAGGACAAACATCAACTCCGGAGCTTTCTTGGTCTGGCCACATATTATCGGCGTTTCGTGAAGGATTTTGCTAAGATCGCCAAAAGTTTGCATCACCTTACTGAAAAGGGGAAGCCGTTCAAATGGTCAGGTGAGTGCGAGAAAAGCTTTCAAGAACTGAAACTGCGTTTATGTAATGCACCTGTACTGGCCTATCCAACTCCAGGAAAATCTTTCATCATCGACGCTGACGCAAGTAACGTTGGAATTGGAGCTGTACTATCGCAAGTACATGACGGAGAGGAAAAAGTTGTCGACTACTACAGCAAGGTACTCTCGAAGCCAGAAAGGAATTATTGCGTTACAAGGAGGGAACTTCTCACCCTGATATTGGCAACAAAGCACTACCATAAGTATATCTGTGGACAGAAGTTCCTTCTTCGAACAGATCATGGTGCGCTCAATTGGCTTTTAAGCTTCAAAAATCCAGAAGGTCAAGTAGCAAGATGGATTGAGAGGTTGCAGACGTATGCCTATGGGATTCAACATCGAAGAGGAAAGCTGCATTCAAATGCAGACGCGCTATCCCGGCGACCGTGTAAACTAGACTGTAAGCATTGCACACGCCAAGAAGAAAAGGAAATGGTCATCGTTCAACGAACAAGAGCTGATCCCATTTACGGTTGGAACAACGAAGAACTCAGAACGGCCCAACAAGAAGATCCGGATATCGAACCCATCATTCTTGCCTGGAAAGAACACCAAAAGAAACCAGAATGGTGTGATATCTCCTACCGAAGTCCGGCTCTCAAAGCATATTGGGCACAATGGGACTCGCTTCATGTGCAAGAAGGGGTATTAAGGCGTAAGTGGGAATCTGCAGACGGTAAATCTTATGTGATGCAGCTAGTCTTACCTCGGTCAAAGGTTAACGACGTACTTCAAGAGATGCATGATGGAACTTCTGGAGGTCATTTGGGAGTGAATAATACGCTGGAAAAGGTACGACAACGATTCTACTGGCTACACGCAAGAGATGACGTTGAAAGATGGTGCCGAAAATGTGATACTTGTGCTGCTAGCAAGAAACCATGTAGAAAAATTCAAAGTAAAATGCAGCAGTATAATGTGGGCACACCTTTTGAGAGAATTGCAATAGATGTCGCGGGTCCTTTTCCTCAAACTAACACCGGAAACCGATACATCCTTGTAGTCATGGACTATTCCAGCAAGTGGCCTGAAGCATTTGCCATCCCAAACCAAGAAACCAAAACAGTTGTGGATCAAATTGTCTTCAATTGGGTGAGCAGGTTCGGTGTTCCCATGGAGCTTCATTCTGACCAAAGAAGGAACTTCGAATCTAAAGTCTTTCAGGAAGTTTGCTCGCTCCTTGGCATTAAAAAGACAAGAACAAAACCGCTCCATCCACAATCTGATGGGATGGTTGAACGATTCAACAGCGACTACCAATGAGACTAGGACCGACATATCCCATTGTTCCTTATGGCATATCGAAGTGCAACCCATAGCTGGACAGGAAAAACACCATCGGAAATCCTGTCCGGATCAACTATACGGCTGCCAAGTGAAGTGAAATATGGTTGTCATCCAAATGATTCACAGGGAACAGAGGAATATGTGGATGACCTCAAGAAAAGGCTTATTGACATTCATCAACAAACAAGGACAAATATAAAATTGTCTAGTGATCGGATGAAAACAAGATACGACGCAAAAGCGACAGCAACGGGATTTCAAGAAGGAGACCTTGTGTGATGTGGTTTACCGTATACAAAGAGGCGTAAGAGGCAAACTAAAAGTAGTTCACGCTGACCGGTTACATCGATATAACGGTGAAAGAGGTGATGAAATTGTTCGGGAGGATCAATTCTAAGAGGGGGGCAATGTAAAGAAGATTGGTTAACTACTTTTGAATCATAATATAACGACTTTTACATTCGAACTATATCGATTCTCGAATGCGATGACAGCGCCATCTAGTACCTTTGCGATTTAAAACAACCTTTGTATATGAAAACTATAGTACTATCATGGCGAGTTTTTTTTAGGGTTGCAGAGGTCCTGGTGGTGGCGCTGCAAAATGTGAGGTGTAAAATTCGATTTGGGGAGTCTTTAAGCGTCGAAAATTGGTGGTAGGGGCAAGAGTAGACTATTTTTTGGATTATTACATCCAAAAAATATCAATAAATATCATTTAAAACCTCCATAAGCTCTCCGCAAAAAAAAAAAGAGTAAGGGTTGCATAGGTAAATTAGATGTCGCCCCATTCGACTTCCACCATGATAGTACTATAGTTTTCATATACAAAGGAAAACTATAGTACTACCCTTACTCTTTTTTTTTGCGGAGAGCTTATGGAGGTTTTAAATGATATTTATTGATATTTTTTGGATGCAATAATCCAAAAAATAGTCTACTCTTGCCCCTACCACCAATTCGACGCTTAAAGACTCCCCAAATCGAATTTTACACCTCACATTTTGCAGCGCCACCACCAGGACCTCTGCAACCCTAAAAAAAACTCGCCATGATAGTACTATAGTTTTCATATACAAAGCTATCATGGTGGAAGTCGAATGGGGCGACATCTAATTTACCTATGCAACCCTTACCCTTTTTTTTGCGGAGAGCTTATGGAGGTTTTAAATGATATTTATTGATATTTTTTGGATGCAATAATCCAAAAAATAGTCTACTCTTGCCCCTACCAACAATTTCCGACGCTTAAAGACTCCCAAAATCGAATTTTACACCTCACATTTTGCAGCGCCACCACCAGGACCTCTGCAACCCTAAAAAAACTCGCCATGATAGTACTATAGTTTTCATATACAAAGGGTATTCACACCAAGCCGAAAACATGGTTTTCGCCAAAACATCGGTTTTCGATGAAAACCTAATCGAAAACACAAGTTTTCGCATACATTTTTTGTAGCTTCAGGTTTTCATAAACTACAAGTTTTATATAAAACCGGTCGAAAACTTGTGGAAACTCATAGATGAACTAAATCAAACACACCTATGGAATATTCAGCGCCCAAAAATTGACAAGAAAGAAATTGATGGAATGCTTTCAAAAGAAATTAAAAACAGCTGACTGTAAATATTATCTGAGTTTTTGATTTATTTTGTTGATAAACTTTTTGTGATGAGTAATTTCTTTCTTCTGATTCCCATGTAAGAGTTTTCAGATAAGAAAAAGAAGTTTAACAAAATATTCATGTTTTCTTCAATTTTCTTTTTGTGTATATAAATTAGTTTAATTTGTTTAGCATTCATTTATTGTTGCAAATATGTGAACACAAATAAGTTTAATTTTCAATACAAAATTTGTGAGTAGTGTTGTCAAAAAATTGAAATGACAGACGAAAACATGTAATATGCAGTGTGAACGCATTTCGTGTTTTCGAAAACTTTTAGCTGAAAACCGCGTTTTGAGTTTGGTGTGAAAAGGCTATTTATATTCCTTGGTTTTCTGTCTGCTCTCTGTATTGACTAAAAAACGTGAAGTACAAGATACAAATAAATTAATTAAGATCTGACCAGATCTACCAGTCGTCTGTACTAAGCATTACAACGATAGCAAAAAGAATGAAATTCATAAATATATCATATTTCTTTTATTTGCAAAATGCAATATATTTTTCATCTTTATCTATGTACAATGTATGCATAGCTTTACATCAATAAAAATTAATAAGATAATGAACGTGTTACATTTTAATAATATGTAAAATGTCTGCCTTTTGGAATCCGGTCGAGAATGATAGGAGCGTATGTGATCCCTAGGTACAACACGTTGGCCTTAAGACACCGAATAATCTGATAATGGTCATTTGGAAGTGGTGATTGTCTTTATGTCTGAAGATTTTTAAAAAAGTAAGAATTCTTCTTTAGTCCAAATGTTGTTTTTTGATGTAAACTAACATTCATTATCATCAAACTCTGATTCTTCAGCGTGAGCTTTTAAATGATTTATCAAATCATTTCGTCAAAAGAAACATGACCCACACAGTTTACGTACATGTGGTCGATCATTCTGATGCGCCACCATGTCATTCACCAGACTAACCTTTTTTTCAAAAACGGCGACTGCAAAAATTAAAAGGATATGGTCGTAAGGCACTGTATTCATCTTGCACCGTTGGTAAAGGCTTTTTAATGTCTGGGTCTGTTACATGCGACAAAGAGCCACATATCTGCTCAGCAGGTATTTCAACTCTATAAAAGACAAAACATAAATTTACTTAGTTTAAATTATCATACCTTTCTTTGCCTTGATGCTGCACCCAGTCATCTGTGATCAAACCTTCGGTGACTATTTGAATTTCAGCATAGTCGTAATGAAAATTGACAATTCTGCTATCATCATTCCCCCCGTAGAGAAAATTGAAAATTTTCAGTGATGAAAAAAACAGATAGCTATGATTGGCACCTAATACTACAACAAAAACAAATAAATATATGTATGTATGTCCTCGGAAAGAATTAATTCAAAGTGGATGCCAGGTTTGATGAGCCTCTTGATCTTTACGACAATAGATTGTAGTGACAAAAGGTTTGTTCATCTTATGGATTAGAGTGGGAACCAGGTGAGCTTTGGAGAAGAAATCGCAAATGAAACGCACATCTTTGCAGTCTTCATCAGTGGCATTGTTGAGGCCAAGTTTATCGAGTATACAGTTTGAGTGGAAACTTCGACACTTAGGAAGTTTGTGTAGTTAATAACTTCTTCGGCCTCGATGAAATGTTTTTGGTAAAGACAGTTCCACGTATGTTCCTTGAAGTTGAAACCATTTATCCAAGAAAATAGTAAGCCGTTTGCCAGACCCAGTTGTTGCAGTGGAAACGAAAATCATCTATAAAGTTTGACAAATACTCGGCGATATTATCAAAATAAGTTGTCATGATGTGCTATGGTTCTGCCAGTCACTCTCACCCTTCAGATGAATCAGCAGCACAAGAAAGTTGGTGACACCCAAATCGAGGGCCTCGTTCGTTGCTATTTTCCATATTCTGCACGTATGTATGTAACAACCCACTTCTTTTCAAAACATTAGCCAGGCCGTCCGAAATGCGATCATTGGCGCTGCACCAGCTATAGAGTTTCTTTTATGTATTTATTTTTACATGAATCCATATTAATTGAAAATTCCATCCGTGCGATGTTTTTGCTGGACTAAGATGGATGATGTATATCTGGAATTGGAAAACAAAACCAAACAAAACACACATAACAACCTATCACTTACCTCAACACCTAGCTTTTTTTAAAGTATAAATGTCACAATCTCTTCGATAGATTTATGCGCGAAACAGATTGAACCAGCAACAGCGCAAGCGTCGTCAGTAGCAACAGCTGGCACGCTGGCCAGCAAAAATATTTCGAACACATTACCTTTGTGTATGAAAACTATAGTACTCTTATGGTGGAAGTCGAATGGGGCGACATCTAAAGTATGCCGGCAACCCCTACTCTTTTTTTTTGCGGAGAGCTTATGGAGGTTTTAAATGATATTTATTGATATTTTTTGGATGCAATTATCCAAAAAATAGTCTCCTCTTGCCCCTACCACCAATTTTCGACGCTTAAAGACTCCCCAAACCGAATTTTACACCTCACATTTTGCAGCGCCACCACCAGGACCTTTGCAACCCTAAAAAATATTCGCCATGATAGTACTATAGTTTTCATATACAAAGCTGAAATACATTAGTTCTAAAATAATGGCGGCAGCTGTTGCTGGTGCTGGTTCAATCTGTTTCGCGCATCATATACTAGGGGTATTTATGCAACGGTGGAAAACTCTGATAAACCTCGGAAACCAGATAATTTTATCTCCGCAGAAACGAGCTGTCAAAATTTGTATGGGAAAAATATTCTGCAAACCAGATAAATTTATCTCACAGATTTGATGCAGAAAGCGAAGAAATAAACCTCATAAAGTTTAGAGAAGTAATTTGTGACGTTTAGTTGTGACAGCTGATTATTTCTCACATTTATGCAAGAATTTTTATGGGGTGCTCATGCAAACGTGAAGCGGAAAATTATCACCTCGATTACAGAATCCGATGAATGGTCTGCGGGGGGAGTCCAACTGAGTTTTTCATTTTTTACTATTACAAAATCCGCTCGTGAAAATTTGACAGAATATCGGTAGGGTAGTTCAAAAAAAGGGTATTACTAAATACTCATCCCATTCACCCGCAATACAACTTTTGACATTACAAATCCGCGCCCAAATTCAGTCGGATTCGTTCATTACATGAAGAATTTTAGCGAAGAAACATGGAGAACATTAAAAAGTAAATGAAAATATTAAAGTATAAAATAGTAAAATTATATAGTTTGTATTTTTCAGAAAAAGAACAACAAATAGAGAACAATTTGCAAAGATGGTTGAATACATGAAGAGGCAGCCCGACATTGCCAAAAATTTTCTTCATTTTTGCCATGATGAAGAAAGATCAAAAATTTGTTGGAGTGTACCTAATAAATCTAAATCATACGACTGCTGATACGTAAAATGTTTTGTGGCTTCTTTTAAAAGCATTATGTTTTATGTGCTTATTGCAAAGAGGTATCAACCATGTTTCCAGGACGAGCAGCACCACATGCATATAGCCCAAAACCTTTTCCGATTTTAATGTTCGATTTTCTAAAAAGTATGAAGAGTAAAAAGGTTTTGTGTGTATCTGTGGGACGGCTTGTCCTACAAATATGGTTAGTACATTTTTGGAAACTTCTTTTAATGGTTTAAGAAGGAGCATCAAATATTTTACATAAAAAAAACAAAGACTGTTGAGCAAAGTTATAGTTCCCTACTTACTGGGCATCTGGAATTTCGTAAGGACTTTGTGTCATACTGCGTATTTCTGTTCTTCTTCTCCTGGCCGATTGATCTCGAAAATTTAAAAAAAAACTTTTGTCTTTTAAATAAATAAATTTTTTCGCTTTTTGAATTTGTTTACACTTTTCACTTGACTTTTTTTTAACTTCTGACGGTTAAATGTCAGAAACTGACAGAGTTGATATGAAAGTTCGGAAATGATAAGGTAGATTAAAATTTGTATATGAAAACTATAGTACTCTCATGGTGGAAGTCGAATGGGGCGACATCTAATGTATGCCGGCAACCCTTACTCTTTTTTTGTTGCGGAGGGCTTATGGAGGTTTTAAATGATATTTATTGATATTTTTTGGATGCAATTATCCAAAAAATAGTCTCCTCTTGCCCCTACCACCAATTTTCGACGCTTAAAGACTCACCAAATCGAATTTTACACCTCACATTTTGCAGCGCCACCACCAGGATCCGGGCAACCCTAAAAAAAACTCGCCATGAGAGTACTATAGTTTTCATATACAAAGGATTAATAAATCGATAAGGTAGCTCTTCCGCCGGATTTACTAATAGATGTTTACCGCGGACGTGAGTGATATGTGAATCGAGTGGACCCACGGGGAATAAAATTTTTCGGATTCCATAATCGACATGTATATCTTTCTGCAAAGCGGAAAATTATCTCGTTGCATGAATACCCTTACTATATACAAATACAAATTGGTTGGGATCGATGGTTCTACTCCATAGATTTTAATATATGAATATACATACATTTTGCTCGAACTTCTGGATACTCTTGAAATTTCATGTTTGGAGATTGTACATTGTTGTTTGCGGGATGCGATTAACGCCGATTATTGTATTCGAGTGATTGTTTTCTTAGTCTCCATTTGTTGATCGAATGATGGTGCTATTTTTTCTATTGTGGAATTTATAGGTACAATAACCTTAAATAATTTGTAAAATACACAAATACAAACCTCAGTAAGAACTCCCATTTTTGACAAATACCAAAAAGTCCATTAGTTGTTTTTGTAGAACAATCTGACATTTAGGTTTTTTCACTACTTACATGTATACACCAGGAAAATTAAGAGAGTTTTCTCTTATGTATTTTTGGAATAAAGTTTTCATCCCGTTTTTGAAAGTCACGATGCTAACATTGGACCCAAACATTAAAACAAATTTATGAATTTGCGGCTGAAAGCCACATACCGTGGTAATACATAAATGTTACCTTTTGTTGTAGATCGTCAACTACGTTAAAAAATAGTCTTTTCTGACAGATTTTTATTTTGAATTACAAAAAAAGAATTGTTAAATAGTTCAACGATGTTTTCGAAATTTCTTTCTTTAATTTTATATTATATCAGTTTACATTTGTTTTTTTTTTCATTTTATTTTTAACTTTAATTTGCATTTTAAAAATTAAATTGTATATAGCTAAAGCTATTGTTCAGAGACTGCTATCAGCTGATTCGAATATTGAAGCCAAAATATGTGAGTTTTTTGTAGATTATTTACAATAAAAACATCAGTTAGAATTTGTTATTTTATTGATAATTCAAATTTAATTTATAATCTCATCGAATAAGTCCCGAGAATGTGTAAATATAAAGTTCAGAAACTACATATTTTCGCAGATTGTTTGTAAGTACATAGTTTCGTATATTTTTGATATAATATTTGTTTGTATTTTTTTATTTAATAGTTTTTCTTTATAAATATATTTTTAAGGAGAAGAAGAGTAATGTATATAAATCGGTGCAACTTTTGAACTTAATTTCTTTGACGTTCATTTCAATATCTCTTAATTTCTTCTGCCTTTTTGACTTCCAGCGTTTTGTTTTTAAGTTTTATTTTTAAATCAACAAAGTTCGAATAATATACCAGTATAACAAATTAACGAATTCGCATGGATAACAATATTACTTATAACTATTACTTTTGTTTATTTTTGTTTGTTTGTTTTGTCCTTGTATTTAAAATATTTTTACTGTAAAATAAATATGAAAAAAGAAGAAGTCGTTCATACGTTCATATTATAGGATCTATTTTGGCAGGGTACTCCCATTCACAACTGACGACGGTGTGTCATGGCAATCCATTTGACTATCATCTTGATTAGTAACGTTGGCGGATGGTGTTGATATTTCTACTAATTTATTTTCAGCTGATGTAACTATACTTGGCTCTGTCTCCATTTTAGACATCAAAGATGAAGGCTCCGGATTTACTGCGTTGCTACTATTACCTGCCGCATTGCTATTTAAAGCCATACGTTGCATTTGACGTATGACAGTTGCAGCATAATATGCTTGCTGTATAGAAAAAAGAAAAGTTATTACTATTTTGCAGGCAAATAAAGTGTTTTCTTGCCTTCCAGCGAGATTTGGCAAAGTTCTTTTTGAGTTGCTCTGATACTGTTCCATGAATATTTTTGCTGCTTGCAGCGTTTCCAGATATCCTATTTAATTGAAATTTATTTTTACTTAGAACTAGCAATCTTCTTCCCACATTCAGTATATTTCAAGAGTTTTTTAAGATGTTATCCCAGAAACATGTCAATTTGTCAGTATTTCTTTTTGTAATAGTGTTCGGTTGCACCAATATAAAACAGGCTTATAGATTTTAAATTGGCGTATTTTGTATGGAACAAACTTCATACATTAATCATAAGATAGGGTAAACGCACTAGTATCCAAACAGCGTTAGTGTCCGGACACTTTGCCCTATTTTTAAGATTAATAGATACATCACTTATAAATATTATAAAATAATAACAATAATGCATTTTCTTATATGTTCTTCATATACATGCAAAGTTTCAATTACATTAAATGCCTATTTTAAGAGTTACGCGTGAGTTCAGTGTCTGAGGTCTTAGAATTCGCTTATGTTGTCGTTTTGAGTAAAAAAATTATAATGGGAATATTTAAAAGAAGTAAGTAATTTAACAAGTATTTATTAACTTATTATGATAGAAAAAAATTAGTTTTCTTTTAAATACAATACACTTAAATAGTTTGAAAATAAAATCAAATTTATTAAATTCTCTGGCTCCTAATACCTTGGAGGAACTTCTACAGAACGCTCTCAATAATGTAACACGTTGGGCTGATCGATGTGGACTGGGTGTCAACCCAACCCCTCGACCTATTTTGCAAACAAACGGCCGCGAGTACTGCACTCCGTCTTAAGGCCTCCTCTCAGTGGTACAACAATGGTATTGGCCACACCGTCATTCTGAATTCGTTTGGATCACTCCCCAGTAACATTGACCACACCATACCCCGATTACAGTTCAATAAAAATTTCCAAGTGACCATCCCTTCGAGATCCGAGTGGGAAAACGGTTCACTCTTGAATGATGAATCGATTCACTTTTACACAGATGGATCAAAGACTGATGACGGGGTTGGTGGGGGCGTGTACTCTGACAGACTAAACTTGAGTCTATCCTTTCGCCTTCCTGATCATTGTAGCGTTTTCCAGGCGGAACTTTTGGCGATTAAGGATGCTTTATCTTGGCTAAAGAAAAACGTGTTATCAATAAATGATATCCGCATCTTTTCGGAAAGCCAAGCGGCTATCAAATCTTTGGAATCTGTCTCCTCAAATTCCAAAACAGTCCTAAACTGTCGTTCATCTCTTGTGGAGATGGCGAAACAGTTCAATATTCACCTTTATTGGGTGCCGGGACACAGGGACATTCCAGGTATACTGATGAAAGCTGATGAACTCGACAAAAGTGGAACTAGAATGCCTATTTTAGCTCACAGAGCTGACATATGTAGGTATACCAATCGCTACATGTAAACTCATGCTAACGCAAAATGTAAAGGAGATTACAAACCTCAGGTGGAATGACATCACCACCTGTGTGGCTACAAAATCAATGTGGCCAATACTTGATATGAAGAAAACCAGAGGTTTACTATCCTTAAACAGATTGCATATTAGCTCCATAATAGGTGTCATTACTGGACACTGTCTTATAGGTAAACATGCAACCCGTCTCGGCGTGCATGCTAACGATTTTTGATCGTTAAAAAAGTATTCTGCCAAGTGGAGCCTAAGTCTTTGGGATAGAGCAGAGCATGAACAGAGAAGATGAGTAGTTGTTTCTTCCTCCTCTTTATCCATGCATCTTCTGCAGATGTCGTTAGACAAAACACCCAGCCTTGCTGCGTGCTTCCCAATTAGATTGTGTCCTGTTGTGACACTAATTACGGAGCTAACGTGCAATCTATTTAGGGACAATAAGCATCTAGATCGACTCAGATTTAACAGTGGCCAGATCTGCTTTGTCGCCACACAGATGGTGATGGTATTCCAACTAAAGTTTTTAAACTAATGCCATCTTGCACTGGCATGAGTTTACATGTAGCGATAGGTGTACCAATATTTTCCATTCATGGTGCAATTGGTAAGATGGTTCTATTTCTAGCGAATTCGTCAGCCTTATAATTGCCTTTAATGTTCCTTTGACCCGGCACCAAACAAAGGTGAATGTTAATCTGCTGCGCCATCTCCACGAGAGATGATCGGTAGTTGAGGGCTGTCAATGAGTTTATGGAGACAGAGTCAAGAGACTCAATGGCAGCTTGGCTGTGCGGATATCAGTAGTTTTTAGTAGTAGTATCACGATTTTTTTCAGACAGAACTTCTTTAATTGCTAGAGTTTCGACCTGGAACACGCTACAATGATTAGGAAGACGGAAGGATAGGCTTATTTTAAGCTTGTCGGAGTACACCCAACAACCACCTCGTCATCAGTTTTTGATCCATCAGTATAAAAATGAACAAAAATTGGTTTTTAATAAATATATGCGTCCACCAAAAGAAAACGGTATGCAAAAATCCTGGTTTTTGGTACGGACTGAGAGCGGCTGAATGAGTACGTCGGCAACATACCTACTTATGTATAAATACTTAAAGTGACAAAATGAACATTAAAGCATATTTTTAAAAAACCTAGCAAAAATTTTTATTTATTATAGACAGAAAAGACTTAAGCTTCATGCAAAATTTTCGTGCCCGGAAACTAAAAAAAAGTCAGGAAAATAAATTTTGCCTTCCGGATACTAGCGAAAATGGAACTTTTTCGAATTTTTATTTTATAAATTATAAAAATGTTATATTCGCATTTTATTTGAACGCTTTATTAATAAGAAATATGTACACTCTTATACAAATAATATAATTATCCGCGGTTACATTTATAGTACGAAAATGAGTCGAGGTCAAAGTTAAGAAACAAGAAGTGTCCGGATACTAGTCGTTTGCCCTAATTGTTTTTTTTAGTTCTTTTGTTAATAGAAACTTAAAAAATTGGTTAGTAACACACTTTTGTTGTGTTTATAAATTATTTCAACATTGCTTGTGCAAAACTAATGTGTTTGCACATGTTTTTTCAAGATAAGTAAAAGAGTTGAATTGAAATAAAAAATATTGTTCGTTGTTTTGTGGGAATATGTCAAGATTGGGGAATTTATTTATTCGATTTGGTTTCTCTCTCCCATAAGTGTGGTGTGCTTTTATTTCTCACAAAGCATTCACAAATTGATTTCGCGGTGATTCTATTTTCCATACTCATTTGGACCGATTTGGAACAGTTTAAGATCGGGGTTTGGCTCCCTTTATGACCTAAACTTTTAATTAAAGGAAAGCTTTGCTTTGTAGGTTTCCTACTTCGAAAAATTATACAAAAATCTCAAAAGCTGAAGTTTTGGTCACAGGGAAAATGTTTTATATCAAGTCGCTTAGAAATTTTTTTTTTATTTTAGCTTACCATGCGTGTGCCAGAGCCTTTTTGCATGTATATCGTTTTTCAACATTGACACACATTAAGTTCTGTATAAAGTGCTTTGCAGAATCGCTTATTTCATCCCAGTATGGTGAATCGAATTCAAATTCACCTAAGTTACAAAACAATATAGAAACATAATAAGAGTCGTTAGTCAACAAATTAAAAAAAAAAACAAAAATGTCATGCGTATGTAAAATTTAATTTAATGCATATAAAAATTAAAAAAAATACCTTTTAATATTTGTGCAAATAAATTCGCATCGTTTTCATCATAAAATGGTGGATAACCGCAAAGTAATATATAGGATATAACACCTATGCTCCATACATCCACCGCCTTCCCATATGGTTTTTGTGCCAGAACCTCTGGGGCTACGTAGCCTGGTGTACCACACGCTGTGGCCATTATTCCAGAATCTTCCATTTTTGATAAACCAAAATCACTAATCATAATTTTACTATCCTCATCTGCGCTATAATATAAAAGATTTTCGGGCTGTAATAAAAGAGGGAATAGAATTTAGCTTATATTTATTTTATTTGAAATTTATAAATTGTATTATGAATTTTACTTTAAGGTCTCTATGTACAACACCTTGCTCGTGCATATAATCTACAGCTTCTAAGACCTGTCTTATCAAATCGGCAGCATCTTTTTCGGTGTATGATCCCTTTTCTACGATTCGATCAAAAAGCTCACCGCCAGTAACTCTGTGATATAAATATTAGAATTAATGTATTTTTATTTAGTAAATTATGATTTCTAATTTTGTCTTTAATAAGCTATGTCGGAAATATTTCTAGGATAACTTTGAATTGTTGTTGCATTAATTGATTTTTTGACCAGCTGCTGAAATTGCATGAAAGAATATAAGATTGCACACCTTCTTTTTGTCGCTTTTGTTGTAATTTCGACCCCCTGGCCTCACGTCAGCGAAGCAAAAAGAGAATTTTTTACTTTGTATGGAAAATTATGAAGCTTTATTTTAAACTTCTTTAAAATTGTTTTTAGAGTACATATTTTTCTATTCTTTCATTTGAATACGAATATTTTACGGTGAATAAGTTATCTATTAATAACCACAATAAAAATAATAAGACTGGAGAGGAATATATTTTAATTTTTTTGACGATATATGTATGTACCTATACATACATAATTTAAAACAATGAAATATTAATTTAATATTTCTTCCTGTACAATTTTAACATATTCAATCATCAAATAAGTCTCGCACGGAAAGCATCTCCAATCAATTTTTTTTTCTATTTTGTCATTTGGTTTTCTCGTTTTGTCTCCACTGACGTAGAAGTGGCATAATCCTGTATTCTTTCATTCATAGCTGCTGAACATTCATTGGCGGCCACCAATTTTCAAACTGAATAAATCCTCCCTCAATAGATAATACAATTTCCGTTTCATGAGCTAGACTCATATTCACCAAGCACTCTTATAGCCTGTTTGCATTAGGCCGAATAAGATAATTTCATTCATAATTTCCAAATGATGTAATATCAAAAAAATTTGCAGGAATTTAGCTCGAAAGAGAAAACAACAAGAGCTGTCAAACGAAATTACCTCATTTATAATGTGAAAGCTTTTTTCGTAATTTGAGAAATTGCCTCATTTCGGCTCTAGTAAGGGGCCTATTTCACAGAACATACATTACATACAATGTATGATTTTGACTGTTGTCATACATCATTTCTGTTTCATAGAATTTTTGTAACAACGCTGTCATACAACAAATGTATGTGAGGAGAGTCGATTGGAATTTTCTAGTATGTATCCTGTTTCACAGAATTTTATCATACATTTGTATGTGTACAATGTATTTGAAATTTCATACACTTGTTACTTAAAAAAAAATTAAAGTTTCAACAGATTTTGTGCGAGACAGAGCACAAAAAATGAGCGCTAACAAAAGAAAATACAAAAAAGTAAGTTGTTTATTTTTATTCAAATAAAATTATTACCTATTATTACTATTAAAATAAAAAAAATCCGAAATTAAATAATACTTTTACTATGGTATTGACTTCCATTGCCAAACCAGTGGAGCGCCACAAAAAGTTGTTGCAGTGGTGATAAAGCACCACTGCAGTTCGTTGGATGTGCAATAGAGGACCCAATCGCTCTAGGAAATTGAACACATGAGGAAGGCATTCTAATTTTTTCCACGAAATATGGATCTTCCATGTTAAAATTTATTCTTGAAAAGAATGTTGTGGGTCGTCTTGTAATGTCAACCCAAAGATCAAGGGAGTCATCGTCCTAAAAAATTAAATCCGCGTCGTTTAAAATGATATTCATAGCTTACAATATTGTTTTCAATTAAATTATACTTGAAAAATATTTTTGTTTGTGCTCAATATTTTTTTTCAATAATTTCAAAAAAGGATGGATTCGTTCAATGCATGAAGTGTCAAATCATACATCACATACAACAATTATAAATATCATACAACCCTTCCAATGGAATCTGTGAAACAGAAAATTGTATGTGATCGATGATCGAGAAATTATTGTATGTTGTATGTGATGTATGTTCTGTGAAACAGGCCCCAGAACGTAATATAAGTTTAAGTGCCTCTTAAGTCAAAATATCCTCCTTCATCGTTAATACATTTTTAAAATGTTTTAGTTTTTAATTTGTTGGTATCATTTTTTTCGAAAACAAATGCTTGAAAAATGTGTTGGTTACTAAATTGTGACAGAATTATCATAGAATTTTGGTTTAAATCAAAAATTGGTATACAATTTTAACTCATAGGGCTTTACTCACAATTCCATTACTAGGTACACTTTCGATTTGTCCTCATAAGTTTCCAGCAGTTGAACTATATTCGGATGTGTAAGTCTGTCAAATAAATACATTAATAAAAACAAAAAAATGAACATGTGTTTTCTTAAAAAAAAATCAAAAATTAGTACTAAAAATTGATCATGCGGTGCAAAAGTAGTTATAGAAAATGAAAATATGATCAATTTTTTTTAAATAATTAATAATGCATCTATCATAAATAAATATATTTTATATATTTGGTTATGGTAATTCAAAGGTAAAAATAGGTTACGAATCTGGGATTGATTAAAAATGATTAAAGAAAACTTTTTATTTGGGTTTAAAATTCGTTTGATGCTTTTTGTCAAGGGAATATATTGAAGGCGTAGGAGTTATAAAATTTTGTCTTGCAATTTTTTTTCGAAATAAACACCACAACATAAGTAATAATAAAAATTAAAAAAAAATACAATAAAACCAAACCGAATTAAGAATTATATTTGCAGTTACTTTGAGTGTAATGCAAGAAATGGATGTTACAAAAATTGTGAGTTCCTTGCAATTTAGTGAGGGTATGGCAAAGTTGGGTATGTTCAATTTCATTATACCTATATATCAAAATAAATTCTCTTATTAATGGTGGCCTGAATCAAGCTTGCCAGATTGATAGATTTGGTTGTACATATATGTATGTAGATTTTGCGGCACCTAAATATGTAGGAGTTTGTTTTAACAAATCTAATTTTTCAGTTCTGAGTTAAGCTTGAGTTCGATAGCTTACTCCACAAGCTATTTTCTAGTGATGGATGAATGCAAAAGGGCCTCAAGAAATTGTAAGATAAAGAAACAAAAAAATTTCCGTAATTTGTCCGGGGCTAACTTAAAATATTTGGTGAGTTGATTAATCTCGTTTCCTTATCTTACAAGTTTTAAAGGCCCTTCTGCATTCATCCACCACTAGAAAACAGCTTGTGGAGTTGGCTATCGATCACTTAATTCGCTGTATTAACTAACTCTGGCTTAACTCAGCACTGAAAAACTGGGCCTTAATGTTGCAAATAATTTAAACCACATTTGACATACAAGTAGCTTT
This sequence comes from Syrphus vitripennis, assembly GCA_958431115.1. NCBI lineage: Eukaryota > Metazoa > Arthropoda > Insecta > Diptera > Syrphidae > Syrphus > Syrphus vitripennis. The sequence continues at coordinate 5,151,232 of OY288111.1, read as the reverse complement.
TCAATGCAGGGTTAACTTTAATCTTCATTTGTGAAAAATCTATGTAAATTGGTATGTGACACTATGGAAATCATGCTTTTGCTATAGGAATTGAGGTGATGACACTATCGATCGCCATGCATAACGTCGATCATCAGTTTAGTCAATTTAGAGCTAGCTTGCCAAAAAATTGACTGAAAAACTTGTTTTATAACTAAACTTGGGCCTACCCCTAAAACAAAAATTATTATATTCCATTTCAATCAAAGGATTACGGGCAAATTTGTATGCGAGCCAGTCCACTATGTTGTTCTGGAACCTTATTTACTATTACACATTCCTGGTAATTGGGTTTAAAATTGTATTAACCCATTCAATGTTGTTTGCCAAGCTGTCATTACGCCAATCTGAAGATTTTGATGTTTATGATTTGCTTATTTTGAATCATAAAAACTCCTAATAACGAGTGTTTCGTAACTGTCATTGTTCTAAAGTGATGACCTTGATGTTTTATTTGTGAACGTCAACAACAGAAAACTTGACTAAAAGCTAAATCAAATTTAAAAAAAAAAATGGGGCATATTCATAGTCGTCTGACATGTTGTTTCTTTGGGGCATACTCAACTGGCCTCGAGTCTAAAGTCTGTTTAGTAAAAAACAGAATTCTACTACAATTTTAGTGCTATTGCTTGTCAATCCATTGAAATCCAATTTCTTTAATAAGGCGAAGAGTACTGGAGAGTGGAATAATTACTCTGCAGAGTTGACCAATTATAACCGGGAAATCAGAAGGGCAAAAAGAAAGAGCTTTGAAATGTTCTGTGAGGGGTTTCATCTACTCCGGTAGCTGCTAGACTTCACAAAGTTCTAGCAAAAGAAACTACACATCGCTAGCACTTCGTTACCCGGATGGTAGCTACACGGAAAACGAGAAGCAAGGGGCTACCCTACTGCTAAACACTCATTTTCCGGGTAGTCTACCTATGGTAGATAACTTGACACAGAGAATACCTTTCAGGTCAAACCGGATAGACTGGCAGATAGCTTCAACTATTTGCACAGGTAATATTTCAACCCTTTAAATCGCCGGGCATATACGGCATTTTTCCAGCCCTTCTGCAAAAAGGAAAGGAAGAGGTAATGCCTTACATCACAAAATTGCTTCGAAGTAGTATTGCACTTGGGTATATACCAAGTTTATGGAGAAGAGCAAAGGTAATTTCAATCCCCAAAGTGGGGAAAAAAGATACAACCCATCCTGAGTCATTCAGGCCAATTAGCTTAACATCTTTGTTACTGAAAACTTTGGAAAAGGTAATCGATAACTTCATAAGAACAGAAGTCTTAATAAGCATGCCTCTAAATCACCACCAGCAATCAGCATGCCTACAAAGCGGGGAGGTCCACAGAAACCGCTCTGTATGAACTAACAAACAATGGACATATAGCTTTAGATGGTAAGGAAATTGCCATTTGTGCCTTCCTGGACATGAAGCTGTTGACAGGGCTCTTAGTAGAAAGGGGGTACCCATCACCATTATTAGATGGATAGGTAGAATGCTAAGTACAAGAACGGCGGAAGCAAATGCAGGACAAAATGTTCAGAAAGTCATCACAACAAGAGGTTGCCCTCAGAGAGGATGTAACAAAGAAATGGTGTACTTCAGTGGGTTTTAATATCAACCTCACAAAGACGGCAATAATACCATTCACCAAAAAAAGACTTCTACCACGTATGAAACCAATACGGTTGGCTGGAGAGGTAATCGACACCCAAAGAGAGGTCAAGTATCTAGGCATAACACTAGATAGTAAGCTCCTTTGGAATAAACATGTCGATATAACTGTCGGAAAAGCCACAAAAGCCCTGCTGATTTGCAAAAGAATTGCAGGGGTGCAAACCAAACATCCTGAGATGGATGTACACCATGATGGTAAGACCCATCATTACCTATGGGGCGGTTGCATGGCACAAAAGAACCGAACTAAGAACCACTAAGAAAAAATTAGAAAAGGTGCAAAGGCTTGCATGTATATGTATAACCGGAGCAATAAAAACATGTCATACAGCAGCAATGGAAAACATCTTAAATCTAGCGCCACTACACGTGGCAATAGAAAGTGCTGCTATGGGAGCAATCATGAGGTTTGCTAAGGTGGGTACTGGGACAGGGAAGATCATTGGCCATAGGGAGAGGAACATGATCCTCAAGTCCACAGAAATAAACCTTCTTGACATTCCCAGGGATAGCATGATTAGAAAATATAACTTCGAAAAGCTTTTTCGAACGGAGTTAAGTTGCAAAAGAGACTGGGTAAGTGAAATGGAAAACTACAATCTCAAAGCAGACACCATCAAGTGGTATACTGATGGATCGAGAACTTCTGACGGGACTGGTGTAGGCATTTTTGGGCCTAGAACCAAAATTTCCATACCGATGCGGAAATGTACCAGCATATTCCAGGCAGAAGTGAATGCCATCGGAAAATGCGCAGAACGTAACATCGATAGAAAATATAAAAACCAAAACATTGCCATCATGTCAGACAGTCAAGCTGCACTTAAAGCTTTGAATTCATACACCATTACCTCTAAACTAGTATGGGAATGTGTGAATAAGCTCAATGAACTGGGCAAGGAAAACAGAGTCACACTACATTGGGTACCAGGTCACGTCAGTGTCCAGGGCAATGAGGAGGCTGACTCCCTAGCAGAAATAGGAGCAATGGCACCCCTAACGGGACCAGAGCCCTATTGTGGTATAGGGGAGAATATGATTAAAAACAAAATCAAATCCGAAGAGGAGGCGAAAAGATCAAAAATCTGGAAAGAACTCCCTAAACTGAGACAGGCAAAACTCTTACTCGGGAACTATAGCCGAGAGCGTTTCTTATCCTGCATCAGCCTAAGTAGGAACAATCTTGGAGAGTAACGGGTCTCCTTTCCGGCCATTGCAAACTGAGAAGACACCTCAGCATCCTAGGCCTAGTGAGCAGCGCTTCCTGCAGATTCTGCAACGCTCATGAGGAGACACCGGACCACATAATAGGGAAATGTGATGCACTGATGCATCATAGACATAAATATCTGGGCAAGTACCATATAGAAGAGAATGAATTACATTCATTAAAAATACCCCAAATTATCAAATTCCTCGAAGGAACGAATTTGGAGGATGAATTGTAGATGAGAAACCTCATCCAGATCAAAAGGGAGGCACAATAGATCTTAATAGGTCGCAGTGCAAATGTTTACCCAATACATTCATTCATTTATACTATAGATGAAAATTCTGCACGTCAAAATACTGTATGAAGAAAAAACTGACTTCCAAAATTCGGTTTTGTAAAATTCTGTCCCGCTAAATACTGTATTTCAAATACATCATAACAGTTTTGAATATATATATATATAACCAACATTATAAATAGGTTAAAATGTAAGTAAATCCAAAGAAATGTCAAATCAAATGTTTCATAAAGATAAAGGAATACGGTTTAGAAATATATCATAAAAATTGACGGTGAACAAAAAGAAGATAACTCTTGAAACAAGTTTAGAAAGAAAATGAAGTGAACGTCTTGTTTTCTCTCTCCTTTTTCCTTAGCTCCTAATGAGGTACCCATATTAATCAACAATTATTATTAAGTTTGATCTTTTACTATCTCAGGTGGCGTTAAGAAAATTATGACGTCATTATAAAACCTCTAACAAATAATATGTAAAGGGTGTCCCAACAAGAAGGCAAGATTAAAATTTTAAATAAAACGCAGATATTTAAAAAAAAATCGCAAATTCTTTATTATATCGTAAAGTAGACATAACCTCATTTATGTATGGAACAACACATCGGGCAGATGGCCGCCGCGGCTTTGCTGGCACATACGCGATCTTTTAATGAAATTTTCAATGACCGTTTTGCATAAATGCTGCGGTATTTTATTACTGCAGCGTCCAATTTCCTCTCTTAAGGCTTGAGTCGTCGTCAGCTTATTCGCATAAGCCATCGACTTCAAAAAACCCCAAAGAAAAAAGTCCAATGGTGTTAGATCGCACGATCTAGGCGGCCAATTCTGGTCTGCAAAACGCGAAATAACACGACAATAAAAATAATAATATGAAGTAACACAATTTCGCAATGAAAATGGGTTGTTCATTCGTGTAGCGCTCCGTTTTTATTAACCTTATACCTTTTACTAACAAACAATAATAGGTAATTGTTCAAATGTCAAACAATGACACTTCGAATGGTGCCAAATTTAAATCTTGCGTTCTTGTTGGGACACCCTTTATTTGAAAGTTCTGTAAGAAATATCGCTTTGTTTTACTTTTTTGACTTTGCTCATACAGCATTTTGCATATACATAATATTGACATACAGTACTTTGGCATACAATATTTTGCCAGACACAGTATTTCGACTCCAACCCGAAATATCTACATGACGATATAATGCCAAATAAGGTATAATGCAGAAAGCGAAAACAATAATGAGCTGTCATTTTACAAAGCAAAAATAAAAGTCATTTTTCTATATTTAAAAATGTTTGTGATCAGTTTCAAAAATGTTTAATAACAATAACCCAGTTTCACAAATTCTGTAATTAGGATGAATATTACATAGAAGTTTAAAAATGAGTATGTTCTAGAAAAATTTCGCGTTATTTTATTTTGAATCTCGAAAATCCGGCAAGCCTTAACCTCTGACACGTAAAATTTATATATGTTTGTATGTGCTATTTTTTTATCGGAAGTGTGTCTAATTTAGTTATCATCTAAATAAGTAGAATCAATGTTTACAGAAAACAGGTCTAAATAACAAATTTTAATTAACGACAAATAAAACGTATTTTTGTTTCCTAAGTATTACTGACTAGGGTCCAGTTGCACAAATATTTAAATCTAATAGGTTTTATAGATATCTATTATAGGCCACAGCCCCGAAATTGAGGGGTTGCTATTAACACTGTTTATTATAGTTTATTATATTAAAGTTTCTTCGCTTTAGCATAGCCACCAACCCTGGAGATAAAATCTGAGACAACCACCACCTTCAGCTTCAGTACCTCGCGCCACATGCCTTTCCATACACCTTTCCCTTCCCATCCCTATCCCTCACGCCCACTCCCGCGCTGTGTTGAACAACATATAAAGGGTACACCATCCCCTTGAGCGCGCGCAAATTATATAAAAAAAAATCAATTCTAGGCACTAGGCCTTGACAATCGGTTAACGGAGAAGAAACCATACCATAGTAATAGTTTTAGTTGTTAATCATGGAATAAGTTAATCAGCCAATTTCGGTAACATCAGAAACACATCGTAAACTGGTAACTTTATTGAAAATATGATAGATGAGTTGACAAAATTTGCGGATTTACCGGTTTATCACGTTTACTAAGATTTTAATTATATTATTATTAATTAATAATTACGAAATAAGTCAGCGAAAAATAGTCATCGTTTCTTTGTTTGGTTCTAAAGTGCCCGTTCATACATTTCTAAATTGACTTTTGAGTACCTATACATATATAATATGGAATGCTCGTTCGTATCCCTAAAACAGTCCCTAAACAATAATATTGAGCATTATTGTGCAAAATATTGCACAATGTTATTGGCTAGGCACTTCAGACGATTCAATATTTTACCCAATAATAGTGCAATTGTATACACACAGATGATGACAGAGTTTTGATTTTCTTCAATAATATTGCACAACCTTGCAATATTATCCCTAGACGCTCAATAATATTGTAAAATATCAAATATTGCACCATATTATTGAGCATATAGGGACTTCTTTATAAATTGTAGTACTTAAGACTATTGTAGGGGCAATGTTTTATCTTCATAGCAGCGGAGTATTTGACAGCTGTAAAATAAGTACATACTGAAAAAAATTACTCGCAGTCTCAAATATACCCAAACAAAAAACCAATTTTTCAAGTTTTCAATGTGTGACGGATTACATCACGGAAATTTTAAAATATGAATTTTTTTCATATTTTTCTGTAAAAAAAAACTATTACTACTATACAAATTGACCTTGATCACCAACCAACAATAACTGTGATTTTCGAATTCATCTGATAGAGAAGGACTTGATGTTTAAATGTACAAACTCACCGAGGTCCACTAGGTCCATCCGGATCATTTTGATTGGAGCTGAACCTACAAAAAAATATAGAGAAATAGAGAAAACAAAGAAAACAAAGAAAAGTAGTTGAAATAATAAATAAAATAAAATTGAAATACTTTTTTTTTGTAATTTTTTTCCTGGGTTAACTCGCTGAGCAATAATAAGAAATTAAAAAAAAATATATATAAAAATTAAAAAAAAAGCAAAAATAGGTATATTCCCTGACTTTCTTTGAAAATAAAAGAATGAAATAAGAAATACACTCGCCTTATGAAACGATACTATGTTTTGTATAATATGTATGTATGTTGAAGGTATTAACCGTTTTTTTCCTGACTTTTCAGGTTTCACCATATTAAATATGCACCTGCCTTCAATATATTCCTTAAACTTAAGTTCTTTTCAAAGAACTTTCTTATTTTTTAAAAACTTAAATATATTTTTTGTTTAAGTTTATAACTGACAACTCATTCACAGTTCATTTAATTTACTTTTCTTCTTGAGAGAATTTATTTATTAACAATTTCTTATAAAAATAGTCCAGATATGCATACATAGAGCAACTAAACATAAACAAAATTCATAATAAAATCAAAAAGAAAAAGCCCCAAGCCAAAGGAACATAAAGTTTTTTTATATTTTGCTCGATTCAGCTGGATATTTAAGTAGACTTATATATTGAATGTCGGGTCTAGAGTCAGAAATAATAGTTGCGTTTTTTTCTAAGCCCCCAGGTAATTGACGAAAAGAAAAATCTCTGGGTTTAAGGACGCCATGACAAAAGGAAAATGGAGCTTCCGTTAAAATTATTCAGTTTTGAAGTAGAATTTAAAAATTTTCTAAAGGGTATCCGATAAGCAATACTAGCAATTAGAGAAGCATGCAAACTGTTCAAATTAAACCAAAATCAAGCCAGAAATTCAGCAATCTGCTCTGACAGCCAGGCGGCCATTAAGGCCATCAAATCAGCCACATCTACCTCATTACTTGTCCAGCAATGTCAGGACAAACTATCCAGTCTGAACACTAACCTCCGAGTCACTCTCATATGGGTTCCAGGTCATAGTGACCCATAGGGGAGCATGCAAGAAAGTTGGGAATTCCTTACAACTCTCACTGTCGTAGCTGTGGAGATGGAGACAAAAAAAGAAACTGTGGTCCTTAGCCTATTTTAGAATGACTACCTTTGGAAAAGCATTCCTCGATGACCCAAGTGAGCTTTCTGAGAAGAAAATCAAGGATATGATTATCTTTCTAAATGCGACGTAATGGCTTTAACAATGGTTCGTCAAAGTCTATAAAAACCACATCATTCCGTTTTAAATCCCTATTAGCACAGATAATAAATTTATAAATTAGGTTGACACGAGCAAATGGTACCAAAACGGCGCTCTCCAGCGCTAATTGAGTCGCAAGGCCAGAGCTAGCGACAACCATCTCTATCTATCTATCTATCTATCCGACAAGAAATATTTTAATTAATAAAATATGTTCGAATAATACTGATCGTATATGATGGAATAATGGCAGACACAAATTTTTTTCACATTTTTCATTCAACGAACATTTGGCTTGCCAATTTATTCAAAATTTAGTTTTAGACCAATTTTTCGACAATACTTTTTTTCACAATTTTTTGACGAATTTTTGTTTTCACAATTTTTTGCGTTTGACCATTTTTTGTTTTTTTTTTTCTGAGAATTTTTATTTTTTTCAATCACAATCTTTGTTCGTAATTTTTTTTTACTATACATATTTTTTTACTATAAATTATTTTAGAAAAATTTTAACGACGCTGAAACTTCACCAATGCGCTTAACGGAATGCGCGTTTCTTTACATGGGGATCAATTCCGTAGGGTTATTTTTCATAGCCTCAATGGGTTGTTTAAAAAACCTTGCATGAACTTAACAATTTTCATGTTAAATGCTACTACTCAGCCCATCGCGCCCACAGATTTTCAGGGTTCACTTATGACCGGATAGAGATGGATGACCGCGATATTTTCATACTTGCCATCAATAGTTTGTATGGAAACTTCATTTTTCTACATGCCTATCTGAAATACGTATGCGCCTTTCCCCTGAATGCTTCTGTTAAATGTTGTGTTAAAGTTTGAATGTAGACGTGCCAGAATGACAGTTTTTCTTCTGAAAAGAAGAATAATTTGTTTCTTATTTTGTTTTAAGAATCATCCAAGGTGCGTGTGCAATTCATCTTCCTGATTATCAATCGAAAAGGCCATATAAATATGTATTTTATAAATAAAATTTGCTAGCGAAAAAATCTACTTTCACTATTATTTTCGGTAATTTTTATGTTTAATTTTAAATTTGGCATTTAACAAGAACAAGATTGTAATATTTCCAATAGAATTGTGTCTGAATTTCACTATAAATAAATAAATAAAGGTTACCGCCAGTTTGTGGATTCATATAATATGTATGTTATTATGCAAAACATCTGACATTAAACTGTATAAAAGTATATGCACAAGAGCTTAAGAGTCTTCATAAAGGTCATTACATAACTTTGATGAAACTCCTTATTTCTTCCAAATACATAAAAAGAGTAGAGTATATTGTATTATCCCTGAGAGCTGAGACGTCAGAAGTTTTCGCATTTGTTAGGGTAAGTAATTTCAGGATCCTTACTAATTAGTTAAAATACTGGGTATTTCGCCCCCATCTCGCATGTGCATGAACTCATCTCTTATAAAATTTTGTTTTTAATTTAAGTCTCACATGTGTTTAAAAAAATTAATATTCATAAAAGTCCACTTAAGTACTTAAAAGTATAGGAGATAATAATAAATTAAGCATTTGAAAATAAGCTCGAAAATAGCATTTATAAATGAAAGAAGCAAATGCTAGAAATTAAGAAGTTAATTTATTACTAAGTTTGTATTGTATACCAAAGTGTAAGATTTTTTTATTATTTATTTTTTAATTACACACAAATAACACAAGAACAGAAACGTTTATGTCTAAACAAAAAAATATAAATAAGGTACTTTTTCATCTAAAAAAAAAAATAATGATTATGATTTAATTAAAAAGAAGTCCCTTAAAATGATCTCACCTTCGAAGTACTTTAATTTCATTTTCAAGTGAGTCTTCTTTTCCTTTCAATGCTTTTTTATCAATAATCTTAACGGCATAATGTTGGCCAGGATTGTCTTTACTCTCGGCTAATCGAACTTCTGAAAAGGCACCACTGAGAAATAAAAACAAAATAGGTTAAATTAAAACAAAGAAGAAAAAAATATAAATGCTTTGGTTGAAACAAAAAATAATCATATCGATTACAGAATCCGCAAAACTCGATCCGCAATGATTCACAGTGTAGTGTTCTCTTTTCTTCTCATGATAAATGAATAGGTGGGAAACAGAGCTCTAACAGCGGATCGAGTTTTTCGGATTCTGTAATCGACATGAATAATAAAAGCAAAAAAGCTATGGAGGTTAATTCATTTTTTACGTGCGGTAGTTGCATTTTTAGATAAGAAGGACGATGCGTTTTTTTTTTATAAACGGTTGTTTCTTGTCAAACTGTCAAGGCAAATTAGACAAAAAATGCCCTAAATTTAAAAATAAAAAATCCGACAGAGCTAAGTTTTGGTCAAGTCCTTTATTTAAAAAAAAAAATCCTAATTTTGGACCGCCCTTTTTAGGTAAGATGAAATGGGATAAAATACAGTTTTTACAATGTATATGAAACTTTTAAAAATTACGTTTTTCGATGACTGAAATTTTTTTTATTAAAGTGGCGAGGGCTACAAAACATCCGCCATCTTGAAAAAGATTGAAACTTTGACTTTGTTCAATAACACATAAGTAGTTTATTTTAGTGCAGTAATTAAAACAACTTTTAGATAATATTATGTTTATCTAAAAAATGACATCTAAACGAACTCTGTAGATTAATTCATTTTAAAGTTATAGTGGTCAAAAGTAAATTTTTTTTGTCTAATCGGGACTGAAACGATGTATTTGAGATATTTCGAATGTATTTGACTTTTTTGGAAAATAATTTTAGACCAATTTATGCTCTTAATTTAATTTAAAGTTTTCACTAGAGCCGAAATGAGATAATTTCACACATTCCAAAAAATCTTCTCATTACAAATGATCTAATTTAAAAGATCATTATTGTTTTCTCCTTCTGTTGTGCATAGAGAAAGAATCGACTTAGGGGGTTCGTTCTCTTTCGCCCTACAAGCTAATTGTTCCCGATTCGGCTACAATGTAGTAGTGCCCCGTGCATTGTATATGAATTTAAGTTTTATATACAATGGCCCCGTGCACATTGTATATGAAATCTATAGTACTCTCATGAACACGTTCCACACGTCGGCCACCTAGCGATCATACCACTTACTAATTTTTTGGTTGCTGTTTCTGTGTATATACAAGTGCGCCCTCAAACGACCACACCCCACAACACAAAAACCATCGTGATGATAGTACTATAGGTTCTATATACAATGCCCATATGTACATTGTACATGTATACACCAATAAGAAAATAAGAGCTTTTCTCCTTTGTATATGAAAACTATAGTACTCTCATGGCGAGTTTTTTTTAGGGTTGCCCGGATCCTGGTGGTGGCGCTGCAAAATGTGAGGTGTAAAATTCGATTTGGTGAGTCTTTAAGCGTAGAAAATTGGTGGTAGGAGCAAGAGGAGACTATTTTTTGGATAATTGCATCCAAAAAATATCAATAAATATCATTTAAAACCTCCATAAGCTCTCCGCAAAAAAAAAGAGTAAGGGTTGCCGGCATACATTAGATGTCGCCCCATTCGACTTCCACCATGAGAGTACTATAGTTTTTATATACAAAGTTTTCTCTCATTCGAAATTCGCGGGTGTTTTAGTCAAGGGTGGCACGAGACGGTTCTCTAGGTAAGTATTTTTTCTATAGGCGTTTTTCTTTTTTAGCTCCGAGCAGGGTACTAAGCTGTCAAAAAAAAATCAGTATTTCTTTTTTAGCTCAGACACCTCTGAGCACTCAACTTTTGTTTCTTTTTTCGATCAGACCTTGGTCAGAGCGCCCTCCACGAGCTCAGGAAAAAATGACGGAGTAGATGGAGTAAAAAGCTGAGCGCGCCCAACTTCATTTACTTTTTTGATGTGACGAGTGAGATGAAAGGAGGTAAAAAATCAAACTAATTGAAATGGCGGGCGAAGCTGGTTGTTCTCCGACTGAAAGTAAGAAATAAATTATTTTTATAAAATAAAAATACAAATACAAAAAATAAATTGAATGCTTCCCTTAAAATAATAGTTTTTTCCATTTTTGTTCAACTCAAAATAAAACTGAAGCAAAATCAAAAACCAAAACAAATTTTTGTGAGCTTGTCATTTTTTTTATGTTTGACAGTTCCGTGCTCAGGTTTGTTTCTTTAATAAATCGGACAGGTCTAAGCATACTCTGCTCAGACCGAGCTCGATTAGCTCCAGCTCAGCTCGGTGCTCTACTCAGAGCTAAAAAAGAAAAACTCCTTATATGAAGATATTTAAGATTTGTAAGAAGGATTCACAATAGTTTCCAAATTTATGTTTACCTGAATGCGCTCATCTAATTTCCTACATATTTTTGTCTCTGAACACGCTTAAGAGTTCATTTCTTCCAAAATTTGTTGAAATTATCTCAAAAACCAACGAAAGCAGTCAAGTGGAAAAGTCAGTTTTATTGCATATACATAAGTAAAATGAATCATCTTTCTTTTTTTTTCGTTCTTCATCAAATGTGTTACAGAACACTATGAATAGTGTGGAAGGTTTATTTATACCGTACATAAAGTCATAAACTCATTCGAAAGTAAGTATATAATTCTAACAAAAACAAGCTTTGCCATAGACCGGATTATGAAAAACGATTTCTCTTTAGTCAAAAACTTACTTGATAGTCTGTGATTTGTTTTCAAAAAATGGAAATAAAATTCAGTTGTGTGTTGTTGTTTTTTGTTTTTTAAAAGTTGTTAAAGAAATATTTTGTATAAAAAAATGAGGTACTCACGTTCCAAGTAATCCTTGAAGATTGTATTTATCTTCAATTGAGACTTGTTTATTGAGATCTTTAGTTTCTTTTTTACTTTTTTTACCCGAGTCCTTTTTGCCAAAAAGTGGCATTTTTAGAACTTTGTCTCGTATGAAATTCACTTTTCTAATTATAAAATTTCTATTTAGCAATTTTGTCGTTGTTGTTTATGGTCGTTTGGTGTTCATAAACAACAGTTTTTCTTATTATTAATTTTTTTTAATAATGTTTTTCACTTTATTAACAAAAAAAAAATTAAATTTTAACATACAATATTGCACTTTTGTTTAAGAAATTGCTTTTATAATTTGGATACATGTGTGTTACGGTTATTAATATTTTTATTTATATTTGATTTTTTTGTTGTGTTGTTGTGCAGATTGATTCAGAAAAGTAATTGATGAATAAGTCTGAAACAAAAATAAAATGTTACTGATTAGATGAAGTTATTTTTTATTTTTGTAAAAGTTTTCGGTAGTTTTATTTTCTTAACATTGCGGTATTTTTAAATGATACAAATTTATATACATGTATATTTTGCGATTATGATTTTTTTTAAAGCAAGCGTCAATAAAAAGTACATACTAGCCGCTTTTGGGGCACAGCTATGAGTTAGGGGAAATTTGTGTAAAAGTGTAAACTAGACAAAACCGAAATCTTTTTTGCTACTATGAATACAGAATGTCTAGTAATCACTGCCGTAGAGGAGAACCATGATTCCTGTTGTAAATTTAAGCCAAAAGAATTATGATATAACTTTTAAGGTTTTCGCGGTGACCACGCGCGATGCAATTCGAAGCAATTCGAACTCGATAAATATTAAATATTTATAACGCGTCTAATCCGGAAATATATAAAATGTCCAAAAGACTTATGGCCGGTTACACCAAACGCTTTTAAAAAATTAACAGGCCTTTGAGTCTTAAAATTAGGTTTGCTCCATACAAAATGTGCATTTAAACACCTGTTAAATATTGGTGCAACTGAACATTGAGAGTACATTTTTATGATTTTCTGTAACTGTAATTTTGAAACGGTTAATTAACGATAAAAAAATGTTAGCACAATTTTTGTACAAATCCTATGAAAAACCGATAAGTGGGCTTAGGAAGTCCAGCGGAGCGTCTTAAGTCTAGCGCAAGCCTTTGCGATCGTTATGGCGATAAAGAATCCGGTGGCGATGTTTTTGATAATAAAACATACATATACATATTGCGTTTAATGATCACGTTTATGATTACGTTTGCGGCCTCCACCCAAATTTTAGAAAATCTGTAATTTTTTTTTGTAGGGATATTTTGTTGGTGTTTGATTTAGAAAGCAAAATGCGTTTTTGTCATAAATTTCTTAAATAATTTAATTTTTGCAATACGGTTTGTATTGACTTTCTACATAATCCACTAAAACTAGTTTCTGCTAAAACGCTTATAAATTTAACGGCTTTATAAACTGTTTGCAATCCATTCCTGTATCTTATAACCTTTTTTGAGAACTGACAACTGAACGAAAAAGATTCACCAATGCAAGTGAGATAGCAAAATGAGAGATGTCAAACTTCCACACCGTCCTACACAATATCAAAAATGAATAAGGAAATGATACATATTGTAATATTCTGCTAAGGGCTCGCAATAAAAACTTATTTACTTTATTTATTAACTTCTACTTTACTTCACACTTCACTTCCATTCAAATCACTTTTATTAATTACTGGCATAACAGTATGCAACACTTAACACAAACTTTATTCTTTCACTTTCAAAAATAAACTGTGTCCAATCGCTTTGTATATGAAAACTCTTTGTATATGAAAACTATAGTACTATCATGGCGAGTTTTTTTTAGGGTTGCAGAGGTCCTGGTGGTGGCGCTGCAAAATGTGAGGTGTAAAATTCGATTTGGGGAGTCTTTAAGCGTCGAAAATTGGTGGTAGGGGCAAGAGTAGACTATTTTTTGGATTATTACATCCAAAAAATATCAATAAATATCATTTAAAACCTCCATAAGCTCTCCGCAAAAAAAAAAAGAGTAAGGGTTGCATAGGTAAATTAGATGTCGCCCCATTCGACTTCCACCATGATAGTACTATAGTTTTCATATACAAAGGAAAACTATAGTAGGTACTATCATGGCGAGTTTTTTTTAATGTTGCCCAGACCCTTGTGGTGGCGCTGCAAAATGTGAGGTGTAATATTCGATTTTTGGAGTCTTTAAGCGTCGGAAATTGGTGGTAGGGGCAAAAGGAGACTATTTTTTGAATTATTGCATCCAAAAAATATCAATAAATATCGATTAAAACCTCCATAAGCTCTCCGCAAAAAAAAAAGTAAGGGTTGCCTGCATACTTTAGATGTCGCCCCATTCGACTTCCACCATGAGAGTACTATAGTTTATATATACGGTAGCGCCTTCGAAGTTCACAGCGGTTTTTTCTAAATGGCGAAGGAAGATGGCGTTGTCATCGCATTTAAGAATCGATATAGTTCGAATGTAAAAGCCGTTACATTATGATTTCAAAAGTAGTTAAGTAATTTATTGGTACATTGCCCCCCTCTTAGGATTGATCGTCATGAGCAATTTCATCACCTCTTTCACCGTTATATCGATGTAAACGGTCACCGTGAACTATTTTTAGTTCGCCTCTTACGCCTTTTTATATACGGTAAACCACATCATTGATTCTTTTCACCAGTGTATTACCATGTTTACAAGAGGTATTGAAGCGAGCTTCAAGCTCGCTTCGCCCGTTTGTATACCTGTGTTGAGTTGAAACGAGCTTCAACCGACTCGACTCCGCTTCAGGAGCGGAGTCGAGTCGTAATTTGTGCTGAAAAACCTGAGTTAAGGAGTTGGTATGGCATTGGCAAAATATCTGAGGTTTGTGTGAGTGAGACACCATCAGCTGTCATCTCAACATATTTTCAACTAAACTCTAATTGGAGTGCTCAACTCAAATGACGAAAAACCTGGGTCGAAAATTCGACCTTAATCCAACTCGAGCTCTCAATTCTGCTTGTAAACGTGGTATATATGGCCAATATACTCCCAGTTTTTTTTTTTTTGAGTTTTGGTGATAGCCCCTTTTGTCGATGAGGATTGTTAAACCACACAAGGTCTCCTTCTTGAAATCCTGTTGCTGTCGTTCTCGCGTCGTACCTTGTTTTTATCCGATCACAAGACAATTTCATATTTGTCCTCGTTCATTATATGTCTATAAGCCTTTCTACATATGCCTCTGTTCCCTGTGGCTCGTTTGGATGACAACCAAATTTCACTTCACTTGGCAGCCATATAGTTGATCAGAACAGGATTTCCGATGTTGTTTTTCCTGTCGAGTTATGGGTTGCACTTCAATATGCTATACGGAATGGGATATATGGGTCCCAGTCTCGTTGGTAGTCGTCGACAACCTTAGACAGATGTTCTTTAAGCGTTCTGTTGAATCATTCAACCATCCCATTAGATTGTGAATGGAGCAGTGTTGTTCTTAGTCTTATTAATTCCAAGGAGCGAGCAAACTTCCTGAAAGACTTTAGGACCCGCGACGTCTATTGCAATTCTCTTGAAATATGTACCCACATTATACTGCTGCATTTTACTTTAAATTTTTCTAACTGGTCCCTTGCTAGCAGCACAAGTAGGTATAACATTTTCAGCACCATATTTCGACGTTATCTCTTGCATGTAGCCAGTAGAACCATTGGCGTACCTTTTCCAGCGTCTTATTTACTCCCAATGACCTCCAGAAGTTCCATCATGCATCTCTTGAAGTACGTTTTTAACTTTGGACCGAGGTACGACTAGCTTCATCACATAAGATTTACCGTCCGCCGTTCTGAGTTTTTCGTTGTTCCAGCCTTAAATGGGATGAACTCTTGTTCGTTGGACAATGACCATTTCCTTTTCTTCTTGGCGTGTGCAATTCTTACAGTCGGGTTTGCACGTTGCCGGGATAGTGCGTCTGCGTTTGTGTCCAGCTTTCCTCTTCGATGTTGAATCTCATAGTCATACGTCTGTAACCTCTCAATCCATCTTGCTACTTGACCTTCTGGATTTTTGAAGTTTAAAAGCCAATTGAGCGCACCATGATCTGTTCGAAGAAGGAACTTCTGTCCACAGATATACTTATGGTAGTGCTTTGTTGCCAATATCAGAGCGAGAAGTTCCCTCCTTGTAACGCAATAATTCCTTTTTGGCTTCGAAAGTACCATGCTGTAATAGGCGACAACTTTTTCCTCTCCGTCGTGTACTTGCGATTACAGCTTCAATTCCAATGTTACTTGCATCAGCGTCGATGATGAAAGGTTTTCCTAGAGTTAGGTAGGCCAGCACAGGTGCATTACATAAACGCAGTTTCAATTCTTGAAAGCTTTTCTCGCACTCACCTGACCATTTCAATGGCTTCCCCTTTTCTGTAAGCTGATGCAAGCTTTTGGCGACCTTAGCAAAATCCTGTACGAAACGCCGATAATATGTGGCCAAACCAAGAAATCTCCGGAATTAGTGTACTTCCGGAGGCGTCGACCAATTCCTTACAGTGTCAACTTTCTCAGGATCAGTTTTTACTCCTTAGGAAGAGATGATATGTCCCAAATATTTAACGTCGGTCTTAAAAAGCGCACATTTCTTAGGATTTAACTTTAGGTGTGCTTCTCGAAGCCTCTGAAATACGTAAGGTTTTCACAATGTTCGTCAAATGTTTTTCCATACACGATGATATCGAAGATTCTGGTAGAGGTTAGCTATCTTTCTTTGTCACGTCGTTCAGTCTTCGGTAGTCTACACAAAATCGAATGCTTCCATCCTTCTTTTTGACAAGAACGACTGGTGATGCCCAAGGGCTTTTGGAATTTTCGATTACCCCATCTTTCTTCATTGCCGATATCATTTCTTCAACTTCAGTTTGTTTTGCTAGAGGGAGACGTCTTGCTGGTTGACGAATTGGTCTTGCATCTCCTGTATCAATTCGATACCGTACTAGTTGTGTTCGACCATACTGTCCGTTGGGTGAAGAGAATATATCAGAGAATGACTTCAGAATTTGGTCTTTTTTAATCTGTCAAAGCTCAGGGGCTTCTTTGTTTCTGCTTCTTGATCTTAGTAATCGCGGATACAGGTTCACAGTGCCCAACTATTTCTCCCTTCTTGAGCTTATTTTCGTACGGTTTGATGTTCAGTATCCTTACGGACACCATGTTGCTCCTTGGTGCCACCAGAGTCTTCCCTGTCATGATGTTTTGGGAACGTTGTTCCGCATCTGGTTCCACCATGAGGTATCGATGGCTTCGCCCTTTAGTTTCGTCCACACGAATAATTCCGAAGAAGCAGGCAAGCAAATGTCTTCTTCGATGACGGTCCTGATAGTTGTTGAGTTTTCGTTGCCATAGACCATCGGAATCTCCACATTTTGGTACTTAAGAAGTTGCTTACCAATATCCAAAATTATTCCATGCTCCTTCATGAAGTAGTTCTGCCAAAACGATTATAAGACGAACCTCACCATACACTTTTGCTGCCTCTCCTGTGGCGGTCTTCAGACGGTAGCTATTGGTGTTGTGTAGCCAAGTCTCTTCGTACAATGGAGGCGGTGGCACCGGTGTCGATTGTAGCCACGTGTTTCTTATTGTTTATTATTGCCTCCACTGTCAGACGTTTGTTGTCTCGTTTAGTCAGTGAGACTTGGATAGTGTTTCTGGGGCCATCGATACCAAAAAATTAGCTTCTGCTTTTCGAAGTTGGTTCTCGCTCGTTTCTCGTCTGTGAAACAAGATGAGCAGTAGTGCTGGTGATGTTGCTTGGTTGTTCTCGAGCTTTGGTTCTGCTTCCACAATGCAGCTCTTCTCGGTGGCAATCTGCACTGCCGCTGGAGATGTCCTCATCATCGAGCAGGTCCTTCACGCTGGCTTTTTTGGAATGCGATTTTTTGACAAGAGCATTCTTCAACTTCCACTTCTCTGACTGGATGAACTCCTTGGATAGCTTGCTCTGCTGCTTCCATAGTAAGAGCAAACGCTAAAGGAAGCGTAGGTTTTGCAGCAGTTCGAATTGCTTGCTGTAAGTTGATGTCAGATACAGCACGGATGAATGCTTCTGTTGCAAATTGTCTGATGATTTCATTTCCTGCAGCTGGATATGCGAGATGCGCCAACATTTCGATATCCGCTTGAAGTTGTTGCAGAGTTTCTCCTCTTTTCTGGACTCTAGTATTCAGTTGGACGCGGATGACTTCTTGCATATGACCATCTCCAAAGCGTTTTTCTATGGCCTGAACAAGAGCACTGAAGTTGCCGTTCTTATCTGCTGGAATGGCTTGCAGCAGTTCGGTAGCAGATCCTCTGAGGGCAACCGTCAGAGCTATACATTTGTCTTCTTCTTCGCAGTTGTTCGTTTGCTGCGGCTGCCTCAAACTGTTTTTTTGTAGATTGACTAAGAAGTTTGCCCGTCAAAAGTCGGTAGGTGTATTTCTTGGGCAATCGCCAACACTTTCAATAATATTAATTTTTCGAACTTTGTCTAATTCGTCAGTAATACTTTGTATTTTGCCTTCAAAATTTTGTTGAACACTTTTTTTCTGTTTTAAATGTCACTATTCTCTTCAAATATACTCCTAATACAAATTGTACAAACATAGATGTAGCTTTTACTGTGTTTAGGATTTTTAATTTTGTTCCCATAAAATTTATAAATAATTCAAAAAGGCCAACATGGTTAGTAAAAGTTTATCCAGACTTAAAAATATCATGAATAAACTTCATAAAAAAAGTAAATTTTCGGTTTCTTTTCGCTAACTATTTAATAGAACTAGGAAAGAGTATGAATTTTTAAAAAGATTTACTTGCAAGCAATATATTTGGTCTCTGGAGTCGAAAATCAAAACAAATTCTAATTTTTGTTGGTCATTTCTGAACACTAAAAGAAAATCGATTGGGATTCCATCTAGTGTGTCATACAAAGGGGTGTTTTCAGAGAATATAAGTGATATTTGCATAAATTATGATCAAAATTTTAATAATTTCAATTGCGGCTGCCTCAAACTGTTTTTTTGTAGATTGACTAAGAAGTTTGCCCGTCAAAAGTCGGTAGGTGTATTTCTCGGGCAATCGCCAACACTTTCAATAATATTAATTTTTCGAACTTTGTCTAATTCGTCAGTAATACTTTGTATTTTGCCTTCAAAATTTTGTTGAACACTTTTTTTCTGTTTTAAATGTCACTATTCTCTTCAAATATCCTCGTAATACAAATTGTACAAACAAAATCTAAGTTTGGGGAACTTATGTTTATCTAAAGATGATTGGTTGACAGCTTTATTATCTATTGACAATAGTTTTTCTGTTGCTACGGATTATATTCCACCACTTCTCTTAAAATTCTGCAATTTGTCCTTACAACAAGATATATTTCTGCACAAATCTGGGTCTAAATGAGCTGTGGAAAAAAAGTCTTGTTGCCATCAGTGGTTTCGTAAGCAGGTCAGCCAACATGGTTTCGGTAGGGCAATATTTGCAAACAATCAATCCTTTTCTTATGTAATCCTTTACAAAGTGATATCTTGTATCAATATGTTTGGTTCTATTCGAAAAGTTTTCATCTTTGATTAGCTTTAAACAGCTTTGATTGTCTTCATATATTGTTATAGGATTATCTTTTATTTCTTGAATTTCCATCAAAATTCTACGAATCCAAGAAGCTTCTTGACACGCTTCCGATAACGCTATAAATTCAGCTTCTGTTGAAGATAGTGCCACACAAGTTTGTTTGCGACACGACCAACTGATAACACCACCATTTAACTTAAATACATAGCCACTGTTTGATTTTCGACTAGTTCTGTCTTCAGCCCAGTTAGCATCAGCATAGCCGTACAGGGTTTCATCATGTGTACTTAATACAAGTTTTAAATCTGAGGTTCCTTTTAAGTACTTAACCAAGCGCTTTAACTCGTTCCAATCCGTTTGTGTCGGTTGACTAACCTTTTGAGCCATTATTGAAACACTTGCTGAAATGTCCGGTCGAGTATTAACGGATAAGTAAAGTAAACATCCAATAAATTTCTGATATTTGGAATTATCAACCAGGACTTCCGATTCGTCTACTTGCTTTCCGTAATTTGGATCAATAGGAACATTTGAACATTTTGAATCAACTAACCCAAAATCTCTAATTATCTGCTCAATGTAGTTTTTCTGACATAAGAGATAGTTTCCGTTGACATCTTTTTCAATTTCTAGTCCCAGATAATTCCTGATATCACCCATATTCTTCATTTCGAACTCTGATGATAAAGTTTTCTCCACAAATTTAATAAATTCCAGACATTTGCTGGCCACGATTAAATCATCCACATAGATAAGGACATAACACCAATTTTGATTTTTCTTCATAAAGTAGGGGCATGGGTCTACCTTACTCTGACTGAATTTTGCATTTATTAGAACTGAATGAATGGCATCATTTCAAGTTCTTGCTGCTTGCTTAAGGCCATAAATGCTTTTCTTTAATAAGCAAACATGTTTTTCTTTCCCCTCTTCTTCGAAACCTGGTGGTTGTTTCATAAAAATTGTTTCATTCAGCACACCATTAAGAAAGGCCGTTTTTGCATCCAAATGTTGCATCTCCAGATTATTTCTTCCAGCAATAGATAGTAATATTCTTAAAGTTGTTTGCTTTACTACAGGTGCAAATACTTGATCATAGTCCATTCCATACTTTTGAGAAAAGCCTTGTGCAACCAGTCGAGCTTTGAATCCTATCTTTCCGTTAGATCCTTGCTTCATCTTGAAAACCCATTTGCTTCCGACTACATTAGCATCTTTTGGTAACTCGCACAATTCCCAGGTCCCATTCTTCTTCAACGAATCCATTTCGTCAGTCATAGCAGAAAGCCATTCCTTTTTATAGTTGCTTGACATTACATCTTTAAAATTTTTTGGTTCCACCTTTTTTTCTTGTGTAACTTTCATGATGTCAATTAATTTAACTGGTGGAGTTCCTTTATTTGACCTGTCTGACCGCCTTATTGAAGATATACCTGATTGTGCTTGACGGTGTAAATCATCCTCTTCGTCTTGAAATTGTTCTGTTGTTTCTTGTGTTTCAATTTCCTGTTCTGTAGTTTCGTGTTCTGTATGAGTATTTTCTTGATAGGAGTCTTTTAATCTTAAATCAACAACACCTGACGTTGACGTTTCCTTTAATTCCAAATCTTGAAAAGGCTTGACTTTGAGACGCATTTCATTTATTTTTGTTCCAACATGATCAGCAAACTGCACATCCCGACTCACTAAAACTCGTCTTGTTAATGGATCACAGCACCGATAGGCTTTAGATTGTTCATCATAACCAACGAAAATCATCGGCTTGGCAGTTCGATCCAATTTTCTTCTTTTCTCTGTTGGAATATGCACATAACATTTCGAACCAAATAGTCTAAAGTGCTTGATATTCGGTTTAAATCCAGTCCATCCTTCATACGGAGTCAATGATGTTGCTCTTGTCGGTAACCTATTCTGCATGTAGTTTGCTGTTGTCACAGCTTCTGCCCAATACACATTCTGGAGATTTGCATCTAACATCATACAACGAGCCATTTCAATCAGAGTGCGATTTTTTCGCTCGGCAACTCCGTTTTGTTGAGGTGAATATGCTGCTGTGTATTGAATTTGAATTCCCTCGTTCTTCAAGAATGTGACCACTTCTCTTCCTGTAAATTCTCCTCCTCGATCGGACCGTATTACCTTAGGTGTTTTCTGAAACATTGTTTTGACCATTGCTACGTATTTCTTCATCTTGCTTTGAACTTCAGACTTATGTTTTATCAGGTAAATTACAGTATACCTAGAAAAGTCATCTATAAATGTAACAATATACCTTTTTCCACTAGGTGATACTGTTTGCATTGGTCCGCAAACATCCGTATGAATCAAATCGAGAGGAGTAACTGATTTGGTAGAACTTTTCTTCGGAAATGGTAGTCTTGTCGTTTTTCCTTCAATACAGACTTCGCAACGAGTCTTCACATCACAATCCGATATCTTGACGCCTTCAACCAGACCCTTTGAACACATTTCTGTTACTACTTGAGGATCACGGTGACCACACACTTTGTGCCAGTAGTGAACACAACCGTCTTTGTGCCCAAATGCCCAATAAGCCTTGTTTGGCTGTCGTAACTTGAACAGATTTGATTGGAGCTCAGCAACTGCGATTTGTCTGTATCCTTGTTTTATTTCACATAAATTTCTCTTGAAATCAACCGAAAAACCTTTTTCGTTGAGTTTTCTTACTGAAAGAAGATTTCCACCAATATCCGGAACAAATAAGACAGCAGTTAAAGTTGCTGAAAATTCTGATTTAGAAACCTGATGGTTCCACTGCCTCGTCCTTGAGATGTCACTTGGTTGCCATTTGCCACACTGATATTCTCGTGATGATTGATATCTAGTTCTTTGAAAAAATTTCTATCACTGGCAATGTGGCATGTTGCACCAGAGTCAATAATTAAACCATCTTGATGATTACCAACCATAAATAAGAATCCTGCCTGATTCTCAATTTTATTTGCAGCGTGGGACTTGGTTTTATTTGTTTTTGACTTCCATTCCTTATATTTCTGGCAATCTTGTTTGAAATGCCCTTTACCTTTACAAAAGAAACAAATCTTTTCTCTTTTGGTTGCTGTCTTTAACACTGTTTCTTTATAAGTAACATCAACTTCATTCCTCCTAGAAAATTCTCCTAACAACTTTGATTGAACCAAGCTGAAAGTCAAATCTTTTTCTGGTCGGGTTTCCAGAGCCGTTATTAAGGTGTCGAAACTTCTTGGCAACGAACTTAATAACATCGCTACGCTCCATTTGTCAGAGAGTTCATTTTCACCGATATCTCTTAATTTTTGAAATAGCTCAGTCATCTTGTTAATATGGACTTGGACATCACCATTCTCTTCTAGTCGCAAACTACAAATACTTCGCATAATTTGTACTTTGTTACTTAGTGTTCCTTTTTCATGGTAGTTCTTTAGAGCATCCCATGAATTCTTAGCTGTTTCCGCACGCCTGATATGCATTAGCTGGTCATCTTCAACCATAAGACCAATGATTGCTCTTGCCAATCAATTCTGCCTTAAATTTCCAGACAGAATAATTCTTGTTGTTGAGTTTTGTATGGCAGACTTTCGAAATTTCATTCATCCTCTCTTTAAATATTTCTTCAGATCTTTCTTTATATAAATTTTTCTTTTGGCTCACACTGGACCCATAACCTGTTGCAATTATATATTTTGCGAAGTGTGGTTCGACGTATAACCAAAAGATAAACAAAGAAATTTTGCTTCAAATCAGAATAATTATTTATTATTACAAGGAACTTATTCAAAGGAATAATTTATTTAAGAAGTGAAAAGAAATATTAATTATTTTGACTCAATAAGAAAAAACCTACTAAATAAAATAAACAACTTAAAATTGTAAGTATTAATTCGTGCAGTGTTTCTTAATGTAAATGATAATATCAACATAAACTTCAGCTTATCCATAAAGTATTTGAAGCTATCATTAAAAATAAACTTTATAGTTTAGTTCGAAATCATATTTGCCAGCATCAACATGGCTTTATGAGTGGAAAATCAACTGCAACTAATTTATCAATATTTACAAATTACAGTTCTGGCGTACCCCAGGACAGCCACCTAGGTCCACTCCTTTTCATTCTTTTTATTAATGATCTGCCGAATTATATCTCACATTCCAGATGTCTTCTGTATGTTCATGATCTTTAAATTTTTCCATGTGTAAGATCTCCATTAGATGCCCGTAAAATACAAATAGACATTGATTGCATAGTTGACTGGTGCTATAAAAATGGGTTATATTTCAATATTAAAAAATGAAGTATTTTAACATTTTCAAAAATACTGAATCCATTTTGTTTTGATTACAAAATTGAGAATCATTCATTAGAATGATTATTGAGTCATCTGGGAGCTATCTTCGACTCTAAAATGATCTTTTCGCTTCAAATTGACCATATAATTTCCAGAGCCTACTCGATGTTGGGTTTTATTTCTAGAAACTCTAAGTCTTTTGAAGATCCTTATACTCTAAAAACCCTTTATATTTCGCTGGACCTTTGTTGGAGTATTCTTGTATTATATGAAATCCCTTCACGCAATCTAATATCCATAGGATTGAAAAAGTTCAGAAAAGATTTACCAAATTTGCCTTACGAAAGATTTTTAGAAATTCGGATTTTCCTTCTTATGAGACCACAGATGTACTTAAATTGATTTAAAACCTTTAGTGATGAGAAGAAAATTGTATTCAGTACTCTTTGCTTTTAATGTTTTTAATTCAAACATTGATTGTTCTGATTTGTTATCAATGTTCAATATTTATGTACCTTCTCGTAGTTTGCGTCCTAGAGATGGTAATTTTTTATATGTTCCTTTTGACACCACAAATTATGCTAAACACAATCCAATTACTAATTCTTCTTTGGCTTTCAATGAATTTGATCTTATTATTGATTTTAATAAAAGTAGGTTAGATATTAAGAGAGATTTATTAAAATTGTTGTAACTTTGTTATTTAAACTAACTTTTTATTATAAATATTATTTTTGTATAATACTAATAATAATAATAATGCTAATAATAATAACAATTTAATAGTTGTAGTCATGTAACTTGATAGACGAAATGATTAATAAATAAATAAACACTCTCGAGACATAAATGCCTTGGTTTCTTACGCCATGTTCTTTCCAATGATTTTTGCAAAAAGTCGAGTCAAGTCTTACAACCTTATCTCCTAATTTGGAAACCACCAGCTGAGAGTATTTTTCTTATATACATTTTGTGAAAAAATTATAAATGATAACATAAATATTTTATTCAAAACTACCATCTAACAACAACAAATAAAACCACTATTATATTGGTGGCTGATGTGTTAATTTGATTGTTTTCAATAATTATAGCTATCCCGTGGATCGAACTCTATTTTTCGAAGTCATATTAACTCATGAAAAATTATAATAATAGTTCTATTTACGTCATATAATATATAATAATGAATAATATAAGCGCTGTTGCGCCATTTTATTGAAGACAACAACTTTTTAATATAGAAAAATTGAACAATCTTTGATAACATAGAGATGTAATGAAATTTTTGATGAAAATTTAGTTCGCGCTTGATTGTGGAACTTTAAATTTAAGCAACAAAAAAAACTCATACAATGCATTTTCAAATTTATTTCATTTTAATTAGTACAAGCGTGTGTAATAGTTAGTGCGTTCGGATGTCATGCTTGGCTTGAGATATGAGTTTATTTCCCAGACTCATCTATCTAAAACAAAAAATCACGAGGTGCTGCACTTTGCCAGATATTGACAAATTCTCCAAGAGTATCCACCTTTGTATATGGAAAACATAGGGCAAATTCTTAAACGCAAAACTTGCGCAAATTATGCTAAGCAAACAATTCCAAAATGCAAACGTAAACATCCCTGCTAAGCAGATTGTCCCTAAATGTAGTAGATTTTATTTTCATGCGCATATGCAAATGTATTTCGGCAAATGTCAAAAATATCTTGCGCACTTCACTTGCTTTGCCTTTTCAACTGCATTCTTCATTTACTTTGCATGTGGTTTGCTTTGCAAATGTTGCGTTTAAGAATTTGCCCATAGTACTATCATGGTGGAAGTCGAATGGGGCGACATCTAAAAAGTGGGGCAACCCTTCCTCAACTTTTTATGCGGAGAGGTTATGGAGTCTTTAATTGATATTTATTGATATTTATTGATATTTAATGGTTGCAATAATTCAAACAATACCTACTCTCCTCTTGCTCCTACTACCGATTTCCGAAGTTTAAAGACTCCCCAAATTAAATTCTATAACTCAAATTTTGCAGCGCCACCACAAGGGTCGGGGCAACATAAAAAAACACTCGCCATGATAGTATTTTAAAAAATTTTTTTAAAATCCTCTTATTTTTTCAGATTTTTATTTTTACGCTGGATGGCGTCACAACATGGCAGTTAAAGTTTCTTTTGGGAAATAATTGGGGTTTTCCTCTATGCTTCATAATTCTTAATTACAATTGTTGTTTTGTCTTATAATATTCCGTACTAACACTAACACAATCAAAGAAATTTATCAAAATTTCAAAAACATATACAGTAGAATCTCGAAAAGATGAACAGATATAAAACAGGCCCCGTTCATCTTTTCGAACTGTTCATCTTTCCAAGCATCGAGAGTTAGTTTAAGAAAAACATATAACTATACATAAAAATATTGCATCTAACAAAATATCAATTCATTTTATTTAAAAAAAACATAAAAAATAACGAAAATAACCAGGTTGTTCAAAGAGTTAAACAAAATATACACTCATTAAGACCTTTTTCTTAAAAAACTGTTCCATAGTAGCCTGTCGCCCGGAACAAAGAAGTCTCGTCAAAGCGTTCATCTTTCCGAATTGTTTATGTTTTAGAACCGTTTATGTTTTCGAGATTCTACTGTAGGTATGTATATCTCGTCTTTTTTTAAAATACGTTACTATTTAATTAAAAAAAAAATAAAAAATTTTCATTCAAAACAATTTTGGATTTTTTTATTTAAAGCTTAAACTGTTTTAAAAATCCACTCACCACTTTAGGCTGTAGCTAAACAGACAGCTAGAATTGCGAGACCCTATAAAAATGTCAAGTTTGATCGAAATCTCGAGTCCGAATTTTTTTCTTATCCAAATCACAAATAAATAATTGAACGATACGCCTATACTCGACATTCATATATTCCTTCTTAAATAATATCGACGGCTATCCGTCAAATATCCAACAGAAGTTGAAGAGTCTGAGAACACGGTGAGAGTACGATCACTCAGGCGACAAAGTTTAATGACGGATTTGTATAGAACAGTTAAAAATAAGCATTTTTTACTACGGGAGTTTTGGGGTCTATCTCCCCCGGTTTAGGCGGTAGGGGCAATTTAAAAAAAAATGTACGTTAAATGAAAAAAAAAAATAATTAAAAAATAGCGGTAATACTTACAATTAAGTTGAATACGTTTTTTTTTAAAGCCAACATTCTATTCTATTAGCCAGTTTTTTAATCAAGTCAAAACTATGCATAGTTTTTGAAAAAAATTGTTTTAAACTCAAAATTTGGGCAAAAAAAGCTTAAAAAAATATTTGAAATGTAATTTTTCAAAACTTTAAGATTATCTACTATTGTTTTTTTTAGAATTTATTGCTCTTATTTGTTTTTGATCAAAAATTGAAAACTAGATGATTTTATGTCTTACAGTTCTTGAGAAAATTGAAAATTACCAAAAAAAATATTTTAATTAAATTATTTTTTCCTTGCTTGAGTATTTACGTAGTCTTATTTTGATAGTAATAATTGAATATGGATTAAGATATACCTAGGATAAATTAATTTTTCTTAAATGCAAAAGAAACTTTGCATGCACCCCACCCCACCTTGCACCCACTCCAAATCATACAGTGGGCCCAAGCAAGGGGCGGCCTACCCCCCCCCCCCCCATACTCACCCCACTGTTGCATGCACCCAAACACGCACACACCCCACTGTTGCATATACCCAAACTCGCACCTACCATTATTACTATCAAAATAAGACCACTCAAGCAAAAAAAAAACAAAGAAATTAAAATAGTAGTTGTGGTTATTTTCAATTTTCTCAGAAACTTAAAGGCATAAAATCATCTGGTTTTCAGTTTTTGATTAACTATTAATAAGAGCAACAAATTATTAAAAAAAAATTATTTATAAACCTATGGTTTTGAAATATTGAAATTAAAAATTTTTTTTTAACTTTTTTTTACTCAAATATTGAGTTTAAAATTAAATTTTTCAAAAACTATGCATAGTTTTGACTTGATTTAAAAACTGGCTAATAGAATAGAATTTTGGCTTTTAAAAAAAGTATAATACTTAATTTTAGGTATTACCGTTATATTTTAATTACGGGGGGAGATAGACCCCCTCCCATAGTAAAAAATGCTAATTTTTAACTGTTCTATACAAATCCGTCATTAAACTTTGTCGCCTGAGTTATCGTACTCTTGCCGAGAAGACTTTTGACTTATTCATTTTTATGAATTAAACAAAAAATGCGTATTTTGACACGACGGAGCTCTTTTTTTTTGTTTTAATAAAATTAATTGGCTAAGTACACGTAGGTACTATGCCTAAATATATTATGTACGGTACGTACATATGCATTGTTTATTTTTCGTTCTTATATATTTCCGTCGAGAGCTAATTTAGGATTCCTTCCTGTTTTTTTTTTTTTTTTTTTGGATTAAAGTTCAAATTAAAGCATAGAAAAATATTTAACCAACAGTGGCTATAAACATTTAGAAAGACCACAAATATAAACAAAACAAAACAAAAAAAAAACTAGAGCCAATAATAACACACATCAAGGATGATAATAATGGTTTAACTTTTTGCTGTCAATATACCTACATAATTACAAAGACGAACGATAGACAATATCAGTACGTCATATTGTTAAACAGTAATTACGAGCACAGGGCGGTTATTTAGCCTTAGAGAGCATCATAATAGTCAAGTGAAGTTTGTGTGCATGGTTAATTATATCAATTTCAATTTTTGTTATTTTTTTTTAAAATTAACCTACTCACCTCTAAACAACAACAAAAATTAATGATGTTACAACTTGCTTGCTCATATATTAATTTTTTGTGTTTTGCTTTTTTTGTGTTAAAACTTAGAATGGCACGATGATGTGATACACGACCTGTGGGCACTTTTAAACGAGGCAGCTGCTGGCTCTATAGATTTCTCACAAATGTCAAATGTATAGATTTCAATTTCACACAAATGTTACTCTACCGTATCACAAAACTGTTTTTTTTTAATCACAAAGAAATCGTATTATTATTTTTTGTTAATTATTTTTTTTTTTAAATAAAACACAAAATTATTATTGTTTTTGTTCGGTTTCGGATGAGACAACGACGTTTCAATCTAGTTTTCAATCTAGTTTTCAATTTTTTTGTATTTTTTTTTCTATGTAGGTATAAATATTTATATAATTATTTAACTTCGTTAGTTGAATGGCTGGTATCGAGTTTACTCACATTTCTTTTGCACATAAAATAGAGGGAACAGAAAAAAAATTAAAATCATGGAATTCATGGAAAACATGGAAGAAAAGAAAAAGTTCTACGTCTATTTTTACTAGATGGAATACCCCGAAGAGAATTTATTGAATAAAATATCTTAAAAAAAAAAACCGACACGAAACGAATATTGTTTTTGGCTGCTGATAACTATTTTATAAGGAATAAATAAGTAAAACATTACATTGCGTCGAAGAAACTGAATCTGAACCCGCCATCGACATTATTATCATTTGAATTGAAAAACAAAATAAAATATACAATATTCGGGGTTAAAATATAGTACCTACTATGTTGTATAAAATTTTATTTTTGTCTTATTGAAATTTTTATTTCAACAGTTCACATTTTATAAAAGCTTTAGATTTGAAAACGACGGCGACGATAAAGACGATGACGACGACAACGACGACGACGACGAGAGAGAGGAGTAACATAAGAGAAGAAAATGGCAAACGAGGCTTTGAGGCGGGCTATTGGAACAGCAAACAGTAGCAGTATTTTCAAAAAACAACAAAATAAATAGCTAGGAGCTAAAGGTGAATATTGATACGATACGATACGATACGGCGACAACGACAATTTAAAGTAGACAATATTTTTTGTTTTGTTTTATGTTTTTTAACTTTACCTACCATCAGCTCCAACAGCTACCTCCCATATCAATAGAGAAAGCCCATTGTTTTGTTTATTTTTTTTTCTGTTAAAGTCTCGTTGTAGCAGGTAAAGTCTTTCATTTGCTCAAAGAATTTAAAATGCGTTGCTGCTCCTACAGATACCGATTCGACTGGAAAAGTATGAATTTTGTGTGTTGTATGTCGTCTCTCTAATACCTAGCTTACCTACTACCAACCTAATGCTTCTGCTGCTGATACCCCCCTTTTATCACAATTTTCACAGACATAGGTATCACCTTCATCGTTGTTGCACTATAAAGTCGTTGAGTTGGGATGATGCTTTCCCTCTGGAATAAAGTTAAGAGCACGGCGAGTGAGTATGTTCTCCACCACTAAAGTGGCAATGTTGTGTGATGTTTTATTAAAGTAGAGAGATGGTGTGGTCTAGGTTCTATAATGCCATAGTCAAGTCACCTTCATCTCATCACCATTACCGTTGGTTTCGCTTTCGGAAGTCACAACTCGCCGCGGCCGTTTCTCGCTAGTTAGTAGTAAGGTAGTGGTTGTAGGTTGACGGAAAACTTTATATCGAAAAACAACGAGTTTTTTTTTTAAGTTTCATGTTTTTTAAGCTTTTAATTAAATTTTGTTATTAGTTTGATTATTGATTTTGTTATTTCTATATTCAAGGCAACAAAATTAAAAATTAATCGCTATATTTTATTATGTACGCAAGGAGATTTCAATCGAAACATAATGTTTGTCCTATCTATGAGGGTACTTTAAATGACAAAAACAAAACGCCACAATTTGTTTTTATTGTTGGGCGTCTGTAAGGAGTAAAAGTAAGGGTAGGTGTATACATGTATACATGGTTTTAGCTTAGGTATATAGGCAGGATTTTTTTCTTTTTTATAGTTATAAAAAAGAAAAAAAATGTATTGAAATCATCAGTGCGCAATTTCTGGTCTCACACAGAGCCAAATCTAAATAAAGAACCAACAATAGAAAATATGCGCACTCTGTTTATCGGAGTTTCTTATTATATTAAAAATAAATGATATATGTATTATGTAGGTTAGGTCCTCTGGCTACAAGATAGTATAACTACATTAACCAGAAGCACGGCATGTAGAATATCTTGAATAAGTAAGTATAAGTATATTTACAGCAAAAATGCCATGGTGATATACAAATGGTTTTTTTTTAGGGTACATAAATGTACATGGGCATTGTATATAAATTTGCATAGTATTCTCATGAGCACGTTCCACACGTCGGCCCCCAGCGATCACACACCAAACTAATTTTCTGGTTCCTGTTTCTGTTTATAAACAAGTGCGCCCTCAAACGACCACACAACTCAGTTGTGTGGAACGTGCTCATGAGAGTACTATAGATACATAACGCAAAG
Organism: Syrphus vitripennis; assembly: GCA_958431115.1. Lineage (NCBI taxonomy): Eukaryota > Metazoa > Arthropoda > Insecta > Diptera > Syrphidae > Syrphus > Syrphus vitripennis. The sequence goes on along the minus strand of OY288111.1, from coordinate 5,119,848 downwards.
TATATAGGTCATGTTTTGAATATGTGTATGTACTGCGTTCTGTTTTTGAAGTCGGTGGGTGCTGATTAAATCTAAAGGTATTCGACCTCATTGGGAGTTCTTGAGTGGTAGATTTGAAATTACTTATATTTTTCTTATATTTTTCTTATATAGAAATGCTAAAAGTATTTTCTTCTATAAACATTTTCGCAGCACTTTTTTTTGTGATCAGTGTGGGGATGTTAACACAGAGAAAAAAACAAAGGAAAGCTATTTTTTTAGAGCTGCCGCATATAATTTTTTTGTCTTGTGAACTTGTGATACAGAATAGAAACTATGTAAAATTATGCGTGCGTCGTCGGTTCGAAAAGATACCTAAGAATCACTCAAATACTTACAAAATTGACAGAAATTAAATTGAATTTTTTACTTTGGACCGACGGACGACGACGCGCACGACGCGTTTAAATGGAGAAGAAAATCGTAAAAATGTAAATGTCGATTTTAATTTTATTTTTGACAGTTATTATAGGGGTATTCATGCAACTGAGTAAACTCATGGTTAGCTCGCGGTACAAGCGTGTAGGTTAGTTATACTGTAAATGAATTCTCAGATTTGTAATGGAAAATCAGTTTTACATGATAGCCTAACACATACAATCTGAAGATGGTAAATGTGTAAACTTTGACGATAAATTTATCACATTAAGCTGATTCTTTAACTGAATAATTTATCACATTTACACAAGTCTGATTAATAGATTCGCGTAACAACAGCTTAAAAGTTAAAACTAAGAGACTTTTATATACATGCTTAAATTTACACTAGGTGTGTGCGTGCTTTTTGTAGTTATTTGATTGCGAAATATTGTATGATATGCACCACATGAAGGAACTTGTTAGATTTTGTTAAAAACTTAAGAATTCAATGTTTGTTTTGAATACATTATAAATTATTCTGTCCTTGACAACCTTGATTTCAAGAAAATTTTCAAATAAAAACTTGTGGGTATCAAGAAATAAAAACATCAAACAAAGATGAAATTTTGAAATTTGAAACAGGTCGCAAAACTTCGACCAAAAATGTTATGTCTTCATTTTATTTAAATAATAAAATTATAATAAATCAGATTACAATATATTTTCTAATTTATTTTACATAAGCTAACTCAACTTGGAGACCAAGTCCAACATGATTTTAAATAAAAGTCGGGGAGAGTACGATAACTCAGGCGACAAAGTTTAATGACGGATTTGTATAGAACAGTTAAAAACAAGCATTTTTTACTAAGGGAGTTTTGGGGTCTATCTCCCCCCGTTTAGGCAGTAGGGGCAATTTAAAAAATATGTACGTTAAATGGAAAACAAATAATTAAAAAATAACGCTTATACTCTGAACTAAGTTTTATAAATTTTTTTAAAGCCAACACTTTTGTCCATTAGCCAGTTTTTAAATCAAGTCAAAACTATGCACAGTTTTTGAAAAAAATTGTTTTAAACTCAAAATTGGACAAAAAAAGTTTTAAAAAATGTTTAAAATGTAGGTAATTTTTCAAAACTTTAAGACTATCTACTACTGTTTTTTTTTTAGAATTCATTGCTCTTATCTGTTTTTGATCAAAAAGTGAGAACTAGATGATTTTATGTCTTATAGTTCTCGAGAAAAATTAAAGTTACCAAAAAAAAATTATTTTTTTCTTGTTTGAGTATTTACGTAGTCTTATTTTGATAGTAATAATTGAATATGGATTAAGAAATACCTAGGATAAATTAATTTTTCTTAAATGCACCCCACCCCAAATCCTATAGTGAGCCCAAGCAGGGGGGGTTGCACCACCCATACACTACTCTGTGTTGCATACACCCAACATCGCACCTACCCCAAATCCTACAGTGGGCCCAAGCAGGGGGCGGCATTCAAATTGCAGTCTTATTTATTAATATATGTATAACAAAAAAATTAACTTTATTATTTTTATTGTACTATTTTGTACATAGAATGTCAGTTTATTAGACTTAAACCATTTTTCCGTCAATTGCATTGAATTTTTTGTGAACAACAACAATAACTTTAAGGCACTACCACCAATTGTTTTTACGAATTAATTTTATATTAATTCGTTTATATTTTTATTTTTGGCCGGAGTTATAGCTATTTCATGCTTGCCAGACAATCATCAGACTCCTTTTAGTGGCGCTCAGCTTTAATCCAATTTTATTTGAAGAACACTTGTAGGATTCGAACCCACGCATATCAGATTTGCTCACTTGATCAGTCTTTGTAGTCATGTGCTCTTACGCACTACACCACTTCAGACCACTGATGCTACGTGTCCAGATGTCGTACTTGTTCGGCAAGCTACTCTAGATGTATTCAGTTTTTTTTTTTACAATTTCTTTGCTTCGAAAATGTCTTTAAAAAAAGTTCTTTGACTGACAATATACCATCAATTTACAGATTTAACCGATGCTAAGCTGGAATGAATCCTAATGAGTAATGACAATGACAAATACCGAAGACGGACATGGCGGCGGCGGTCACGATGAAGAAGATATGTGTGAGATATTTATTCATGAGGGTATACATACATACAATTGAATACGTTTTTGGATTCCCATACGTTCCATGTCCCATACTGCTTCTTATCTTCGTTTTTGTCTTTGGCTCATGCTCGTCAGTAAAAGAACATCTTCGTGCTTGAGTTTTCATTTCTAAATCTTCGTTTTTCTTTCAGAACTTGCTGAAGTTCTGGTTTTGTCGATTGGATGGCGTCAAAATAGCTGGGTAGGTGGTATAATGTTGTGGATAGTGTTTTCATATTGGGCTATTCTAACTGTTGGAATGTTCGTAGAGAGATGAATGATACCTATTAGGAATCAGAACTTAATGCTGTTACAAGAAGCATTTAAATCTCTTACTCAAAAGTTTTAATTAGGAAAAGCACCCTTAAATTACGCTTAGGTACAGGTTGCAATTTGTTGTCTTTTTTATTTGCTTCTCATTAAAATTCAGATATATGCAGTAAGATGGAATCCTAGGGTGTTTACAAAAAATATTTTTAAATTTAGTTTAATTTTAGTGTCCAAGTTTGCAAATTGGAATATATTTTACAAAAAAAAAACTGATTTTTCTTACATCTTTACCTACATAATATGTACAATGTATGCATGACTTTATATCAATAAAAATTAATAAAACAATAAGCGTGTTGCATTATTTGTTTGTTTAAAAAATTAAGTGCTGAATCAATTCATTCGATGTTGGCAGGATACTGGAGCATACCGAGTAGTAATATGTCTGCCTTTTGAAATCCAATCCGGAATGATGGGAGCCTATGTGTTCCCTAAGTACACGTTGATTATAGGCCTGAGGACACACCGCACACGCGTAAGGCTTTTCACCTGTAAAATAAAATGAAATTCTTTAGTAATGATTCTGCAAAAGGACAAACAATTTAATTTCGAACAAATTTGTTTATGTTAGTGGAAGTTTGAATTTAGTCATTACCTGTGTGAATCCTTTCATGTTTCCTCAGGGTTGATGAATGAATTAATTATGCGGGTATATTTGCACTGCGACCTTAAGATCTATTGTACCCCCCTTTTTGAACCGGATGAGGTTTCTCATCTACAGTTCATCCTCCAGATTCGTTCCTTTTAGGAATTTAAGAATTTGGGCTATTTTCAGAGAGTGTATTTTGATCTCTTCTATATGGTGCTTGCCCAGATATTTTTGCCTTTGACGCACTAGTGCATCACATTTACCTATTATATGGTCCGGTGTCTCCTCATGATCGTTGCAGAATCTGCAAGAAGAACTGCTCACTAGGCCAAGGATGCTGAGAGCCTGAGATGTCTTCTCAGTTTACAATGGCCTGTGAGGAGGCTTCCTCAGGGTTCAATGGATGAAAACGGTAGAACCATCTATTCCGACAGTGACAAAAGGTTTGTTCATCTTATGAATTAGAGTGTGAACTGACCAGGTGAGCTGTTGAGAAGAAATCGAAAATGCGAAACGCACATCTTTGCAGTCTTCATCAGTGGCATTGTTGAAGCCAAGTTTTTCGAGTTGATTGGAAACTTTGACAGTTAGGCAGTTTATCTATAGTTACTAACTTCTTCGGCCTCAATTTCTGAAATGTTTTTGGTAAAGAATGTTCCACGTATGTTCCCTACAGTTGCGTGTTCCTTACACGGCGATATGATCAAAATAACTGGTCATGATGTTCTACGGTTCAGCAAGTCATTCTCACCCTTCAGATGGATCAGCAGCACACGAAAGTTGGTGACACCCAAATCGAGGGCCTCGTGGGTTGCTATTTTCCATATTCTGCAAGTATGTATGCAACAAAACACTTCACTTCAAAACATAAGCCAGGCCGTCCAAAATGCGATCTTTGGTTACTATCATCACGATGGTTTTTGTGTTGCGTGGTGTGGTCGTTTGAGGGCGCACTTGTATATACACAGAAACAGCAACCAAAAAATTAGTAAGTGATGTGATCGCTGGGTGGCCGACGTGTGGAACGTGTTCATGAGAATACTATGCAAATTTATATATAATGCCCATGTACATTTATGTACCCTAAAAAAAAGCTGTTTTTTCTACATCTTCTTTTTGCACTTTAATTTGATGGAACCCTGCGTATAAATCTAAAGTCGTAAAATATTTTGCCGTTCCTAGCTGATCTAAAATTTCTGTTATATTTGAAATAGGATAACTGTCAGCTATCGTTAACTCATTCAGATTTCTGTAATCTATTACAATTCTCCATTTAGACTTTCCTGACGCATCAGTCTTTTTGGAAACCACCCAAACTGGAGAACTCTAAGGAGATTTTGAATGTTTAACCATTCCATTTTTTTACAATGTTTTTAACTAGCATTCTACTTCCTTTTCGTGTATTTTCGGGTACCTATATGACTTCGTGTAAATTGGTTTAACGTCTTCTTTCGTTCGAATTTTACATTCCATCATATTTGTGTACGTTAAAGCTTCTCCCTCTATTACAAAAAATCATTATATTTTGTAATTTAATCTCTTAATTTATTTTCTTCTTCTTTGTTCAAATGATTTAATCGTAACATGCTTTGTCGGGAAAGCCACAAAAGCCCTGATGATTTGCAAAAGAATTGCAGGAAAATCATGGGGTTGCAAACCAAACATCCTGAGATGGATGTACACCATGATGGTAAGACCCAAATCTAGCGCCACTACACGTGGCAATAGAAAGTGCTGCTATGGGAACAATCATGAGGTTTGCTAAGAAGGGTACTGGGACAGGGAAGATCATTGGCCATAGGGAGAGGAACATGATCCTCAAGTCCACAGAAATAAACCTTCTTGACATTCCCAGGGATAGCATGATTAGAAAATATAACTTCGAAAAGCTTTTTCGAACGGAGTTAAGTTGCAAAAGAGACTGGGTAAGTGAAATGGAAAACTACAATCTCAAAGCAAACACCATCAAGTGGTATACTGATGGATCGAGAACTTCTGACGGGAATGGTGTAGGCATTTTTGGGCCTAGAACCAAAATTTCCATACCGATGGGGAAATGTACCAGCATATTCCAGGCAGAAGTGAATGCCATCGGAAAATGCGCAGAACGTAACATCGATAGAAAATATAAAAACCAAAACATTGCCATCATGTCAGACAGTCAAGCTGCACTTAAAGCTTTGAATTCATACACCATTACCTCTAAACTAGTATGGGAATGTGTGAATAAGCTCAATGAACTGGGCAAGGAAAACAGAGTCACACTACATTGGGTACCAGGTCACGTCGGTGTCCAGGGCAATGAGTAGGCTGACTCCCTAGCAAAAATAGGAGCAATGGCACCCCTAACGGGACCAGAGCCCTATTGTGGTATAGGGGAGAATATGATTAAAAACAAAATCAAATCCGAAGAGGAGGCGAAAAGATCAAAAATCTGGAAAGAACTCCCCAAACTGAGACAGGCAAAACTCTTACTCGGGAACTATAGCCGAGAGCGTTTCTTATCCTGCATCAGCCTAAGTAGGAACAATCTTAGGAGAGTAACGGGTCTCCTTTCCGGCCATTGAAAACTGAGAAGACACCTCAGCATCCTAGGCCTAGTGAGCAGCGCTTCCTGCAGATTCTGCAACGCTCATGAGGAGACACCGGACCACATAATAGGGAAATGTGATGCACTGATGCATCATAGACATAAATATCTGGGCAAGTACCATATAGAAGAGAATGAATTAAATTCTCTAAAAATACCGCAAACTATAAAATTCCTCAAAGGAACGAATTTGGAGGATGAATTGTAGATGAGAAACCTCATCCAGATCAAAAGGGGGCACAATAGATCTCAAGGTCGCAGTGCAAATGTTTCGTTTTCGAATTTATTCACACAACTACTTTAACATTCTAAAAACAAGAGCCTAGGCAAGAGCCTAGGCATAATATAATTGTCTTCATACTTGAATTTTAATTCATAACTTTCTTTCTCATTATCTAAATATAACAAATTGCTTCCATAATCTATTTTGCATTTCATTTCTCTGAGGAAATCTGCACCTATCAAACCATCATAATCATAGATCACGTTATTTGGTATAACATGGAATCCCCATCTATGATATCTTTTTTGTTCCGTCTCATTTCTTATACAAAAGCGTAAGTTAGTAAAACCTAATGTTTTTTGGGAAGCGTTTCCCAAACCTATTAAATCTATTATTTCTTTATTATTAATTGTTTCCTTAGTGCACTTTAATTTTATTAGACTTATTGATGCTACAGTATCGAGAAGAAGTATTTTAAGCACTGTATCTTTATAATGTATATATATGTAAGGGCTTTCTTCGTTGTTTAAAGAGAACGCTGCCTTAGAGGCGAGTTATAGCGAACAGGAAAATGGATCAGGAAAATTTTTCTGATGGATTATTTAGTAAGTTCTCGATCGATTTGAAACACATAAGCTGAAGTATTCGATGACAAATGACAATTTTAATGCACTATGTAAAAAAAAAAATTTATTGAACGTAGGATTTTTGATAAAAAAGCATTTGTTTATTTTCCTGATGCAAGTTCATCAGGAAAACAAATAAATGCATTTTTATCAAAAAACCTTTGTTCAATCAGTTTTTTTTTTACATAGTGCATTAAAATTGTCATTTGTCATCGATTACTTCAACTTATGTGTTTCAAATCGATCGAGAACTTACTAAATAATCCATCAGAAAAATTTTCCTGATCCATTTTCCTGTTCGCTATAACTCGCTTCTTACTAATGGCGTTTCTTACTGGTTACAATTTTGCTTTGTTTTTTTTATGTAACAATTCTTTGCAATATGTCTTGCTTTACCACATTTAAAGCATTTAAAATTTTTATAACTCTTCGTGTCTTTATTTGCGAATGGGTTTTTTTGAAAAACAATCTTTTTCTAAGTATCCAACTTTATTGCAATTGTTGCATTTAATTTGCCCAAAATTAATTTTTACCAAATTTTTATTTGTAAAATCATGTCTAGGAGTTTATATTTGATTAGCTAATCGTGACTCTTCATGCTGTGCATGGCGAGCAGCTTCAACCGAAGAAGTGGGTCTGCAGTTATTAACATAATTTTCTCATCCAGATCTCAGACCATTAATAAAAATATTAAGGATTATTTTGTTCTCTATATAACTGTGAATAATACGGATATCTGCAACCGTTTCTTTTAAATCCTCCTTTGCATCGGAGCCGAGTCTTCTCGACATCGTCTCCATATGCTGTTCGTATTGCCTAACTGTCCTATTCTCCTGTCTAGAATTTATTAATTCTCTATAAAGCCCTAATGTACTATTTGTATCTTTGTATAGTTTTTTTAATTGCTCCTTTAGCTGTAACCAATTCTCAATAACTTTATTTTCTAGAATTACTCTGGCATTACCAGTAATTTGGACCTTAATATACTTGAAAATGAAATCTTTTTGACTTGATGAGGCTAGGCTCATCGCGTCATCGCATCCGTTAAGGAAAGCGTATAATTCAGAGGAATCACTATTGAACTTCGGAATTAATTTTAATAATGTATTAATGTCCACAGTAGGGTTTGTACCTACTCTTGTGGTTTCGCCTACTTGTTCATTTGTTTCAGGCATTTTATTTTTTTATTATTATTTATTTTTTTTTTTTTAGAATGTATTTAACTTAACTTTTATTTATATCGTACAACACTTAAGACTTTTTTTTTCGTAAATTATCAATACCTTTTTATAATAATAACAAAACTTAACTCACTTTATAATTAATATAATTGTTATACACATCACGCCGTTTGCCGCTGTTGTTCAATCCGGTACACCGACTCTGCTTTTCTTTTCAACCTTCAGCTTTCTTCTTCACTCTTCCAATTCGATTTATTTCCTCTGCTTTTCAATTATCAGTACACATGTACCTCACTGTATCGACAATACTTTTTTTATTTTATTTTACCGCTGCCACCAATTTTATATGTTATGCGTGAGCCGAGAAATGAAACGAACAAATTCAAGAAATCAAACAACTCAAGAAATCAAACATCTTCTTTCAATGCTAAATGGGGACTGACTCTTTTTCGATTGAGATTATCTCAACCAAGCAACTCTCCTACAAGATTCCTTCATTTAATACAATCTGCATAGCAAGCATAATGTGGATACAGAATACTTGTATACAGACGATATTCGTTTTTGTTATTGTTATTTTCATTGATGCATCAATGAAGACCAATGATTAGTTCTGATATATGTTTTTAAGATAACATTCTCAGTAATATAGGTTCATTGGTATTGTCGATCTATGCATGTCGTGAAACCACAGGCTATGCGGATGTTTACATTAACTATCCGATGTAGTTTTAAATATCTGTTTCAGCAGAAGTGGATAATTTATTGTTAAATAAATATCACTTCACGCAAAGTGGTAATTAGGCACTTTTTCTGAAAACAGATACCACGATCTTAGATCAACCAAACATTGAAATAAGAAAATAGCATCATCATAACATACCAATTTGAAATTGTGACTAAAAAAATAATTGATTGATTCGAAAAAAAAATTTCAGGTCTCATTGGAATGAAAGTAAAACCCTTCTGTATTTTTTATCAAGAAGGGTCTTTGAAGTGTCAAAATAATAAAATAATAGTAAATCGATTTAATTCAATAATAGATTTTATTTCTATTCAATGAATAGTTTGACATTTGTTTTAACCTACACCTACTTGAATTTGTTTGTTTATTTTATTTTAGTTTATTTTTGATTCATAATTATAAAAGAAGAAAGACAAAAAGAAACAACCCTTTCTCAGTTATTTGAGGGGGCACGTACTTTGGATCTACTAGTTCTGATAAAAGCCAATCCATATAAAAAGATGAAAGTTTCGTCACCATTTGAGTTTGCCAAAAGTCGTCATCCTTTTCAACTCTTTCAACGTATTGATCATATTTGCTGCTAGTCCAAACTGCAAAAACACAAACATTCTTTTGGGAAATACGCAATTGCCCTTGAATTTGGTAATAGTAAATATAGCTCTTATTAATTCCTCCTACGCAACCATCATCTGAAACTGTGATAAATTTTAGTTTCTTGTCTTTGATGGCTGCAATGGGATCCTACTCAGCAATTGAAAAGGGGCATTTGATCTCGCAAATGGTGTTTTCATCAATAATTCCATCTGGTGATGCTCCAATATTAGAGAACTGTTCGTCAATGAATAATCCGCTAACTTTTATTTGTTGACCGAGTTGAGTTTCCAGCTGTAATCTTGCCGCGTCTTCATTGATTTTTCCATGTATTACAGACTTTGCAAACATTTCCGTTGGATGAGCGAGTCTTTTTAAATGTCCCTCAAATTTTTTGGCCTTGCAAATAGTTCAAGGAAGAAGCAGTCAGCATGAATTTCCTGGTCTCACGCCATTTGATGTTGTTTGCCTGGCTAATTGTTTGATGATGTAGGAGGAATCGGTTTGGTTGTTCTCAAGTCTTTTCAGAATGGTTTCCTTTTCAGCAGCAAATTCTTCTGGACCCATATCTGGTTGCCTGGAACCATCTCCATAATAATTACGATAATTTTCCAATAATTTTTTCTGCTTCTTAGAATGCTGTTCTCCAATCTGTTGCTGGATACTGGCTTTATAGAGCGAACGGGAATCACTTTGCTGGTTTCTTCCTTTTAGTTCACAATTGATTACACTTTCAGGATACTTTGTTTTTCTCCTATTTATTAACAAATTTGGCTGAGATATTTAATTTCACAGTGAAAGTTTTTAAGCCTTAATTGTATTTACAATAGCCGCAGACTCTGTGTAGTTAGTGCTATTAATTATTGACTTTGTAATGAATTACATGTGAATAAAGTTATAATAATAAATACCTAATAATAATTGTATTTACAAGTACTTATGCAAATTTGACTATTTTATTTACTTTCACTTTTTACGTTAATAATGAGCTATCCCGATTGAGCCCCCAATTATATTTATCCGTCGGAAATAAAAAAGGTTACTTCAAAAAAATATATTTTTAAATGTTAACTTTATTTTCTTTTCAACAAATAAAATATTTCAATAGTTTTTACATACATAGTTCTTACATACTACTTTGCAACTACTGGCAAATTCCTTCCGTGTTGAATCTATTTATATCGTTTTCCTGATGAGTTGGTTTTCTTGAGCTCCGGGTTTATGGTAGTGATGGTTAATTACTTTTTGTACCTTTATCTTATTTTGTTATTTGGTTGGTCATAAAATATCTGTTATGTATTTTATTTTATCTTGTTTTGTTTATCATCTTGATTGGTTGATCATAAAATGTCTGTTATGTATTTTATCTTGTTACCTGTGGTAATCTTTACTAGGATGTTTGTAGATCATTAGCGATCTTATTTATTTTATTATTTCCTCTCATTTCCTGCTTGAGGTACAGTTGATGTTTATAACTTGCTCAATATTTTTTTTCAACAAATTTCAAAAAAGGATGGATTCGTTCAATGCATGAAGTGTCAAATCATACATCACATACAACAATTATAAATATCATACAACCCTTCCAATGGAATCTATGAAACAGAAAATTGTATGTGATGTATGATCGAGAAATTATTGTATGTTGCATTTTTTTTTTTTATAATTTGCGCGCGCTCAAGGGGATGGTGTACCCTTTATATGTTGCAACACAGGGCGGGCGTGAAGGATAGGTATGGGAGGGGAAAGGTGTATAGAAAGGTATATTTTATCTCCAAGGTTGGCGGCTGGGCTAAAGCGGAGAAATGCCGTGTGTCTTATATCAATGTCCCTTTATAATTCGCATTATTTTGTTCATTGTCATATTTGTTGGGCATACTAGTATTTACTCAATCACAAGTTGTTAGTGTTATACCTGAACAACATGTAATGAGTAAACCAGCGGCCCAACAATGATCAATGATAATGGAATAAAAACATGACATAGAACTACAGCAGGGATCGAACCTGTGACCTGTGAGGTTGACAGGCGACCACGCATACCATCGCGCCACGGTGATGTACGTTATGTATGTTCTGTTAAACAGGCCCCAGAATTGAAAAACGATTAATAAATTTCAAAACTGAGCTAAGTGAATCAATCGAAAAAATGAACAAATTAACAGCGGGATGGATTCTAGTGGCAGATCAGAACGGTGTTCGACAGCCAAAAATTGACTTAAGAAGTGTACTTAACAAAGGTATATCACCATATGTCCAGTCAAGTAATTATGAGAGAATTTTAGTTGTGAAAAACCTTCAAACCAAGAAGATAAGCAATACGAACTAATAAAAGCGACAACGGTACCAACAACTAGCAACTTTACTTTGATAACTATCACTTCTGCTTGTACTATGACCGACCGACGCACAGTGAATCGAATCGTACTCGTATATGCAAGATGGACAAAATTATTTTTATCTTGTAAATGATTAAAATAGAGTTGTTTAATAAGAATACTTTTTATTTTTGTATTAAAACGCATTAACATAAGGTAGAGGTCATTTTTATAACTTTTATTATAAGATTATTATTATAAAATATTAAACTGAGATTTACTTGAATAAATCCGCCAAATATTGAAAAATTGTATAAGAGAAATCTTGATTCGAATACCTACCTTAATAAATTAATGAAAAATACTTTCACAAGTTTTCGCAAATGGAATTTGGTATTTAAAAAAAAGCTAAGTTTTCAATCTTTTTAAAAATATAAGAATCATCATGTGGAGAGGCGTGGAGCCAATGATTTTACAATAGGATAGCTAAAACTCAAATTATTTTCTAGCAAAATTAAAGTAGAAACACAGACAAAATTATGATGCATATAGTTTTTAAACCTGTTAAATTTACCTTGAATGCCGCTCTCCATTATAAACCAAAAACTTATAACATTCACAAAAAAATAGAAAACCCATCGCTAAAAGAATTAAAAGCACAACTGAATTAAAATCAATCAATAAGGGTATTCATGCAACGAGATAATTTTCCGCTTTGCAGAAAGATATAATTTTCCGCTTCACGTTTGCATGAGCAGTGAGCACCCCATAAAAATTCTGGCATAAATATGAGAAATAATCAGCTGTCACAACTAAACGTCACAAATTACTTCTCGAAACTTTATGAGGTTTATTTCTTCGCTTTCTGCATCAAATCTGTGAGATAAATTTATCTGGTTTGCAGAATATTTTTCCCATACCTACAAATTTTGACAGCTCGTTTCTGCGGAGATAAAATTATCTGGTTTCCGAGGTTTATCAGAGTTTTCCACCGTTGCATGAATACCCCTAATTTTTTCCTAATTATTTCACTATGTTTACGAATAACGTATAAACGAAAACAATGTGCACTTAAAGCTTTTTTTTATATTTAGCGCGCACTAAAGTGGATTTTATGTACCCTTTACATGTCAGCGACACAGTGCGAGCTTTAGGTAAGTAGGAGGGGATTTGAAAGGAGATGTCGGTGAACATTAGTCTTGAATTTCAGTTCATCACAATGAGAGGGAAAGACAGAGCGTGGAAGGGTATTACACATTCGCGCAGTACGGCTAAAAAACGAATCCCCGTATGTTACGTATTTCCAAACGCTGACATTCTACTGGTCGAAAGCTAGCAGCTCAAAGCTGCGAACTTGACGGAAACATCTGTGCTGCCCAACTTCATATTATACGTCAATGTCAAATGCCCAACGTGGTTTTTTCCTTCTTTTCGCTTTTAGACTTCTGACCCATCTGGTCTCTTTTTGTAAGTTTCTTTTATAAGCGTAATAAACTGGAATTTAATTGTATTTGGTAACTTTTATTTCACTGGAAATACCTGAGTTTGTTACAGCTACATAGGAACCTAACAGTGGCGACGAGGAGGAGCAAGAACTAAACCAGATTAAGATGAATGCGGAGCAATTGAAGACGCTTTTATCTGCGATTGAAACTGCGATTCAGGGTAACGCTACCGCTCAATCAAAGCAGGAAATCATACAACTTGAGAACTTCAACGAGGATAACGAAAGTTGGGAAATCTTCATAAAGAGGCTGGAAAACTTTTTCAGGTTGAAGAAACTAACTGGGTCTACTGATGAGGTGTTAAAATGCAAAAAGGATTGGCTAATCCATGCAATTGGTGCAAAAACTTTACAACTTCTTTGTAATTTGACAAGCCCGGATGATCCTCAATCTAAAACTTATGACGAATTGGTTAAATTGGTTAAGGATCATCTACATCCAGCTCCCAGTGTAATCGCTGAACAAAATCGATTCACTAAACGTATCCAACACGAGGGAGAAAGCATATCAAATTTTGTGGCAGATTTGAAAAAGATGTGCAAAAATTGTAATTTTAAATGTGCATCTTGCCAAGCATCAACAGCCGATGCACATTTAAGGCAACAATTTATCAGTGGACTCCGAAATGCGCACTGGTTAGAGAAACTCATTCAACTCAAGGAACCAAACAACAAATTCATTGATTGCGTCACGGCTACTCTGGCAATGGAGTCAGCACAAAAAGATTCGAAGGAAATCCAAAATCTACAGGCGACAGCGGCAATGAATCACCAAAATCAAATAACAAAATTTAATCCTCATAAAAAAAAAATTGTCAAACAGCAGGAAAAAAAATCAGGTAAACAAGTGCAGACGAGCCAAACAAGTTGTTTTCGTTGTGGAGACAAGCAGCATCTCAGTAATGAATGTCGTCACATTCAAACCATATGCTCAAAATGTAGAAAAATTGGCCATCTAGCACGTGTGTGCATGAGTGGCTCTCTGTACTCGCTGCCCTCGCAATCGCATCAAAAATTAAATAGAGGCAAAACGACTTGTCAAAATCAGCTACAGCCATTTGATTTGCAGGCAGATGAGCAAGAACTGTTTTACATCAATCATTTGAGTGAAGTTTTTCTCCCCGAAGAAAAAAAAAAACCAAACAAAATTATGTTGGAGGTTAAGTTAGATGGTGTCTTAAAAAAATTGGAATTGGACACAGGAGCAGCGGTTTCATCCATTTCACACGAGGATTTCGTAAGAACGTGGCCTAAAAAGCACATTAATGAATCTTCTATTCCTTTTCAGACGTACACAGGTGAGGTGATAAATCCACTGGGATACGCCACCATGCAGGTCGAATATGGGCCAGAAGTGTACAATGCGAATATTTACGTAATGCCCGGGAAGGTTGACCCAATTTTTGGCAGAGAGTGGCTCAAAATCTTTCAAGTTAAACTGCCAGAAATACACCAAATCAAGGAAGAAATCACGTCCAAGTTAAAGGAAGAAGCAATGAGTGGTTTGAAGACAAAGTTCGCTGACGTATTTCGACCTGGAGTTGGAAAAATTAACGATTATGAAGCCAAATTGTATCTTCAAGAGAATACACAACCTGTGTACGTTGCTGCCCGTAAGGTACCGTATGCCATGCAAGGTAAAATTGAACAGGAACTTGATCGTCTGGAGAAGGCCGGAATTATCACCAAAATGCAGTTCAGTGAATGGGGCACACCAGTGGTGCCAATTCTGAAAAAGGACGGGTCAATCAGACTGTGTGCAGATTACAAGATCACGCTCAATAAAGTTCTTAAGAGTGACAACTTTCCAATTCCACCAATAGAAGATATTTTTGCAACGTCGATGGAGGGTGGCAAAATTTTCACAACGTTGGACATCAGTGAGGCTTATTTACACATGCCAATGGACCAGCAAAGCGCGCAGATGCAAGCAATTTCAACTATGCAAGGCGTTTACCAGGTAAATAGACTGATGTACGGGACCAAGGTGGCACCGGCTATTTGGCAGAGGTACATTCAGCAGAAGCTAAAAGGCATCAGAGGAGTTTGTGTGTTTCTTGATGACATCAAGATTCAAGGGGGAAATTTTCAAGAACATATGGCTCGCTTAGAGGCCGTACTGGGCCGACTTAACAAAGTCGGGTTGCGGGTAAATTTCAATAAATGTAAATTTTTCGAAAATTCTATCACGTACCTAGGTCATGTGATTTCGGCGAGGGGGTTAGAGAAGACTAAAGACAAGGTTCAGGCGATTATGGATGCACCTGCACCGAAGAACATCACTGAGGTTCGAAGCTGGCTAGGGTTGGTGAATTATTATGGGAGGTTCCTGAAAAATCTTTCAGCCAAACTACACCCACTCTACCGTCTTTTGCAAAAAGAGTTTGTGTTCACTTGGACCAAAGAATGCGAGGACGCATTTAATCACATAAAAGACGAGGTTACTTCAGACGTGGTACTTGTTGCGTATGATCCATCGTTGGCGTTGTCTTTGGCCACGGATGCAAGCCCATACGGACTGGGAGCAGTGCTGTCACACACCTTTCCTGATGGACAGGAACATCCGATCGCGTATGCTTCTCGGTCCTTGTCAAAGTCTGAGATGAATTATAGTCAAATTGACAAAGAAGCTACCGCGATATTTTGGGCTCTCAAAAGATTTTTTCAATACTGCTATGGTCGTAAGTTTACTCTAATCACTGACCATAAGCCTTTGGTTGCTATTTTCAGCCCAGAAAAAAATCTGCCAAGCATGGTGGCAACTCGAATGCTGCATTATGCTCAATTCCTACAAGGGTTCAATTACAATATTGTGTACCGGTCAACGGGTGAGCATTCCAATGCAGATGCACTTTCGCGTTTGCCATTAAAATGTGAAGATTCCGATGAAATAGATGACATCACATACTACCAAATGCAACAATTTGACACTGTTCCGGTTACGCAAAAGGAAATTGCTAAGGAGACAGCTAAAGATGATGTGCTGAAGGTAGTACATTTTTCATTATTGGCAGGGAAGAAGCTCCAGCATCCGGATTTCAAAGGTAAAGATGAACAATTTTCGTTGTCTAATGGAATAGTCATTAAAAATAGCCGAGTGGTGATACCTACGAGTTTGAGGAAGCACATCCTGTCGGAATTGCATGTGGCTCACGTAGGTATAGTGAAAATGAAGGCACTTGCAAGAAGCTATGTTTGGTGGCCACGCATCGATTCAGATATAGAGAATTTAGCTCGTGAATGCTTTGCATGTAGGAGTGTAATTAAGCAGTCTACAAAAAAATTACAGCACCCATGGGAGTACCCAACTAGTGCAATGCAGAGAGTGCACATAGACTTCGCGGGGCCTTTTATGGACAAATACTTCTTGATTGTGGTCGATGCTCACTCGAAGTGGCCGGAGATTGTTCCAATGACATGTATGACAGCATCGAAAACAATAGCCGTGTTACGTGAAATATTTGCTCGTTTCGGGTTACCAGTCACAATAGTCAGCGACAACGGCTCTACATTTACTTCAGGGGAGTTCAAGGAATTCACCAGAGCAAACGGGATCATCCACAAGTTCTCTGCACCATATCACCCTGCCACTAACGGTCAGGCGGAGAGATTCGTACAGAATATGAAGGTGGCACTTCGCAAGATGGTAAAGGACTCTGGAGATTTGAATTTGAAGCTCTCAAATTACCTGATGCAATACCGAAAAACACCAAATGCTACGACCGGGATTGCCCCATGTGTTTTATTTCTGCGGCGAGACATTCGTGTACGACTGGATTTGGTCCGTTCTGGAGAAAAAGAAGCTGTTCAACGGAAACTGCAGAGTGCAACATATGAAAACGGAAAGGAGTACTACCCCGGTGATACAGTACAGGTGAGAAATTACACAACCAAGGATAAGAAGTGGGAATTTGGCAAGATTGTACGCAGAGATGGATTACTTCACTACTTTATCAATGTGAATGGGAAACTGTGGCGAAGACATGTGGATCAAATGATGAAGTGTAATATCGATCCGTCAAATATTACAAAGGATTCTGATTTCGAGGTTACACCATTGATTTCAATTAATAAAACTCCATTTACCTTCACAGATCAAGACTTTGAGCAACCTATTAAGGAATCAAGAACAAATGAACTTTCCATTGAGTCACCTGAAAGCATAGTTCCAACTGTTGAAGAACCAACTAGTGATCGTCAGTTGTTTGGGGACAATCCACCAACACTTAGACGGAGTACCCGAAATAAAAAGCCTGTGGATCGTTTAGGTTATACTTCGATTTAGTGGTGAGGACTGTTACGTATTTCCAAACGCTGACATTCTACTGGTCGAAAGCTAGCAGCTCAAAGCTGCGAACTTGACGGAAACATCTGTGCTGCCCAACTTCATATTATACGTCAATGTCAAATGCCCAACGTGGTTTTTTCCTTCTTTTCGCTTTTAGACTTCTGACCCATCTGGTCTCTTTTTGTAAGTTTCTTTTATAAGCGTAATAAACTGGAATTTAATTGTATTTGGTAACTTTTATTTCACTGGAAATACCTGAGTTTGTTACAGCTACATAGGAACCTAACACCGTACTTGACAGTACGACCGAAATTGGGTTCAAGAGTAAACTGATGAGCATTCCTGGAAGCGCGA
Organism: Syrphus vitripennis; assembly: GCA_958431115.1. Lineage (NCBI taxonomy): Eukaryota > Metazoa > Arthropoda > Insecta > Diptera > Syrphidae > Syrphus > Syrphus vitripennis. The sequence continues at coordinate 5,101,947 of OY288111.1, read as the reverse complement.
GTATTAAGGTTGAATCATTTAAGGGGAGGAATGCAACTGGTTATTTCATTTGAGCACTTGCCGTAAAAGTAACGATAAAAGAGTGAGAGACAGGAAACGTTACGCCGGTGTTCGAGTGACGTAAAAATACCGATGATGTTCCTGTCTCCGATAATTTTGTAGGCTCGTCTTTGTATACTGTCCAGAGATGGGAATTATACTCAAGCCTTGGACGTATATAACTTTTATAGATAATAGCCAGATCAGAAGGGAAAAGAATTTCTTGCATCTAAGTATGTGATCATTCCACAAAAGATGGTTTGTGATACACATAGGTACCTAAAATAGCAAGCTGATTAGTTTCTTCGATGCAGGTGCCACTCATAGATAATGGAAAAAAGGGGACGTCTCGCTTTATCGACAGAAGGCAGCATTGTGTTTTCGAAGAATTAAATTCTACGCGATTTTTTAATCCCCATTGTACAATGCTGTCCAAGTCAGAATTGAATGTACTTATCATATTTCGCCGTTTCAGTTCCACGTCCGAAGAGCAGGGATGTGAATCTGGAAACGAATATGAAAAGCTAAGAGTGCTATCGTCAGCGAAACAATTTAATGGATTAGTAGTTACAGAGAGGAGATCATTAATGAAAATGAGAAAGAGGGTCGGAGACAAAACGGAACTCTGTGGCATTTATGTTGTGGGTGTTATGCACTAAGAAATGAAACAACCGTTTTACTTGCTATTAACTTGGGGACTGACTCTGGATTGAGATTGTCTGCACCATACAACTCCCCTACAAGATTCCTTCTTTTAACACAATCTGCATAGCAAGCATATGTTTTGTATACAAACTGTGTTCGTTTTATTATTGTTTAGGTTATCATTCATGAAGACCATACGATCGGTACAGATATATGTTTTTGAGATAACATTCTCAGTAATACGATCATTGGTATTGTCGACCCGTGTATGTCGTGAAACCACAGGAGATGCGGATGTTTACATAAACTATCCGATATAGTTTTAAATATTTGTTTCAGCAGAAGTAGATAATTTATTGTTAAATAAATATAACTTCACGCAAAGTAGTAAGTGGACACTTTTTCTGAATACAGATACCATGATTTTGGGTCAACCAAACATTGAATGAATTGGAAATGACACCATCAATGACATCATCATAACATGGGTTTCAGACTTGAATCCGTCTAATACTACTTGTATATAGCTATTCGAAAGAAAGTTACTAATCCAACGAAAAAGGGTTATGATATCATACCAAAACATTTAATAAACAAATCATCTAACATAACGGAATTTTTTACTGCAGAGACTAAAAAACTTGAGATTAAACAAACTATCATAACCATAAAAACAACTGAAGACAATATTTTTCATACATACATAACCATGAGAACCACGCTTAATGGGACAGAGTATCAAACACTTGTAACAAAACAATCTCAAATATACAATCATATAATAAAAGAAGAACATCATCATCATCATCGGCTCGACAACCGGGGTCCGGTCCTGGCCTCCTTCCACAAGTCTCTCCACCTATCCCGGTCTTGAGCCAACGCCATCTAGTTGCGCACCCCAAGGCTTCGGGCGTCCTGGTCTACGCCATCTCTCCAGCGCAAGCATGGTCTACCACGCTGCCGTCTACCATAGAATGTACCACAAAAGACTTTCCGAGCAGGTTCCTCTTCACTCATGCGAGCTAGGTGCCCTGCCCACCGGAGTCTACCGAGCTTAATTTTTGTCACTATGTCTGCTTCAAGGTAGATTGCGTACAATTCATGATTGTACCGTCTCCGGAATCGTCCTTCCTCACATATGGGGCCAACAATTCTCCTTAAGACTTTTCTCTCGAACGCGGCTAAGAGGTCGGAGTGTCTTTTGCTAAGCACCCAAGTCTCGGATCCATACGTGAGTACTGGCAGGACCATGGTCCTGTACAGCAGCAGTTTTGAAGTTATGGTGAGATTTCTGGATTTGAAGAGCTTTGACAGACTATAGTAGGCTCTGTTGGAACTGAGCAGCCGCCCGCGTATTTCTTCTTCTAAATTATTATCAGCTGCTACTGTTGACCCAAGGTATTTGAAGGATTGCACCACTTCAAATTCGTGCTCCCCTACCTTGATTGTTTGACCAACTGTTCTTCTCGCATTCGACGCCACCATGTACTTTGTGTTACCTTCACTAATGTGCAGCCCCAGATTTTGTGCCGCCTGCTCGATCTGGATGAAGGAATCGTGTACAGCTTGTTCGGTTCTTCCGATGATGTCAATGTCGTCTGCGTAAGCCAGTATCTGGCTGGACCTGTTGACGATGGTCCCTCTTGTTGCCGTGCCAAAGTCACGGATTGCTTTCTCCAAAGCCAGGTTGAAGAGGAGACAGGCCAAACCATCCCCTTGTCGGAGTCCATTAAAGATGTTGATTGGTCTGGATAGCAATCCGGCTATTTTTACTTGGCTTGTTACGTTGGTCATGGTCAACCTACAAAGTCGTGTCAATTTATTTGGGATGCCGAATTCTCTCATGGCTTTGTAAAGTTCTACCCTGGCTATGCTATCATAGGCGGCCTTAAAGTCTATAAACAGATGGTATGTTGGGATGTTAAATTCTAGACATTTTTCCATCGCCTGCCTAAGGGTAAAGATCTGATCAGTTGTTGATTTGCCTGGAATGAAACCACACTGATATTGGCCGATTATGGTTTTAGCGTATGGGGCTATCCGTTCTTGTAGGATAGAGGAGAGTATCTTATAGGCGGTACTCAACAACGTGATACCTCTATAATTGCTGCACGTTGTGACATCTCCTTTCTTATGTATGGGGCAAATTATACCTTTTCGCCAGTCGTTTGGCATTTCTTCCTGCTCCCATGCGTGCACTAGAATATCATGAATTGCTTGGCGTAAGGCTGGCCCGCCGTGGTGGAATAGTTCGGCTGGTATGCCATCGGCTCCCGGGGCTTTGTTTTTCTTAAGCCGGGCTATAGCCTTCTCAACCTCTTCTATGCTTGGTGGCGGTAACATAGGGTATTCTTCTTGAAGTAGTGGAGCCTCTACTTCTGCAGTGAGCTGACTATTTAGCAATTCATTAAAGCTTCAGTATGCTTTGGGGATCGGTGATCAGATTTCCCTCTCCGTCCTTGCAGTAAGTGCAGCGTGGTGTGTGCTGCATCATGTTTCGGACGGATTGGTAGAACTTCCGCGCCTGGTGCGGACCTCGCTCTCAGCTTCTTTCTAAATCACAGATGATGTTCTTCTCCCAGGCTGATTTTTTCTGTCTGTGAAGCCGTTTTTCTATTCTTCTGAGCTCTTTATATTCATCTTCGCGTGCCCGCGTTCTATGAGATTGTTGCATTGCTCGGTACGCAACATTCTTACGTTCAGTCGCTAGCTTGCATTCATCATCAAACCAGTCGTTCCGACTTCTACGACTGCTGCCTAAGATGGAGTTGGCAGTACTAATGACAGTGTTTTTAAGGCGTGTCCACTTCTCATCTACGCCCAGCATACTGGCTCCAGGACTTACTCTCCCTGGATCGAGTGGTTCCAGGGCGAGTCCTAACGCATGTCCAAAGGTGTTACTGGTATTTTCATTGCGTAGTGCAGCCGTGTTGATTCGAACCTGATCGGCGGATGCAATACGTCTTCGCAAGGCAATCCGCCCTCGGAAAACCATACCAACAAGATAGTGATCCGAGTCGATATTGGCACCTCGGTACGTTCGTACCGTCATCAAGTTCGAATAGGGGCGACGGTCTATCAACACGTGGTCAATTTGGTTACGAGTGACTCCATCAGGTGATACCCAGGTGGCTTTGTAGATATCATTACGCGGGAACCTGGTACTCGCAACGACCATGTTTTTCGATGCTGCCAATTCTAGGACTCGAAGTCCATTGTCATTAGTGTTCTCATGCAAACTATGGGTGCCTGCGTAATGCCTGAATACCGGCTCCCGACCTATTTTAGCGTTCAAATCCCCAAGGATGATTTTGACATCATACCTTGGACAGGCATGGAGGGCCCTCTCGACTTGTTCATAATAAGTCTCTTTTTCTTCGTCTGAGGACTCCTCCGTAGGTCCGTGAAAGTTAATGAGGCTGATGTTCTTGAATTTGCCTCGCACGCGAAGGGTGCATAGCCTTTCGCTTATAGCGTTAAAGCCGATGACGGTAGACTTCATTTTTTCGCTGACCAAGAAGCCTACCCCGAGCACATGGTGTTTTGTATGACAACTGTAATATAGGTCATAATCTCTTTTCTGTAAAGCACCATTCCCTGTCCATCTAATTTCTTGTAATGCTGTTATGTCAGCTTTATATTCAGACAGGGTATCGGCTAGCTGCTGAGCAGCTCGAGCTCTATAGAGCGATCGTACGTTCCATAAGAAAATTCGTAAATCGTTTTTCCGTTTTCGTAGCGTGGGTTTTCATCGTGGGATCATAAAAGAAGAACAATCCACACGAATATCCAAATTCAATAAATTAAAAGAACTACACACCATCAAACTAGGTCTTTTATATAATGAAAGTTGGTTTGAAAACTACACCAAGATTGAGTTTCCTATAGAGAGCAAATGGTTTCTCTCACTTGGTAAGAAGTTTGATCTCCCAATAACCAAACAAAGCTTCTCCCCAATTCATATTATAGCTGAAATAGAACAATACATACAAACCAAAGAAGACAATAAACAAAAAGACATTGACAGATCAAAACTATCCAATAGAATTATAAATTTTAAAAGAAAAATTAAAAACAACGAAAGGGAAAAATTTATATTAAAAACCTATACAAAAACTAAAATTATGATTAAAAAACACAAAAGTGATATCATAATTACAAACGCGGATAAAGGAAATAAAACGGTTGTCATGTAGGAACCAGGACGATTACAATAACAAAATGAACAAACTTCTCGAAGACAAAAATACTTAAAAAACGATGAGAGCTGACCCAACCAACAATCTACAAAAAAACAAACAACGAAATAGTAAATGGCTTATTCAAACAAAAAATAATAGACTCTAGACCAAAGGAAAAACTATATTTTTCCACTGCATTAGCACCGGTACTTTATGGACTTCCAAAAATACATAAACCAGACCTACCACTAAGACCAATAGCTTCATCCACAAACGTTCCATGCTATAATTTATCTAGACACATTGGACGAATTCTCAAAAATATAATATCTAAAGATTACAACATTAAAAACTCATTTCAACTCAAAGATAAAATTAAAGAAATACACTGGAAGATGAAGACATCTTAGGTTCATTCGACGTTGTTTCGCTTTTCACAAATATACCTACATATACAGCTATTAAAATAATAATGAAAAATTGGGAAACATTGAAAAACCACACCACAATACCAAAATCCCAGTTCCTGAAAATTTTACAATTCTGCTTAACAGACAACAACTATTTCAAGTACGATACAAAACTATATACCCAAACATTCGGTATGCCAATGGGGAATCCATTATCCCCTACGATAGCCGACATTGTATTCGACCATTTAATTGACGAAACAATAGACAAATTAAGAAAATCAAACACCAAAATAAAATTCATTGCGAAATATGTTGATGACAGACATTGAACGAATACCATATGTTTTATTCGATGTGGACTGTAGTTTTTTGTGTTTTATGTTTTTTATGTATACTGTGTGTAATTTGTTTTTTAAAAAATTGTGTAGTTAATTGTTTGATATTAAAATTAAAAATTGTGTTTTGTTTAAATAAATGTATATGAAAATATGTATTTGATTGTGTATTGTACAATGTTAAATAAGTGTAATGTATAATTGTAATAAGTGTTATGATACTTAATGTTTTATGATTCTCGTTGCTGCTGCTTGGTTTGCTGGTTATCGTCAAAGTGAACGAGATATTTTATTGATTTGCTAACAGAAGCAACGGCAGATAAAAAAGAATGAATAACTGCAACATCAGTTATCTTAAAGCAAAAAATAAGAGAGTTGAAATTTATAGGGTATTACATTTGATTTTTGGTAATTTGCAATTAAATTAAATTTCAACTGTTATACAAAATATAATAATTAAATTCAATGTAATTTCATATTTATTGTAGTTCATTACATTCAGCCCCCCCTGGAAGACTCCGGTCTTTCAGTAAACGGTAAGGGAGCAAGTTTCACGACTGGTCGAACGTAGCTACCACTATTGGTCTTGACGGTGACGACTCGGCATTTGTTGTCTTTTCCCATGTGGACTTCTGTCACCCGTCAAAGAATCCACTTTGATGGAGGGAGGTTAGGCTCTTTTAATAAAACGACGTCATCGATTTTTAGATTTCGCTGCACTTTTTGCCATTTTGGTCGAGTTTGAAGTGACGTCAAGTACTCTTGGTGCCAGCGCTTCCAAAACCCGTGCCTGTAAGAGAGACCAGTTATTACGAATCGATAAATTATTATTTAGAGAAACATCAGGGGTAGGAACTGAAGAATAAGATTCTCCAGTCATAAAATGGGACGGAGTCAGAGAAGTAGGTTCGTAATTAGCTGTCTGCCACATGGGGCGCGAGTTGAGTAGACTTTCAATTTTGGTAAGCAAGGTGTACATTTCTTCATAGGTCAACCTATGGTCACCTATGACACGTTTTAAATGTGCCTTCACTGATTTCACCCCAGCTTCCCACAATCCTCCGAAGTGAGGTGCAGAAGGTGGGATAAATTTCCAAGCGATTTGGTCCTGTGAAAGATGATCGATGATAATGTTGTGGTGTTGTTGACTCAGAAGAAGGTCAAATAGTTCACCAAGTTTTCTCCTAGCTCCGTGAAAATTAGTTGCGTTGTCGGTCCATATTTCCGATAGTTTACCCCGACGCGCTACAAACCGATCCAGAGCTAACAGAAACGCATCTGTCGATAGATCACTGACCAACTCAATGTGAATTCCTTTAGTGACAAAGCATATGAATAACGCGATGTATGCCTTCACAAATTTAGGATTTCGACCGAAAGCAAGGCGAAGACTTATTGGGCCTGCATAATCGATACCAACCTTACTAAAAGGTCGTGAAAAACGAACACGCTCTACTGGTAGATCACCCATGAGTTGATGTGTAGAAGTTCGACGTTGTTGAAAGCATTCATTACATCCGAAAACAATTTTGCGGAACAGATTTCTACAGCCAAGAACATAATAGTTTTGTTTTGATAATGCAATCATTAAAGTTACACCAGCGTGAAGATATTGGATATGAATCGATTTAGCTATGAGTTTAGTGATAGGATGCGACTTACACAGTATAATTGGATGTTTTTCATTGTAAGTTAAATCAGAGAACGATATGCGTCCACCGACCCGAAGAACGTCTGATTTGTCAAGAAACGGATTAAGAGTCAATAGTTTATTTTTCAAAGGCAGCTCTTTACCTTTGCTTAAGGCATCAATTTCGGAACTGAAAAGTGAAGCTTGAGCACTTTTAATAACGATAGTTTTGGCTTCACTTATTTCTTGGGTACACAGATAAGAAAGTGAATTTCGATTGTTCTTAAAACGCGAATTTCGATAAAAACGATAGATGTATGCTACAACGCGAACCAGCTTATACCAATTTGAATATTTCGATGCCAGAATTTCATTTTTTCATTTTTCAAATTTGAAGTGAATACCTGAACTTTAGTACTTTTTCGTTGTTCCAAAGCATCACTTGAAATATCTTCTATGCTATAGGTTGAAAATGGCCAGGCAGTAGGTTCGTTTTTTAACCATAAAGGTCCGTGCCACCAAATATGTGTTGATGAAAGAAGCGACGGTGAAATACCTCTCGAAGCGACATCAGCTGGATTTTCCGGAGAGCGAACGTGATTCCATCGTTTAAATGGTATTGAAGATTGGATTTCCGATGTCCGGTTCGCAACAAAGACCGACCATTTTTTCGGAGATGTAGACAGCCAATGTAGGACAATTGAGGAATCGGTCCATGCAAAAACTGAAAGATCTATATCCTGCAAAGAGATTTTTATTTTATTTACAAGTCGGGTTAGTAAGAGAGCCCCACAAAGCTCAAGTTTTGGCAAAGACAGAACTTTTATAGGAGCAACTCTACTCTTTGCTGCTACGATGGATATCGTAACGTTTCCATTGAGATCAACACTGCGACAGTACACGACGGCAGCGTATGCGTCCAAAGATGCATCACAAAATGCGTGCAGCTCCTTGTTGGTTCTGTTAGTCCACATCACTCTCGGAATTGATATTGATTCTACTAAGGGCAACTCATCACGAATCTTAGTCCATCGATGGGCGAGTTCTTCAGGAACATCATCATCCCAGCTTATTTTTTCTCGGCACAAATCCTGGAAAAAGATTTTTATAGCAACCACAAATGGAGCCAGAAATCCTAAAGGGTCGAATACCCGTGAAGCATAGGAGAGTATACGTCGCTTTGTACACATTGTTGGTTGAGAAAGCGACACCTTATTTGAGAAGCAATCTTTAGATGGACACCATCGAAGACCAAGCACCTTGATCACTCTTGACTCTTCAAATTCCACTGGGGACATCTCACGTTGGTCCTCTGGCAAGGACAGCAAAAGCGGCCAACAATTTGTTGTCCACTTTCGCAAATTGAATCCACCTAGCTTCCACCAATTCATGTCGAAGAGATATGACTTCATCTACGGAATTTGCTCCAGAGAAAACGTCGTCGACGTAGAAGTCATGCAAAATAACATTCGCTGCTCTAGGATGCATTTTTGCGTAGTCAAGAGCGAGCTGTTTTAATGTTCTTACCGATAAAAAAGGAGCAGCTGATGTTCCGTAGGTTACTGTTAGTAATTTGTAATGCTTCAAGGCTTCCTCTGGTGAAGAACGCCAAATTATTCGCTGATAGTCGGTGTGATTCGGTGCAACCAAAATCTGGCGAAACATTTTCTCTATATCCCCAGATATTACAAAAGTATGACGACGACTTCGAAGACAAATAGCGAAAATATCGCGATGCCAAAAGAGTTGCAAAGTTTGGAACTATAATTCGATTTAAACGGCAACTCTACTACGTATCGTCCATCAGTGGTACGCTTATGTGTTGCAACAAAATATTCCTCAGCTTTTTCTTCTTCAATTGAAAGGATGGGTTTACAATCGACCTCTTCCACACGCCAAAATCTTTCCAAATCAAACTCTTGCGAAAAATCAATCTGTGTACAAAATGTTTTAACTTCATGATTGCAGAGCGCATGTTGTTGTTCAATACTGCCTGCTATTACCCACCCAAATATCGTGGAAACGCAATTATGAAGATCGGATTCCAGTGAAGTTGAAGGTACCTTGATGATATCAAACACCCTGTCTGCCCCTATCAAAACATCAATTGGACCTGGCTTAGTGAAACTAGGATCAGCTAATTCAAGCGACTGGTATGCTTTAATATTTGAAATAGCGAGCGAAACAGGTGGAAGCAATGAAGTAAGTTTAGAGATGACGTAACAGTTTACTTCAATATTATTTTTATCGAAGCGAGAGTATAAATTAAGATTTACAACCCCATTCGTAACACCGGCAGAAGTGGGTGCAACACCCATAATAGGAATTCGCGACGGTTTCCGTATTAACCGCAAATGTTGGACGACCTGCTCTGTAACGAAAGAGACTTGCGATCCTGTATCCAATAACACGCGAATTTTATGAGGAGTTCCTTGTTTATCATGAACAATGACGACAGCAGTAGGAAGAAGAGTCGTAAAATGATGAGATGGTTCAAGTGAATGACAATTTACATTTGTCGGCTCAGGAAAGCTTTTTAACGATGAAGAACCATTGAAAACAGTTGGAGCTACATTTTCAGTAGGGTGAACCAACGCTTGTTGCACATCTTGCAGCGTAAGTGTAGTCAACATCTGTTTAATGGATGTCCTTGTCGAAGGCAGTTAAAACAAAGCTTATTTTCTTTAGCAAAATCCCGGCGAGCCTCAACAGGTAATGAAGAAAAAGATTTGCAAGAAGAAAGAAGGTGGTCGTCCTTACACTTGGGACAACCTATCTTGGTTTCCACCATATGTGACCCAACACTTTTATAAGTACTACTAGTACGTTTAAAAACCGAAATTTCAGATGATGCTGGACCACAAGCTTCAAGGCAATTACATCTTATTTGTAAGAAATCTAGAAACTCTTCAATTGTGCAATTAGTTCTAGACCCTACTTCATGTACCCATTCTTGTTTTGTTTCATAATCTAGTTTTTGTAGCAAAATATATATTATCCACGGATCCCTGGATTTAGCTTCTAACGAATTAAGACCACGTATCACCTCATCAGCTTGATCAAATATCTTACGAAGAAGCGCTGCACTAGGAGATTTAACGGACGGTAGCAATAAGAAGGTTTGAATGAACGATTGAACGATTAGGTTGGCTTTATCGTAGCGTTCCTCTAATTTGTCCCAAGCTTCGAGATAATTCTTCTCTGTACAGGGAGTATTTTTAAATAACTAAGCAGGTTGTTTACCGAGAAAGGATTTTAAGTATTGAAACTTTTGAGTCCCAGTAAGCGATTTATTTGAGTCTATAGTCCCTATATATCTATCTGTCTATAGGAATATATCCTTAAAACCTGGCCAATCTTTATAATCGCCATAGAAAGTAGGTACGATTAGCTTTGGCAGTTGAACCGATTTCGAAGATCTTTCTGCTTCGATGTTTTTGAGAAGTTGTGATGAAAGCGATTCACTTATGGAAGCAATGTTTAGGTTTGGAGTTGGCGGAGGTTCGGCAATAGGAGTCCTAGCACGAATGGAGCTTGTTATTGTAGCATGCGCTTTAAGATATTTGCTTTCGTACTTCTCATACTCTGGCTCAGGGTCAACGAAAGCAGGATCTTCAACAAATTCATACATTTGGTCTGACAAGGCATTAAAATCAGATCAGGCTTCCGTAAGCCTTACGAAATGAATTTCCAGAGAAGAAAGCGAAGTGGAATCATCGATAGCTAACGAGAAAACCAATTGCATGGACAGGGAAGCCTTTGCGCGACCACGTTTTCCTTTAACCAAGTGCAGATTCATTATAATGCAACAAATGTCAATAAATATTTTTGCAAATTCAACGAGTTTCTTAGAAAGCTAGTGAAAGATTTAACTAAATTATTTTAAGTCTAGAATATTCTTAAAAATTCATAGCACGTGTAGTATATATTATGTGAACATATGTACAGGCAATTACATATATGTATTTATTTAAACTAATGCACCATGTATTTTCATGCAACATGCAAAACACTTCATCTATTAGGTAATTGAATGTTAAGTATTCATCAAAAAAAAGCATAGCATAATAAATTGGAGATTAATAAATTTATTAACTGTCTCAACAATTTTATTCAATCAATTTGATCGAACGCGCACTTCACTGATATCAAATTATCCGCGCTCCGATGGACCAATGTTTTATTCGATGTGGGCTGTAGTTTTTTGCGTTTTATGTTTTTTATGTATACTGTGTGTAATTTGTTCTTTAAGAAATAGTGTAGTTAATTGTTTGATATTAAAATTAAAAATTGTATTTTGTTTAAATAAATGTATATGAAAATATGTATTTGATTGTGTATTGTACAATGTTAAATAAGTGTAATGTATAATTGTAATAAGTGTTATGATACTTAATGTTTTATGATTCTCGTTGCTGCTGCTTGGTTTGCTGGTTATCGTCAAAGACTCAAAGTGAACGAGATATTTTATTGATTTGCTAACAGAAGCAACGGCAGATAAAAAAGAATGAATAACTGCAACATCAGTTATTTTAAAGCAAAAAATAAGAGAGTTGAAATTTATAGGGTATTACATTTGATTTTTGGTAATTTGCAATTAAATTAAATTTCAACTGTTATACAAAATATAATAATTAAATTCAATGTAATTTCATATTTATTGTAGTTCATTACACCATACAAAACTAAAATTCACAATAGAAACGGAAAAAAATAATATACTCCCATTCTTGGAGGTGAAACTAATTAAAAACAACAACAAAATCACATTTGATTGGTATAGTAAGCCGATATCATCAGGTAGAATGCTGAACTATATGTCTTCTCAACCAATGAAATACAAAAAAAACACGGCAGAAAACCTCATCAATAAAATATTTGACATATGTAAGTGATGATACATATCACAAGGACAACACCCTTAAAATATGCAATATTTTACAATTGAACAACTACCCGAACACAATAATCAACGAACTTATAAATAACAAAATTCAACAAATACAAAATAAAAACAAAGAACAAAAATCATTAAAGGTAAAGTCTGGCAACCAAAAATATTACTCTTTATCCTACGTCCCACACCTCACTGATAACCCAGCACTAAACAACACAATACCTATTGACAGAGAAAAAACAATTTTCGCACACAAATCTAATTTAACACTCAATCATTGTATATAAAACTTATAGTACTATCATCACGACGGTTTTTGTGTTGTGTGATGTGGTCGTTTGAGGGCGCACTTGTATATACACAGAAACAGCAACCAGAAAATTAGTTAGTTGTGTGATCGCCAGGGGGACGACGTGTGGAACGTGTTCATGAGAGTACTATCTAAATTCATATACAATGCTCTTGGCGAAAACGTAGTATAAAGGGATTTCAAACAATTACCATGTTTACAAGAGGTTTTGAAGCGAGCTTCAAGCTCGCTTCGCCCCGTTGTATACCTGTGTTGAGTTGAAATGAGCTTCAACCGACTCGTAATTTGTGCAAAAAAACCTGACTTAAGGAGTTGGTAATGCAAAACTATCTGACGTTAGTGTCAGATAGTTCCACACGTCGGCCACCTAGCGATCACATCACTTACTAATTTTTTGGTTGCTGTTTCTGTGTATATACAAGTGCGCCCTCAAACGACCACATCACACAACGTTTGGAACGTGTTCATGAGAGTACTATGCAAATTCATATACAATGCACATGACTCACTTATACTGTACCTGCATTAATAATATAGTTTGTTTTGTATAGTATTAAAATAATTAGTCACAGCACTTACTATATTTTTTTTTAATATGAGATGTTACAAAACATTTTGCCAACACAAGTGAACAAAAAACAATACTGTAATGACTTGAGAGACGCCAGCAGCTGTCAACATCTCAACATCTTTTCAACTAAACTCTAACTGGAGTACTCAACTCAGATGACGAAAAACATGGGTTGAAAAATCGACCCTAATCCATTGTATATGCAAATTCATATACAATGCCCTAATCCAACTCGAGCTCATAGAGAAATTACTTACCTAGAGAACTGACCGTTACCCCCCTGGCTTCTTAAACCCGTAAATTTTATTTGAGGAGAATAAGAGAAAACTCTCTTAATTCTCCTATCGGTGTGTACATGTAAGTTGTGAAAAAAAAAATAAATGTCAGATTGGACTACAAAAACAACTAATGGAGAGTTCTATACTTCTATCCTATCTTAACCGCTGCCGACTGAAGTGGAGTTAGCAGTTAAATTCAAAGTGCTGAACACTCTGAAGTTCAAGAGAAATACGTGTAATATAACAAAACGAAAACATTTTCTTTTGTTACACGCCAAAAACAAAAAGAAAGTAAAAGTTATTGTATCCCGAAACTCTCTCATGCAGGGAAACGAAAAAAATCGAATCCGTTACCAAGCGAAAAGATAACGGAACTTTATATCATGCAGCAACACATGCCGTTACAACAACGGTCGTCTACGGCGTACACCAGACAACACCACAAAGAATTGAAGCGGCGAAAAATCTCAATCTCTTGGAGCTTGGAAGCTCACAAACTACCAACGAAAAAAATATAACGGACGATAACATGGAAGGATGGAAAAAAATTCCCGAAAAAAGAAGAAGACCCAACATCAGAAACTCATTCTCATCAGGCAGCAGATACGATCAGAGAATTGACGACAACAGATTCCAGATCCTAGACAATATGGTTATCTTAAGTAGTGGTGGTAAGTCACCTAAAACGCAAATTAATAAAACTAACATTATAAATAAGAATCATGTTGAAGTAGATCAACAAACTAAAAATAATAATAATTTTTGCCCTCCAATTATTATATATAAAGCAAATATTAAAAAACTTGTTAATGATCTAAAATTATCTTTACCTGACCTACAGGTCAAAGTAATTAATGTTAATCGTTTTAAGAGCAAATTATTTGTGAACGATGTAAGGGCACACTCCAAACTTATGTAGAAGCTGAGGGAAACAAAGGAGGTTGAGGGTGAGGCTCACTCATATACTCCTAAAGGGTTGAAGAGAGTCAATTTAATTTTAAGGGGGTTAAACTTCCATTATAAGGAGGAAGAAATAAAAGATGAGCTAGAAAATGTAGTTCCTAATGTGGTGGAAAGTGTTTCTAGATTCGAAACTATACGTTCCAAAGAAGAACAGATTGATTACAATCTATTTTTGGTAAAATTGTTACCAAATAAACAGGCTAAAGAAAAATGATGGGTATAAAATATATCTGTTATTCCAAGATTACTTGGGAAAGACCAAGGGGAAATAAGGGATTGATGCAATGTAGGAGGTGTCAGGCTTTTGGCCACCTTGCCAAAAATTGTGCTCGTAAGTACAACTGTGTGAAATGTGAAGGTGATCATAAGCCTGGAGAATGTAAGCTTGTTAAAACGGAGGAAACCATCCCATACTGTTTCAACTGCAAAAAGTATGAACACTCAGCAAATTTTAGAGGTTGCCCTTTTTACGAGGAGTATATGAGTAACCGGAGAGCTTTGATCAAACGTGTAATGGAAAAAAAGGAACAAACGACAAGTTTTGCTCATCGATATATAAAAAACTTAAGTCTTGTTAATACAAGAACTTCATTTGCAGATCAATTGAAATCCAACTCTCCACGACGTAGCAGTCGCTTTTTTACAAGAAACCCATCTAAATGCAAGACAAAAAGTCTTTCTTGATTCTTATGTCTTTATTAGAAATGAACAGGGAGTACCAATAGCCATTAAAAATAACATCCCGTACAAAATTGTTGAAACTAAAAACATAAATATATTAAGTAAACTAATCTAATCTGTGTAATGGTATCCGCAAGCATATATTATTGGGTTCTTTATATATTCCTTCAGGTATGGCCTCTTCTTTCTTAATGGATGAGCTTAATAAAATAAATCAAGTAGCTGATGCATACAATGGCTGTGTATTGGGAGGAGATCTTAATGGAAGAAATCCCTTATGGGGAGATAGTGTCACTAATACAAATGGGAATGGTTTGGAGAAATGGCTCTCTAACCCTCTCTGCAATTTCACTAACGTAACTTCCAATTGCCAAACTTATCCAAGAACTTCCTCTTATCTGGATCAAATTTTAATTTCCAAAAACTTTTTCGATTCTATCAATCCAAATTTTAGCATAAAAGCATTACCATCCTTTTCCGACCATTTACCAATCCACCTGAATATAAAATTAACCGACGCGGAAATCCCATTAAGTCAACCTCCAATGAATGAATGAATGTATTGGGTAAACATTTGCACTGCGACCTTATGATCTATTGTGCCCCCCTTTTGATGTGGATGAGGTTTCTCATCTACAATTCATCCTCCAAATTCGTTCCTTTAAGGAATTTAATGATTTGGGGTATTTTTAGAGAATGTAATTCGTTCTCTTCTATATGTTACTTGCCCAGATATTTATGTCTATGATGCATCAAAGCATCACATTTTCCTATTATGTGGTCCGGTGTCTCCTCATGAGCGTTGCAGAATCTGCAGGAAGCGCTGCTCACTAGACCCAGGATACTGAGGTGTCTTCTCAGTTTGCAATGGCCGGAGAGGAGACCCGTTACTCTCCTAAGATTGTTCCTACTTAGGCTGATGCAGGATAGGAAACGCTCTCGGTTATATTTCCCGAGTAATTTAATCAGTATGCCAAACCTGGATTCACAACCAACCAAAAAAAGAAGTGTTTATTTCGATAAATAACCCAAAGGATGGTAAAGCTGCGGGCTCGGATGGTATACCCGCAGAATTTTACAAATATGGTACAGATACACTAGTTGTAACTCTAACAGCAGTATTCAACCAGATCTTTGAGGAGGGAACCATTCCAAACCAGTTTAGCGATGCCTTGATTTTCCCAATCCACAAGAAAGGAAGCACTGAAGATCCGGAAAACTACAGAGGAATCTCATTTTTAAACTCGTCTTATAAAATATTTACATCGATCCTGCTCAAGCGATTAAATGAATGGATAAATTATAATAACCTGCTCAGTGAGTTCCAAGCTGGCATTACCCGCAGGAATTGAGTACGCAGGCGTTAACATAAAAGCTCTTCTTTTCGCTGACGACATTGTTCTGCTCGCGTAGTCTCTTCAACTAATGATAAATAAACTTGCTCAATATTGTAAAAGGTGGAACTTAGTGGTAAATTTAAATAAATCCAAAGTGATGGCTTTTAAGTATGGTGGTGGAAGATCGTGTGCAAATGAACAATGGCACTACAATGGGGAAAGAATAGAGTTGGTGAAAGAGTACAAGTATCTAGGAGTTTACTTTACTAAGAACTTGAGCATGGAAAAACATCTCACTGACAAACTTGAGAAGGCGAAAACCGCTATAAACGTAGGATGGAAGCAATGCTTTAATAATAAGCGAATTGCACATTCTAGTAAATTCAGAGTCTTCGAAGCTGTATCGGAATCGGTTATGTTTTATGCGGCGCAAGCGTGGGGAGGTCGGAAATATGATCAAGTGGAAAAACTGCTCAGATTTTACATAAAACGGATTTTCCACCTTCCTTCGATTACGCCAAACTACATGATTATGTTGGAAACGGGTTTATCACCTTTATTCATCAAAACACTCAAGCTGCAGCTGTATTACATCCTCAAAGTTCTTGATATGCCAAGTTATCGTCTTCCAAAGAAAGTAGTTCTTCAAACAATCCAATCCCGAAGTGGATGGTTTAAAGATTGGATAGAACTAGCAGAGCAGGTAGATGTTGACCTGAGCTATAATACCCTTCGCTCATGGAAGCCAACATTATATCGCCTAATAGCTCGTCTGTATGAAGCTTCAAGAGAACAGTACACGGAGCAAGCCAAAAGTTCAATACACCGTATAATCTACAGTAGACTAGATTACGATCTTCAGGAAAGAAACTACTTCCACGACAACCATAGTATCGAACAAATTTCGTGCATGTTTCGGTTAAGAGGAGAACTTATTAATCTGAACTACATTCCTCACCGCGAGGACTTACCGATTTTATGCAACCTGTGCAATTTGGAAGAACGCGAGGATGTTTTTCATTTTGTTGGACGATGCCCGATATTGAGAGAAACAAGAAGACGTGTCCTAGGCAGTGACTTTCTTTCAAATAATGAAATCATAAGACTTCTACAGGAAATGGATGTTACAAAGCTAAATGCATATTGCAAAACAGCACTTAATTACAGAAACCAAATATTAAATGAAGCGTTTTAATCTTAAACTGCACTTTTTTTTTTTAATTCATATAAAGCGATAATTTTAATTGTCAATCAGGCAGACGGCAATGCCATGCAACATATTGATTGCATTAACCAAATTATTGTTAAAATTTATGTTGAAATAAAATCAATTAATCTACAAAGCCTATTGACACTTGGTAAGTTGCGTTCCACGCCCCCTGGAAGTCAGCATACGAAACCCGGAAATGGAAATAGATTTTTTTTCGATTTGACGTTCAATGTATTTCCCATAAGAAAAACCCAGAAAAGGGCTCGACATATTATAACTTTACTAATAGAATTTATATGAACGGGTATTAATATTATGATTGTAAAAGCATAATAAAATATGTTTATTTCTAAATCAGGTGGAAAATATATCAAAAAACATAAATAATCATGTGTAATTTGTCTTAAAAAAAGTGTGAAAAATCGCAAGGAAACAACAACAAATACTTAAAAAAAAAAAGAAATGGAAGCTATTTTGGTTCGATTGAATTGTTAAACTTTGTGACTGATTTTCGACCATAGTTGATAAACAAAACACATATTCGTGATAAACAATAACAATTAGTGCGATAAGCAATATAAATAAATAAAGAAACAATCAAAAAAATGTAGAAATAAAAAAAAACATGATTTGTTTAAAGTTTTGGTTTTTTGGTTTTTTCTTATGGGAAATACAGTAGACTCGCGTTAACAAAAACACCGCCTTACGTGAACACCGGCTAACGTGAACATAATTTTTCTTACACTGACTACTCTGTAGCGTGAACACGGTAAGAAAGCCCTATAACGTGAACAAATATAAAATGTATCAACATAGGAAAAATAGCTTTATTTTATGCGTTTTGTCGATTTTCCGGCAAAAATACCGAAGTTCTTGTCTTTAAAAGAAAAAGTGAATGTTGTAGAAAAATTAAAAGGAGGATCAAGTGTAGATAACTAGCTTAGCAAAACAATACAATGCTGCAAAGTGATAGGAAAGGCAAAAAACATAAATCCAACAGATATCAGTGTCCGAAAAGGCCGTGTTCAGCAATTTGCAAAAAAAGAAAATTCAGAAAAAGATAACCCATTTTTTTCACTAATTTCATTTATGAATTACGTTTGTACAAACCGAAAAACAAAAAAATATATGAATTTGAGTTAAAACACATGCCTGATTTATTTGGAAAATTTAAAGAACTACACATTCGTAAGCATGAACAACTTCGCAAACGTGAACACGCTAGGTTTTTAATAGTTCACGTTACCGCGAGTCTACTGTACATTGAACGTCAAATCGAAAAAAAATTTATCTCCGGTGCCGTGGTACCAAGTGCCAATAGTACTATCATCAAGACGGTTTTTGTGTTGTGTGGTGTGGTCGTTTGAGGGCGCGCTTGTTTATAAACAGAAACAGAAACAGCAACCAAAAAATTAGAAAGTGGTGTGATCGCTTGGGGGCCGACTTGTGGAACGTGCTGATGATAGTACTATGCAAATTTATATACAACCCAGCAAACGTAGAACTACATATGTACATTAATAACCAGTGAAATATGTACGTAGAAGAAGTACTTCCTTTCCAATGAAAAAAGATAGGGGCTCAGGAAAAAATTCAGTTATATGCCTCCTATACATGAGAATACATGAAGCAGCTATCTCTTTCTAGCATGCAAAATGTAGTGAATTTCCCCTCCATTAAAGTAGTGAGAAAGGTACTTCAAAAGTACATCAGCGGAGCACTACTGAAAGTACTTCTAATGTTTATTCGCCAATAATTTCTTTACCATTGCGAAAGCACTGGTTGGCCAGTTTCTTCCACTTCCAAAACTGACTGCTCCTGCTCCATCCGAACGCTGGCCTCTTCCGCTTGCTGGTCAATTTCATTTACACCCGCAGCGAACGTCTTTAAATTTTTGTATATTTGTTGATATTTGTGGAAAAAATATATTTGGAAACAAAAAAAAATATATATATACCTTTAATATTATTTAGGTATATTTTATTTCCAATCAGTTCTAAAACAAAAACATTCCTCATTCGCGCTCGCCAATAAATATAACTGTTTTCCTTTTCGATGTTCTCATGTTGAGCACATACAAAATGAGACAAAACTATGTGCATCATATGCATCGCGCTCTTTCATTCCTCTTACGATAGAAAGTACTTTTTTTGAGGGGAGATTTTTTGGTAAATAAAGAAACACATACAATTACAGATTGGGCTTTATTCGTGGTTGTGTTTTAAAGCAAACTACTGAGTTTTGGTTTGCAGGGAATGGACGTGTACAAACAAAAATATTTTTGAACAATAGAGAAGAACGATTGTTTATCGAATTGTATTTTCTGTTTTTTTTTTGTTGACCGGTATGGTTCGTGGGCTAACTTTCCTCCATTTTTTTTAAGCGTGATCGATTGCAATTATTCTTGTTGGCCAACTCAAAAGTAGGTGGACCAATTACAATTTACTTATTTTTTGACCAAATTTTATTCTCCGGATACTGGCAAATTTCCACTTGGTTTGCACTGAATTTTTTTTTTTAAGTATTAAAATAAATTTATGTTTGAAAATTCCTTGGTATTCAGCGAGCGCTCACAAGTTTATGAGATTGATAACTCAAAAAATCCTCCCTCATTCGCTAATATTGAGGGAGAATTCTTTGAATTATGAGTCTCATTAACTCTGAGCATACTCTAAGCCGAGCAACAGAGTGTCGTGAGCCCGTAGTGACCCAAAATGTGAGTTAACGGTAAAAAAAAATTGCTGCAACCAACTAATGGTATAGTTAAAATGCGTGTTACAATCTTTTTTAAAGATAATTTAATGCACTTCTTTTAGCTTTTCAAAATAATGTTACCTATCCTGGTTTAGTGGTTCAAAAACACATCGGATACTAGAATGTCTAAGACCTTGTTTGGAAAGATTAAGTACGGGCCGTGATTATCGTCGTGTTTACATTAATAGCTCTGAGGCGCCTCACGTTTGCATTTTGGAACTGTTTGCTTAGCATTATTTGCGCCAGTTTTGCGTTTAGAAATTTGCCCATTGAAACAACAACGGACTTCTGATTCTGCAAAAATTACCTAAAAAAGGATGGTTTTGTTCCAAGCGGTTTAGCAATTTCGTTCACTGTCCTGAACTTCTTCCTCTTAACCCAATGTCTTTCCACGATCCATTTTTGGTATCTGAAGAACAAGTCACTTCTAAACAATAAACCTTCTTTTTAATTTATAAATATTTGATGATTGAGTCAACTCTGATGAGCCAATTTGCATTCGTGCAAACAAACAATAAAGAAAATTATAACGGTGAGATCTACGTCTTTTTCTGCTCATAAGAAGCCAAATTACAAGAAAATAAAAATAAAAAAAACATCAACATCCTGTAAAATTACAACGTTTAAATGAAATAAAAATTTGGAATAATTATATTACTATAAAAAAAAATACAAAAATTAAAGAACAAATTAAAAAAAAACATAATTACAATGATAGAATGTTCGTATGTATTTATATAATTTTGCTTTTTGAAATATTTTAACTTAATTGGTTTATTTGAAATATATTTTAACTTAACTGTTTATACTTATATAATTTTTATGTCAAGCGAAAATTTCGTATGTTTCAAAATAAATAACTTTTTTCAGGTCATTTTTTTTTTTAAATTTCCTAATTAGTTCGCAGCTGGTAGTCTCCATTTTGGGTAATGTAACGCACCCATGGCAAAGCTTGATAGCCACTTTTTTCAATAATTTTCAAATAACGAACCTGGGGAATAGATGAAAAAAAAAAAGATTTACAACACCAGATTTTATTGTATATGAATTTGAGCTCTTACCTGAATTCCAGATGTTGTAAAGTATGGTATTTCAAATTTGACTTGGATTGGTGGCTTGCCTTCAGTTTCTTCGCATTCCACACTCGGAAGGCCGAAATGAGCACGCATTAAATATTCCTTACCGCCCTGGAATAGTTTTGTTTTGCTTTTTATAAATTTGATTATTTTATTTAAAATTTTCAATAAAATGCGTTCAGTTGCAAGATGTTACTTTAAATTGGTGAAGTGACAAAATATGGAAGAAGTTAGTGCTACGGTGAAAAACTCCAAAAACGGAAAGCGATTGGGCCAGACTAGATGGTTCATGATTCTCATCTCCATACTTATCTAATCAGTTCCCTACTTATTCAAAATCTACAAGGGGGTACACGTTATTGCGATGGTTTCCATACAATCAAGCTGAAATCAATCATTATGATGATCGTTCGTTTCGGGTAAATCTACCATAGATGCAATTCAGAGTTGAAGAAGGTATTTTAAAAAGCATTCTATATACAACCTCAACGAAGAGTTTTTGAACTCTACGTGAGGGTGATTGTGGACAGGTACGAGTAAGTCAGAACATTTATAAGATGTCCCGACGCGTCTTGAGTTCCTTGAGGTATGGGTATATCGTATGTTCTGGAGCAAATATTTACAGCATTAGAGCATTAGAGCACAGAGGTCGTTCTAAGCATCTATATATTTGAAAAGGACAATGATTCTTATGTCGGATCAGATCGGATCTATGATCAATGATCAATAACAAAGAATCTTTTAATGACGACATCAAACATTACGTAGGCATTTGTTGGACGAAATTATGGGAAAATTCTGCTGTGATCGAAAAATATACCCGAAGCTGTAAATAATGCTATACACGGCAGCTAATGGAGAATAATGAACAAGATATGCAAATGATTCCCTGACATTTTTTTTGGGGATTTTTTTTAACAATCTTATTTTTATTATATTTTTTTATTTATTTTTTCAGAAAAAAAATCTACAAGAATTTTTTTTACAACCGTGAATTGGGTGACCTGCATCGTGCCTGATCGGGAAACTACTGACGGCTCAGAACTTGGTCTGGGCCAGTAGCGCAACAATCAGTCACGGTGAAGTGCTTGTTTTACCTCCTCGTGGTGGTCGCCGGGCAACTATTTGCGTATCCCTATATACGTAAATAGGCAAAAATTACAAGTGCAAAAGGCCTAGCTTTCTAGGATAGGTTTCGGAGGTTAGCATTCTTCGAAACTGAAATGAAACCGACACTACGCCTCGGATAAGGAATGATAACACGTTGACGTCTTTTGGCTATTGTACCCGGACAAAGACTGGTTTCTGGAATGTGAAGACTCTTCTTGACAACGGAAGTTGAAGGTCCTCAAAATGCTAGGTTCCTCCAACTAGAGAACGAGTTCATGCGGTATAAGTTGGATATCTTAGGGATCAGTGAAGTTAGATGGTTGGGCTCGGGGAAGTATAAGTCTCCAACCCGTAACACTGTACTACTCTACTCCGGAAAGACACCTGGAAGCAACCGTGAATCTGGCGTTGGATTGCTGCTTTCTAAAACAGCTCTCAAGAGCTTAATTTCCTGGGAGCCCTTAGATGACAGGATCATGAAAGCTAGGTTCCGGACTAGAGTACGTCGCGTCACCATCATACAGTGTTACGCCCCAACGGAGCTCTCTTCTGCCGAGGAGAAGGAGGCCTTTGCTGCTGAGTGCTGCTTATGAAAGCACACCACGCGGAGACATCATAATGGTAATGGGAGACTTGAATGCAAAGGTTGGCAATGACAATGACGGGCTTAGGCATGTCATGGGAAAGCATGGTGTTGGAAGCCGCAACGACAATGGCGAACGTTTTGTCGATTTTTGTAACGCCAACCGCCTCGTTATAGGAGGAACCATGTTTGAGCACAAGGCCACAAAATCAGTTGGGTGTCAACGGACATACAAGCAACTTCCAACCAAATTTACCACTTCGCGATCAGTCGGCGATTTAGAAGCAGTCTCCAGGATGTTCGAAACAGAAGAGGTGCAGACATGGGAATTGCCCGAGACCACCATCTGATGGTTGCTACCGTAAGATTACGCACAGCTGCAGTTCGGAGATCCCAAGAAAACACCCGAATGCCCAAGTTCAATACTGATAGACTTAAGGATCCCGCAGTCCGTCAACAACTAGGGGACCATCTTTCACAAGGATTGAGAGCAATTAGCAGCACGGAACCCACCTCCATCGAAAACCATTGGTGTGCTGTGAAAAATATTTCCATATCAGGTGCTGAAAGTTTAGTCGGTCGGTCGCAAGAAAGAAATAGTGCCTGGCTTTCTGAAGAAACTTGGGCTAGGATCGAAGAAAGAAAACAGCCCAAAGTTCGCATTGCAGCAACTCCAACAGCTGGCAGAAACGAACTAGAGTCAGAGTATCACATGAAGATGAGAGAAGTTCACCCTAGCGTGCGACGTGACAAGCGTAACTATATCAACGCATTGGCAACAGAAGCAGAAGAGGCCGCAAGTAGGTGTGACAGTAGGACCGTCTACAGAATTACCAAAGAGCTGACAGGTGTCCAAAGCTCTAAACAACACCTGGTAAAGGCCATAGACGGATCACTGCTAGTTTCGGATGAGGACCAGATCAAAAGGTGAAAGGAGCACTTTTCTGCAGTTTTAAATCGCCTTTTCACCAGTGAAGTCAACCTATCACCCGATGAACCGTCCGTAGTAACAAATTCCCGAATACGCACTGTTTCCCCCAGTAGAGAAAAAATCTTAACCGCAATCAGAGCACTGAAAAACAACAAAGCGGTTTTACGGCATTCCGGCAGAGCTCTTACGAGCAGCGCCAACAACATCGTCTGAGCTCCTGCACCCACTCATAGAAAGAGCCTGGGAAACAGAAAATTTTCCGGAGGAGTGGAAAAAGGAGATGATCGTCAAGCTCCCAGAGAAAGGAGACCTTACTCAGTGCGAAAACTGGAGAGGAATTTGCGCGCTGCCTGCTGTAGCGAAGGTTATAGCAAAAATCGTCTTAGAGCGAATAGAAGACCACCTAGAAGACACCGCCGAACAAGCGGGTTTCCGCACTGGATCTTCCTGTGTGGATCACATCAACACCTTGCGGATCATCATCGAACGGTGCGTCGAATATCGTTCACCACTTCACCTGCTGTTCATCGATTTCGAAAAGGAGTTTGACAGTGTCAATAGAGAATTTATTTGGCTTGCTTTGCGCAGGAGGGCTTAAGATTAATACGGCAAAAACAAAGAGGATCAGCCTTAGAACTTCCTAATCTACTCAAATAGATATTTCAAATATGACAATGAACAAATAATGCGAATTATAAAGGGACATGAAAGCACGGCATTTCTCCGCTTTAGCCCAGCCGCCAACCCTGGAGATAAAATCTGAGACAACCACCACCTTCAGTCTCAGTACCTCGCGCCACATACCTTCCCATACACTTTTCCCTTCCCATCCCTATCCTTCACGCCCGCGCTGTGTTCTCCAATATGAACTCACGGCCCTTATTATGAAATACGAAACGAACGGCAGAAAAACGAAACCCAGAAAAACGAAACTCATGGCGTAGAGCGATTATGAGAAACGAAAATGGAATCAAGAAAATGTTGCCAGCCAAAAATGAAAAATGGTATTTTTTTTAAACGCAACTAACTTCACACCTATTGACAAATGTCAATTTTTAGCAACATTTGGATTACTTTCCATGAAAGCTACCATCAAGTCTATTTGTCTAGCATTCGTTGTAGGCCTAAATATTAGAAATATCTTATTTATTATTTAACTTACATTTTTTCTCCCTCATCAAAATGAAAACCAAACCAAAAAAAAAAACAAACCAAAACACAATAATGTTTGACACTTGACAGTAACCCGCCAAAACAAAAGCTGAACGAGTGCTTGAAGGCACTCGTAAATAAAAATACGAGTATCGTTTTTTTACGATTCTCGTTTTTCGTAATCGCAATTTTACAAATACGCGCTTCTGCAATCGTTTTTCGTAATCGCAATTTCACAAATACTCCGTATTAAAAACGATTATCGTTTTTCATAATAGCCCCCCACATCTCCAATGATGAACTTCATGCGAGGACAGGTCAGGAACCCATTGACTCTATAATACGAAAACCTAAGTGGCAGTGGATTGGACATACGCTTCGAAAAGGCCACGAGTGCATTACGGGTCAAGCAATGCAATGGAACCCTCTCACGCAGCAAGGCAGAGGAGTGGGCCGACCTAGAAGTACTTGGCGAAGAACGGTCGAAGAGGAATCAGCACAACTGGGGAAGAGCTGGAGAGAGCTGAGGTACATCTCCAGAAACCGAACACGATGGCGCGTAGGAGTAGTGGAGATACTAGGCCCCGCAAGGGGAACACCACGGACGTAAAAGGTCTGAGGACCTAAGTAAGTAAGTAAGAAGTGAATTTTTTTTATTATTAACACACATTCCTGTTCGAAAATTCCTTGGAAACCGAAAAATTAATTTTAAGTGAATGCACATTTTGCGTTCTTCATATCTCGAGATCGATCTTTTTTTTAATGCAGAACTTGGCCTATGAAACATTAAGTTGCACGTAAAAATAGGCTGTGTTACTAGTAAGTTCAAAAATTTAAACATAACATTTACTTGATATGCAATCAAAACGAGTTGTTTTATTTTTAAAAAAATCGCGCGATTTTTTAAAATAAAAACTCGTTTTGATTTCAAAAGCGGGATAATAAAAAACGTGATTATAAGAGACGGGATAGTAAAAAGCGGGATTTTAAGAAAGTGGGATTATAAAAAACAGGATTATAAAAAGCGGGATATTGTACCCAACCCAAAATAAAACAAGAAATGTAGAATTGTAGAACATACAGGATTAAATTTTTTCGATTTAAGAAACTCAAAAAAATATGAGCAATATAACTTAGTTCACTTTTATGTGTGTGTGTTTTATGGCAGTGTTGCCAGTTGACAATTTATATTCATATTTTTACTAATTTAATCATCCATCTAAATATACATAAATAAACTAGTAAACCCGGCGAACTCCGTTTCGCCACCAGATGGCTTCGTAACATTTCGTTTGGGGATTAAAAGATGAAGAAAATTTTTTTTTTGTTTTATATTTGAAAAGGAAAAATTTTATTTCATTTCACAACAGTAATGAAATTATTTCGATTACAAAAATGAAGTGTAATTTTGTTGAACTTCTGTAAGTAAAAAATGAAAGTGAATTCAAAGTAAATACTGAATCGAAGAGTTATACCTGTCCGCAAATTATGAGTTTCATTGAAGTGCAACAAGCCTTGCGACTTGTTAATTGTCATTGCGAACCGGAAATTACAATCGTTTGAAGTCAAACGGAAGATCAGTCGGAATCATTAGTATTCGAGGAATACGTACATTTTCATCTGCGTACTTTCCGTTAATAATGGTTGCCTCAATCAAATTCGGCATAAGTCTTTTCACCGCAAGTCGACTACCGTTGCAAAGTCGCGGTGGATTCAAATTACGCAATATCATAATAACTGAACCAACTTTGAGTTGCAAGTTGTTGTTGAGTTGCATGTGGTGGAAATCTTGGTAACTCCAGAGAGTTCAAAAACTCCGTTGGATAATTTACTACATCATGGGGATTTATTATGGAATCAACGGATTTGTAGCCTCCTCGACGGGTCTCCACCTTGCCGTTGTTGAGGAGGCTTACGCGCGATTCCTAAGGGGGTTCAGTTGCAGATACAAGCTCTCGAACAGTCTCTCAGCCACCTACTTGGGTTTTTAGCAAACTAAGAGAGGCCCACCCTTATGAATTATGGATCCTTTCACCAACCTCGATATGGAGGATGGAGTTAGTGCGATCGATGTTGATGACGTAAGTGACGTCTGCTCAGTCGCTAGCTCGAGCCTCTCAACGGTATCGAGAGCCTCCAGGCGTTGCAAGATTACTAATTGCAAAAGAACCGTCAAGAGGCTGGGAAAACTTGGATGGGACCAGATGACAGATCAGGAAAGGAAGTGGCTACATAATGCTCGTGCCTTTCTGGAGAGGGAGCTGGAAAAAGATGGGCATTCTGCTAATCTAGCACCAACTCTCCTTCCTCCGGCAGATTCCAGCATCAAGCCCCTGATGGGCCCACCCGCTCCTATCGCTGGTTTAGTACATAGTAAGGAAGGGAACCCCCCATCAAAGGCTGCCGTACCACTTCCCTTAGACGAACAAACAGTAACTAGACGCACAAACATTGAGACGTCAACCAATTCTCCTGCCGTATCGGTGATCGCTCTGATATCAGTTGGTAAAGCAGGGGGAGAGGTTACACTCAATGAGGGTAAAGTCGGTAAATCTTGTGAAGGTAACCCTTCTGGCAGCAGTTAACCTAAACAAAACCCTCAACTCTGAACCCGCAAATCGAACGACCAATACAACGACCGACAGCTTTAACACGGTTATAAAGAACAGGACGAAAAAATGTAAAACCAAGACACTCAATGATAACGAAGTACGTCGACGACAAAAACGCAACGCTGAAAGGATTGTCTGACGCTTTGCTAACAGGACTCCCGAGTCCTTGACAGCAAAGGAGAAGGCAGCGCTGGACAAATCCAGACAGCGCCTACAGACTTCTACGGGACATGAACAAAACGCAACACCACCTCTCGACGATGGCGCTCCTTGTTCCTCTAAAAGGACAAGGAACGAATATTCATCCCCGACTGACTCTTCACCTAACAAGGTACCGAAGAGGATGAAGATCTCCCGGGTGACCGTGAAGGGAAAACAAGTCGCAATAGCGGACTTCGGTAAACCTTCACGGAAGCTGACCGAGGATGAATGGCAACTTCTGGAGCTAAGAATCCTGAAAGAAGTCAACGAGGCCATAGTCAAAAACAGGCCTCCTCCACTTTTTGGCAACCTCACCATCCATGGTTTCAAAGTGATGGACTGTGAAGATGAAGACACTCTTAAGTGGCTTCAGGAATTCACACAAACCACTGCAGCATCATGGCAAAATGCCGATCTTCGTCTAATCGAAGTCCAGGACATCAAAAACTGTCAAGACCAGTAGGCGTACTACTAGTCAAAGGTCCAACCCTTCCCAACGATCGTATCGAGAGATACATAATATCTCTCAACAAAGATCTCCTCAGCCAAGAGTGGGAAATAATAGGTTCTGAGAAGACCAGTGAAGGAACCGAGGTAATGGTGAGATTGATCCACAAATCAATTCCATTACTGAGGAAAGTGGGCTTCAAAGTGCGCGTCGGGATCACCAGGTGCAAACTTAGACTGAAGACAAACAACAGAAAACAGGTTAGTAAGGCGATGAACAAATTCTTTATTATGTAAATGGAATTGAAACTTTTACAAATCAATCTTCAACATAGTAAAGCCGCCACAGCGCAAACCTGGTCTACCTAATGGAAAGTAGACAATATGACGTGGCCCTTATTCAAGAACCCTGGACAGTAGGTGGCATGATAAAGGGCCTAAATTCAAAAGAACTCATGCTGTACAAGTCAAATATTGACAATCAAAACAGTAATCCCAGATCTTGTATAGTAGCCAGGAAACAGTTTAATCTTTTTCTCCTAACTACTTACAGCAACATCGACCAGACCGCGGTAATATTAGAACGCAAGGAGCTCCCAACGCTCATTATAACCTCCACGTATATGTCATATGATGGAGAGGAAGGACTACCAGCGGATTTAACAAGTCAATTCGTATCATTCGGAAGTAAGAGAAACTTTAATATTATTCTAGGATGCGACTCCAATGCACACCATGTGCAATGGGGTAGTACCAACATTAATATTAGGGGTAAATCCCTTTTTGAATGTATTATTGAGAGTAATCTTTGCGTGGCTAACCGAGGTAATACACCCACCTTTGTCACAAAAAAACCGTAAAGGGGTGCTCGACACACCCTTTCAAATAATTCACACTCCTGTCAGATAGAAAATTGGAAAGTTCTAGATGAACCTTCCTTCTCAGACCATCGTCTCATAGAATTTACTATTCCTAATGTTGAGGGACAGCACAATCCCTTTAGAAATAAGAGGCGCACAGAGTGGCATATCTTCAATAGGGAAACTAGTAAAAATGTAGAACTAGTTAGTACAACTGCAATTCAGGGACCAAACAGCTTAGAGAAAGCAACAGCAGACCTCACTGTGGCCCTGCAAAAAGCTTTCGAATTGAGCTGTCCCATTGTAAAGTCATAAAAGAAAAACAAGAAACCCCCCTGGTGGACATTAGAACTAACGTATATTAGGAAAGAAACTAGAAAACTTTTTAATATCGCTAAACGCACTAGACTCCTGAAAAAAGGAGACCCTCTAAACTGCGCCAACTATAGAGGAATCAGCCTGCTTAACATCGCCTATAAAATCTTCTCTGCCGTAATATGTGAACGTCTAAAGCCCATCGTCAACAACCTGATAGGTCCTTATCAGTGCGGTTTTAGACCAGGAAAGTCCACAGTCGATCAAATATTCACATTACGGCAGATCCTGGAAAAAACCCAAGAACATCAAATCGACACCCACCATCTTTTCATCGATTTCAAGGCCGCATATGACAGCATCTACAGGGACGAGCTGTATAGAGCCATGTCTAGTTTTGGCATCCCTGCCAAACTCGTACGTTTGTGCAGGATGACCATGGAGAATTCACGCTGCTCCATAAAGGTTGGAAACAACTTAACAGAACCTTTCGATGTCAAAAAAGGTTTTAGACAAGGTGATGCGCTGTCATGTGATTTTTTTAACACCGTACTTGAAAGAATAGTGCAGAACTCACACGTCAACACTAGAGGCACTATCTTTCAAAAGTCTGTCCAATTACTAGCATATGCAGATGACATTGACATAATCGGAAGAACTCAGCGTGATGTCAATGGGGCTTTTGTGAGTATTGAGGCAGAAGCGGCAAAAATGGGTTTAACGGTTAATGAGGGCAAAACAAAGTACATGCTGTCATCAAGAAAGGACATACAACACCGACGTCTTGGTCAAAACGTCACCATCGACAGACGTAACTTTGAGGTAGTCAAGGACTTCGTCTACCTAGGCTCCGCTGTAAACGCAGAAAACAACACCAGCGCTGAGATCAAACGAAGAATAACTCTTGCTAACCGCTGTTTCTTTGGGTTAAGAAAGCAATTGAGTGGAAAAATTCTCTCTCGAGGGACCAAAGTGTCGCTATATAAGACCCTCATCATCCCCGTCCTGCTATATGGTGCAGAAGCATGGACTATGACAAAAGCGGATGAAAGCACCTTGGGTCGTTTCGAGAGAAAGATTCTTCGTGTGATCTACGGTCCAGTATGCATCGATGGGGAATGGAGGAGAAGATGGAACGACGAGCTGTACGGGCTGTACAACGACGTAGACTTAGCCAGAAGAGTAAAAGTCCAACGACTAAGATGGCTGGGTCATGTAGAGCGCATGGAAACCAATGCTCCGGCCCGAAGAGTCTTCGAATCCACACCCGCAGGACAGCGCAGTAGAGGAAGACCGCGGATCAGGTGGCGCGCACAAGTGGAAGGTGACCTCACCCAACTCGGAGCGCGAAACTGGAGACATCTAGCCAGGGACCGAGCTAGATGGAGAAGCTTGTTGGGTGAGGCCCAAGTTCACACAGGACTGTAGCGCCACCTTAAGTAAGTAAGTAAACGCACTAGACTTGATAGTGACTGGGACTGCTACAAGTCTAGTCAAAGAAAATTTAAAACAGAAACACAGCGTGCTAAACGAAGCTCGTGGAGAAATTTCTGTAGCAATATTGAGTGCACCAACAAATCAGCTAGGCTCAGAAAGATCCTAGCGAAAACAAATACCTCTGTGGGTTCTCTGAAGAAACCCGGCAACAGTTGGACAGAATCAGGTTATGATAGTCTAGAACTCCTGGTTGAAACACACTTCCCAGGAAGCAAATCTAGTCTTGAATGTGTACCAGACAACTCTCTGCCCTATGCAGATGAAATCTCCACTGGCATTATAACGGAAGAAAAGGTAAATTGGGCTATTAACTCTTTCTCCCCTTATAAATCTCCAGGCCTTGACGGCATCTTCCCTCAGATGCTGCAGAAAAGCAGTGAATTTATCACTCCCCACCTATTAAACATATTTCACAGTAGCCTAAGATGGAGTTATGTTCCAAAGATATGGCGTGAGATCAAAGTGGTCTTTATTCCGAAAGCCGGCAAGCCCAGCCACACGGAACCCAAAGACTGCAGACCTATTAATCTCACCTCCTTTATGCTCAAAACGCTTGAAAGACTAATTGATACTCATATCCGCAGTAATCTAAAACCGGAGGTCATATCACCCTTTCAACATGCCTACACGAAAGGCAGAAGTGTAGAAACGGCACTACATTTTGTTGTGAGCACTATAGAAAAATCGCTCGAGGTTAAAGATTACACTCTCGCAGCATTCCTGGACATCGAAGGAGCTTTCAATAACGTTCACAACAGTGCAATTGAGAAAGCACTTCGATATCTCAAGGTAGAAGCAACAGTTATCAAATGGATCATGTACATGTTGAAAAACAGACATACATAGTGAACTTGGTAACGCACATATAAAGATGCACGCATCCAGAGGTACACCGCAAGGTGGAATTCTTTCACCACTTCTCTGGATCCTGGTGATGAACGAGATCCTATTGAAACTAAAACATAGAGGCATAACAGTGGTAGCCTACGCTGATGACTTAGCGCTTTTGGCCACAGAAAAGTATCCAACCACTATTAGCGAATTATTAGACAATGCACTTTCCATGGTCAGTAGCTGGACCAATAACTGTGGTCTCAAGGTAAATCCCCTCAAAAAAGAGTTAGTAATTTTTACAAACAGAAGGAAAATACCTCCGTTTGATTTACCAAAAATTGAAGACACCCTACTTAAGATTTCCGACCGAGCGAAATACGTAGGCAACGATATCTGTACAGATTATATGACCCCCTACTTAGATTTTAACAAATCTTTTAGTACCATATTCCCCAATAGAATAGATTGGGAAAACAGTGTGCCCTACTCCAACGAGTCGACTTTCACCGTCTTCACTGATGGCTCAAAAATGAACACTGGAGTAGGAGCAGGGTTCTTCTCTCAAAACCTTAATCTTGCCAATTCTTTCAGGCTCCCTGACCACAGCAGCGTCTTCCAAGCTGAGATCTTAGCAGTGAAAAACGCTGCGAGGCATATATCGATGATGGCGATATCACACGCGGACATCACTTTTTTCATTGACAGTCAGGCAGCTATAAAAGCTCTCTCTGCCACTTAAATCAAATCGAAGCTTATTTCTTGCTATCGCGAAGAGCTAAAGGTTCTTGGTATACGGCATAATGTAAGACTCTGCTGGGCTCCCGGCCATAGTGGTGTGCCAGGAAACGAAAGAGCAGATGAGCTGGCAAGGGAAGGCTCAACACTTGAACCTTCTTTCATAGATCACAACTGTTTTTTTTTTTTTTTTTTTTTTTTTTTTAAATTAAGCGCGCACTGAAGGGGATATGACTACCCTTAAAATGATTTAACACATTACGAGCGTTTAGGAAAATGTGAACTGAAACAAAACGTTGGTAACTTAATTGTTCAAAAATCCAACGAAAGATGGAACCTCCTATAAACCTGTGTTATCACCAGGAAACTATGGCCTAGATACTATAAGAAAAGGTCCGATAGAATTTTAATTCTTAATAAACCTTCCTTAAGATCCCTTATAAGTATAATAACGGGACACAACCTACTTGGCTACCATAAAAAGAAAATGGGGCTCAATACCGCCAATCTCTGCAGAGGCTGTGGCGATGAAGATGAGCATGAAGACACGGCTCACTTTCTTTGTCACTGTCCAGCACTCTGCCACACTAGGAAAAAGACCCTAGGGAACTACTTCTTTACTGAATTAGAAGAACTTTCAGAACTTTCAAGTAAGAGCTTACTGAACTTCGTCAAGACCTCCAAATGGCTAGACGAACCATCGGATTCATAGGTTTAACACTTCAAGAAGTTTTAAAACTTCAGGGTATCACAATGGATCTACATTGATCTAAGTGTGACGGTAACAAAACCAATTGTCAGCCCAATCAACCTAACCTAACCATGTCACCAAATCGCCATCGATTTTTGATTGAATGGTGAAATTCAGTGCGTGTACATCATTATTCTTTGCGGCGAGAATTGCTCGTTGACTTAACCAAGCATAATTCTGATAATTCTCTCTAATGTTTGGGAAAACATTTTCAATAAGAGCTAATTGAGAGTCTACAAATCGGCAAAAGTCGTTGGTAAGAGTAATTAATTCTTATTATGCCTTCTCGAATGATATTAGCTCCAAAGGAAGTCATGCGAAAGCAGTTTTGTATTCAATGATGTGTTGAAGAAAATGGTTGGAATCGGGGTCAGTTCCATCGAACAATGGTTTAAGTGGCTGTGGTGGTGTAAGTAATGGATCCAGTTTGACTTTTCCACTTGCGCAGCACAATCCAGCCGTTTCTCTTTTGAACTTTAATGCCAAGCGATTGTATGATGCCAATGATCTTCGTGTGCTCACGCGTTGTCTCAATCGGGCATTTTCTCTTATTATATTTTGCCTTTCTTCGCTAAAGTTCTGTGAATACACTTGTTGCTGGCTTGCATGTCTTGTGCGGCGGCCGATGTTCGCAAGTCGTCCTCTCGGCATTTTGGATTATGGACAGACTGGTGAATTTAAATTCAAATGCACGATCCACATAATTTACACAGTTCAACTTACCACCTTAACTACAAATGTCTGCTGTTGAAGTTGAATAAAAATTTACACACTACGCGTGATTGATTTGATCGTTTCCAATAATTGGACTGTTATGAAAAGAATAACTTTAACCCCAATTTCACAGCAAACACAAGCACCGTACATGCTATGTATCAGAGATGGCGCTTTATGTGAAAAATGATTTTACCTGTTTTCCTGCTTTTCTCTGGAAATTTTTCCTGAATTTTCTTTTGCTATAAACCTTATGGATCCCGAGACCTTTCCAACGAATGCAAAACCGTGGAAATCGGTTCGTGCGTTCTAGAGTTATAGCGTCAGGAAGGAAAACCCGACTTATTTTTATATAATAGATTTGGTGGCGCGACAGTCCATAAAGCTCCTGAGTGTAAGTGACTTACGACTCTTAACCATTCCTGTCTGCGTGCGTGTTTTTTCTGTAATGACGGGACCTTCAATTTTATTCCGAATCCGAATTGTTCTGAATGTGTTCAATGTTTCGCAGCCTGTGAAAACAAATTTAATTTTTTTTTAATGATGAGGCTGGGAATCGAACCGGCATGACAGTCCTACGCAATAACCATTATGTCTTTTGCTACTATAAACTACATTATCTAACCTTTAAAAGAGAAAACAGAAAATCTAAAAGTGGTCGTATTCATGTTAACTTGGACCACAAAAATGTAATGAGATTCAACGAGCTAACAAGGTCGATATTTTATTTCAGGTTTATCAAAACCCACAGGTCTTAACTGAGACTTCTTTTGTGTTTCGTATATCCAACAAAAATGATTGAGTTAAGTCTGGAAACCAAATCTAGCATCCCCAAAGCGATTGGTAAGTTGCTCTATGAAGTGTTCAGGTAACAAGCTCTCGCTACAGCGGGGAGTCACTTAATCGTGTTCGAACAACGACGTCACAAATAACATTGATATCAAACCAAATAAGATAAAAAATAATCTGTGATTATGAAAAGTCAATGAATTTGAATAAAAACGAATTACGTTGACCTAATTTTAGAAAGAACAGAAACTTGAAAACAACATAAAAAAATTAGAGAATTTGTATTAATTTTATATAGAGTTTCTGCATACTATCCTGGCCAAGGCCAAGAGTACCCATCTTAACGTCAAGATTGGGCTCTATATTAGTCCCTAGCAAAAGAATCGGTAAAGAAACATAATTATTAGTTAAAAGACTTTAAAATTGACGAAAACGTATAAATATCACATTACTATTTTGGCTAAACAACACTATATTTAATAAAACCAATGAGTTTTTTCTTAAATAGATTTACATTTGTTTCGATTTTAAGGTACGCGGGTAGATTATTGTAATAAAAAATACCATCATATAAGATGGAGTTGTGAGTCCTGCTTAAACGACATCGTTTCGGTCTTAAGTCATTACTATTCCTTAAAATGAACGGTTGGACTTCAGATACTTCTGATATTCCATCAAATAAGTATTCCGGGAGCCATTACGCATTTTATAAAAAAAAAAAAACCATCGCTTCATAGATGAGTCTCTGTTTAATATTCATCCAATTTAGACAGTCCAGCATGAATCGAATTGGCGTGTAAATTTTCAGCTTCAAGATAACTCTCATTCCCTTGTTCTGAAGTCTTTGAAGTCTAAATTTGACATCTGCATTGCATCCGAATAGCAAAGTTGAGTAATAATTAAAATGGGGCATTATATAGAAGAATACAAGTTTCAAATGTCAGTTGTTTTCTTATTCTACCCAAAAAATATATTTTATTCGAAATTTTCGCACAAACATGATTTGAATGTTCCTTAAAGTTATGCTTTTCATCTATGATAACACCTTAGTATTTTATACTTTCAACGCAGTTTATCAATGCATCATCCACACATACATTAATTTCAGCATTCATTCTAAATTTCATACATTTAGTCTTACTCACATTCACTTTCAATTCATTTTTAACCACTTATCAACTCTCATCAAGTCTTCATTCAATCTTTCACACATTGTTTCACTCTTTTTTCCACAAATGTAAATCAAACTATCATCCGCATCCAGCGTCATTTGATGAAAGGTCTTAGGTCGACTACGCATTAGGACAAAACTGTCGTCTGCCCAAATACTTTAAATTTACTAAATTTAACGATTTTAGCTTATAACATAACAGGTATTAAAAGCAAACTCTTGCAACCTGATTTCTTCAAATACATTTTTAATTTTGATATCATTATATAAATAGAAACTTTTTTAGAAACAAAAGATGAAAATGATTACTTATGCTATTGAAGCAAAGACTCTAGCACCACATTTTAAAACTCTTTTGTCGGCTGACGAGCATCTTCATACCTTCAGCTACGCAATGCAAGACTTTTATGTGTCTGAATTGGACGCTCCGATATCCTTAGGAGAACTAGAGGCAACTCTTCTGGGAATGAAAAACAACAAAGCCGCAGGTGTTGATGGTATCCCAGTTGAATTTTTCAAAAATAGCAATAACCAACTCATATTATATCGTAAATTTCTTAAACCTTCTTTATAACAATGCTTATGTGCCTACGACTTTTTCAAAAGCCCTCATATTCTCGATATTTAAAAAAGGTGATGCGATACAACCCGAAAACTATAGAGGAATCTCAATACTTAATTCGCTGAGAAAGATATTTGCGGGAATTCTTTACGGAAGACTTTCGAACTGGATAGAAAGAACCAATAGGTTGAGTATATTTCAAGCGGGTTTTTGTTCTGGATTTTCCACAATGGATCACATTTTTGCGTTAACGTGTATTGCTAAGAAGTATACTAAAAAAAATAAGAGACTATATGTATGTTTTGTAGATTTTAAAGCCGCTTTTGATACCGTCAACAGACAGGCTCTGATACATAAGCTGGTAAGGCTTGGTATGTCTCAGAAGTTTCTGATGCTTTATAAGAATTTCTTGTCGTCATCTAGTGCAGCAGTTTGGGATGGTTCGAAGTTGTCAGAGTGGTTTGAGACGTCAGTAGGTGTCCCTCAGGATTGTATTCTAAGCCCTATTTTATTCGCGGTATTTATCGATGATATCGCTGAAATGCTTCCTGGAGGTGTAATGTTCGATGGAACACTCATCGAAGTAGTTCTCTACGCTGATGACTTGGTAATAATAGCTGACAACCCCTTTACTCTCCAACTCCAAATTAATCGTCTGGATGATTATTTTAAGACTTGGGATCTCCACATCAATGTCCAAAAAACCAAAGTTATGATTTTTGAGAGTCGAAATAGAAGGGTGAGGCTACCTGAAGAATCTTGGCGTCTCAATAAAGAATTAATTGACAAAGTTCGTGGATTCAAGTACCTTGGAGTTTTGTTAACATCGAATTTGAACTTTGGCAAGCATGCAAAGGATTATTTTTATTTTTTTTTTTTTCATTATTTATTTTTTTTAGGGCGACAGTTAACACATGCGTATGCTATGGGGTGCAAGCCTTTGGTGTTACACCCTTTGAAGAATTTGAAGCTGTTCAAAGATTTTTCTTCAAACGTTTATTTCGATTGCCGAATTCAGCTCCAACCTATGCTATACACGTGGAATCTGGCTTACCACCCATCTACATCAACAATCTAAAAGCTCATGCAGACTATCTAACAAAAGTGATGAGGAGAAGTAATACCAGTCTTCATAAAAAACTGCAATTGAATCAGTATCCTTTTAGAGAGTGGAATCAGTTGGCCTTATCCAATTACCTTTCTTTGTCCTTAACAGAGGCAAACGTTTTCGAATGGCACGATATATTTGCATCAATTATTGCTAAGACAGATGAAAGGATTTTTGACCAGCACCTAACCAGAGCTTCATCGTCGACTTCAAGGTTATTCTACAGGAACCATCAAATTCTAACTGAGGATAGCTATTTTAACGTTAAGTACTCGTCTGAGGCTATAAGTACTATTTTCAGAGCAAGAGTAGAAATCCTAAATCTGAATTACATCCCACATAGAACTAATCTTCGGCAGAATTGTGACTTGTGTAACAGAAGAGAAAGTGAAGATGTTTACCACTTCATTGCTGTTTGCCCGTTATTGCAAGAAATACGGCGCTTGTATTTTCAAGAAAGTTTTTTTTTTTTCACGCAGTACATTGTATGAGATATTAAACGGTGGTCGTGGTTGGTCTAATCTATACAAATTTTGTAAAGACGCTTTGAATTAGCGAAATTTGTATTCTAGATATTTCTTCAAATTATTACTTTTTATGTGGCAAATCATTAAAATTGCAAAAGCTTCAGGTTTATCGCGCTCCCATTTATTATTTATTCATGTCGATTACAGAATCCGCAAAACGCGATCCGCAGTTAGAGCTCTGTTTCCCACCTATTCATTTATCATGAGAAGAAAAGAGAACACTACACTGTGAATCATTGCGGATCGAGTTTTGCGGATTCTGTAATCGACATGATTATTATTCATTTATTAAATCTTATCTTAAACTACATATAAATATTTATAGCATTACTTGTCTTTATTATTTTGTATTATTTTTTTTAAGTTCATATTTACTTTCATGAAATGTCATATCTGGCAGACGGCAGATTGCCATGTCCGTATATTCTTAAGTTTAAAATTTGTAACAATATATAATCGAAAAAATAAAGAATTTTATCTATCTATCTATCTATCATCCGCAAAAAGTTTTACACTGCAATACTTCAAACATTTTTTAAAATCGTTATGTATAAAATGAGTATTTCTTGAATTTCTTTGTATTTTTTAATTTATTTTTTTAATGTATTTCTTGAATTTCTTTGTATTTTTGAAGTAAAAACTTCTTTAGCGGCCTTGTACGCTTTTTTTTGTAGTGGGTAAAAAATGTTAAACTCGCGTCAGATCACGTCACCGTGATCGAAAAATCGTAAGTCGGATAAAGAGCTGGCAACCGGCCCGGCGTAGAAGAGGAAGTATCACCCTATTTGTGTTTCGTTTAGGCGGGGCGTAGGGAGCTTGCGCGAGTATTCGTGTGTGTTTATGTTACAGGCACAGCGAGCTACGCGCAACCACGGATGGTGACAGCGGATGGCTCGACCGTCAGTGGCCACACTGCTGTGTATTCGTAAAATTCGTGTATATAAAGTACAATCGTTCTCATTCAAGAGAATTGGTGTACGTTGCGTTATCAAGAGTAACTATTGAAGCATTGTTACAAAAACAAAATTGGAAAAAGCTTTGATGAATCGCCAATAACTTTGAGTGGAGATTTTAACTATGTCAAATGATCGCAATCTTAGCACAACGAAATACAAAACTACTATTGATGCGGTCTTTATTAGACATTTAAATTGGTTTGAATCAAAATTGTTCGTTTCAGCTATCATAAACCTATCGTATCAGTTTTAGATATTGGCGATGATGGTTTTGGTCAAACTGATGGTTCTGGTAAAAATGATGGTGAAAAAGTCGTCGAAATTGTGGATGAAAGTTGATTTTTCTAAGAGATAATTTATTTAATGTACTTAATATAAATTGTCATGTTTGAGTACAATAGTGCAATAAATAAAAATTTTGTATTCTGCCACATTAATGACAGTACTTTTATACTGATAATTAGAGCAATTCGTGCAAATTATTTTCTAATCATTCCAAAAATACACGACGTTAATATCCCGTGGGTTGATTCTGTCAAATATCTTGGTGTATATTTAGACAAGACATTTACTTTCCGTGACCATATTACAAATACCCTCAACAAAATAAGCATTGCAACTAAAATGCTATACTCCCTTATATGTAGGAAATCACCCCTGAGTAAATCTAATAAGATTATAATATGTAAAGTTATTTTTCAAGCGATAATCGTGTATGCATGTCCAGTATGGGGCACGTGTGCTAAATCTCACATTAAAAAATTACAAGTTTCACAAAACAAAACTTTGAAAATGATGACAAATCTACCCTGGCTTTTATCAACTCAACTCTTGCATGAACAAACCGGTGTACATTAAGTTGCAAGAAAAATTGAAATTCTCAACGAAAGATTTATTTTAAGATGTAGTGATTCCAAGAATGTATTAATACAAAATTTAATAGATCAATAATAATATTCCTTACAAAATTTCTTAATGTATTTATGTTAATTTATTTATTTATGTATTCGTTATTTATTTATTTGTTTATTTTGGTATTTATTTATTTATATAGGTATACTAGCTGTTACCCGCCCACTTCGCTGGGCACTTTATAGAAATTGTATTTTTAGATCTAGACTTGAAAATTAATTGAAGTATTGTTTTGACTTACACAGATCCACAGTAAATTCAAACATACCAAAAGAAATATTCTGGCCAAGTTTCAGAGTTCCAAAAGCTATAAATTGGAAAAACAATTTTTTTTAATTTTTTAACGCCCCACTGTGGCGCCTTTTGGCAAAAGTGCTTGCAAAATTCAATTTTCGCGTGTGCTAAAATACCAAAACTAATTTTTTTAATGGATTAGGAATAAGTGGAAGCTTCAAAAACCGAAAGAAATTTTAAAATCGGTTGAAG
This sequence comes from Syrphus vitripennis, assembly GCA_958431115.1. Lineage (NCBI taxonomy): Eukaryota > Metazoa > Arthropoda > Insecta > Diptera > Syrphidae > Syrphus > Syrphus vitripennis. The sequence continues at coordinate 5,061,374 of OY288111.1, read as the reverse complement.
GATTCGGATGATACAGGTAGTCAAAGTTGCCTTATTTTTAAAATCAAAGAAAAATTTTTTGTTTTATGAAAAGTTTCAGAGTTTCGGTGTTAAAATCTAAAAAAACTTCCTTAAAAATTATATTTTTTTTATTTGATCTTATAAAAAGGACTATTTATATTACAATTCTGATCCATTTTTTTTTTTTTTTTTTTTTTTTTTTTTAAATTTTGAAGATTTTCGAAAAGCTGTTTTTGGCTCATTTTTGTGAATTTGAGTTGGGTTATAAAAAAAGCTTTGAGAGGCTTCGGTCAAGACTCAACGGAAATTTAATCTTTCACTATTTCTGAATATTTACTAAGAAAATCAGCTGCGGCTTTTTGCCCCTTTGCGGTTTAGAGAGATTTTATTAAAAAAGGTCATTTTTTTCATTAATGGCTTTTTTTTTATTATATGCTTAAAAATGCAACTGGTCATAAAAAAATTATTTTTATATGAAAAATTGTATTTATTTTTTGACTACCTCTAGTTTAAAGGATTAAGACATGGGTATGGCTTAGGAACAGAAGAAACGGATAATTTACAAAGTACATCAACAAACTCTAGAGGAAGGCCAAGGAAATCTATAACGGAGTGCTCGTCATATACCAAGAAACAGAAATTGATCAATGCTACTGACGACATCACCACTGGAAATCTTTCAACAGCCTTAGTTATAAAGTATAATAAGGATCATGAGAAGCAGAAGGCCGATATAATCAAGGCAGTATCAGTAGCAAGTCCACTAAGAGTTAAAAGGATTAAAGCAAGCATTCGCACTCCTCAAAGAGATCCTATCAAGTATGAAAGTGCAAACGCCTTAGCCTTGTTTATGGATCTGGGGCTAACAAAAGAAAAGTATGGCATTTTAAGAAGTTCCTTAATGAGACACAACGTAAATGTTCTCCCATCTTATAAGACCATAACACTCACGAAAAAAGCATCAGTTCCAGATAATTGTGAAGTAACGGAAACATCTGCCAGAGTCAGCCTTCAAGACATCTTGAATCACACAACAAGAAGAATTTTGGAAACCAAGAGTGAACAGGAACTAATTGGACTTCCAAGAAGTATGACGTTACAAAGCAAGTGGGGCTGTGATGGATCATCTGGACAAAGTGCCTATAAACAAAAAATAGTAACACATGATGGTGAAACAATAACGGATGCAAACATGTTTATGGCTTCAATTGTTCCCCTGAGACTTAAGTGTCCAAATAGTGAATATTGGAAAAACCCTCGCCCATCATCAGTTCATTTCTGCCGACCAATAATGTTCCAGTATGCAAAGGAAACTGCAGATCTTATAAGGAGCACAGTGAATGAAATCAAAAGCCAAATCGCTGATCTTCAACCTTTTGAATATAAGGTTAATGATGATGTAGTTATTGTTGTAAACCACGAATTATTTTTAACGATGATTGACGGAAAAGTATTGAATGAAATCACTGAAACAAAGTCAACACGGTCATGTCCCATTTGCAAAAGAACGCAAAAAAACTTCAACAATGAAGACCAGCCAACAAATGACGAGCACAATTACGAATATGGGATATCTCCATTACATGCCAGAATTAGATGCATGGAATTCATTTTGAAACTTGCATATACCCTTAAACAAGATGGAGAAAATATTGATGAAGGTATTGGAACTAAGGAGGCAGAAAGAATAAGGAAGCAAGATATCCAAAGGAAATTTCGTGATGAAATGGGACTCGATGTGGATAAACCAAAACAAGGATTTGGAAACACTAACGATGGAAATACATCGAGAAGATTTTTTGCAGAACCAGATGTAACAGCTCGTATAACTGGAGTTAATATGGAGGTGATAAGAAGGCTACAAGTAATACTTAACGTTCTAAACTGCAGAGAAAATGTTGACGGTTCGAAGTTTGGAGTTTATTCAATGGAAACAACAAATTTGCTCAAAGAAAAGTATCCCGAAAAGCTTCTTACACCTACTCTTCATAAAATTTTGGCTCATGGCCAAAGTATAATCGAGTATCAGTCGTTACCAATCGGAGAACTGTCAGAAGAAGCTCAGGAATCCAAAAATAAGGACTACAAAAAATATAGGTACCAAAATACCTGCAAGGTTTCAAGGATGCGGCAGAATGAAGACCTATTTAACATGCTTGCAGCCTCATCGGACCCTCTTATTTCTTCGCTAAGGCATGTTAGAACTGAAAAAGACCTCAAAGCACGATACTCTCCAGAAATGATTAGTTTACTAGAAATTACCTCGGACTTCGACGAAAGTTTCCAAGAAATCTAGTTTTTTGTTTTTATTTATTTTTACTTACTTATTAATTTATTTACTCTTCACTATTATTATTAAAATATATTATTGAAATAATTTGTTATGTTGATGTGCCACTAAATAAAAACCTTAACCTTTTTGGATACAATTTTTTTTTTTTTTTAATATGAAATTCTGGAACACCCTGTAAAGAATTTTTCTTAAATTTTATTATTTTAAAGCATTTTACATACTTTCTCTATACCTTGACTTAAAATGTACCACTGAAGTAGTATATTTTCACTCTAAAGTGCAGCAAAATACTAAAAAAAAGGCTTTTTATACACCAGCAGAAATATTTAAAAAACTTATTTTTTGTTTACTTTATGCACCACTGTGACTTTGTTTGACTTTGAGACACCCTGTTTTTACTTCAGTTATTTGCTTTTGGTAACTTTTGAGGTAAAATATTAAGTTAATTTCCTATGAGAAGAAAGTCGTATTTTAGCAGAAGATTCTGAAACACCCTGTAAATATTTTTTCTTAAAATTCACAAATTTTATAGCCTTGGAAATTTCCTTTAAGTAGAAAAAAAAATTATCACGATATCTGTATTCGCTTAAGAGCTATGATTTTTGCAACCAAAAAAGTCAATTGGCGCCACTGTGCGCCCCCGCACATCCCTCTGGGGGTGAAACATCATAAAATTATTTTTTTACTAAATTCAAACATGCCAAAAAGAATGTCCTGACTAAGTTTCATACCTATTATAAGAGCTGTAGTTTTAAAATTTGAATTTTTTTTTATTTACACCCCGCAACCCCTCTTGGGGTGGAATTTCTTAAAATGCGTTCTTAGCTGACCTCTACTCGGTGAAAAGAGTATTCCTACCAAATTTGAAGTCTTTAGCTCTAATCGTTCCAGAGATATCGTGATGAGTGACTATATACGTGGAAATCACTTATATATATTATATAGATAGATAACGCCCTCGCACAGCCCTCTGGGGTAAAATATCATAAAATTATTTTTTTACTAAATTCAAACATGCCAAAAAGAATATCTTGACTAAGTTTCATACCTATAAGAGCTGTAGTTTTAAAATGTGAATTTTTTTTAATTAACGCCCACGCAACCCTTCTTGGGGGTGGGGATTTCGTAAAATCCGTTCTTAGCTGACCTCTACTCGGTGAAAAGAGTATTCCTACCAAATTTCAAGTCTTTAGCTCTAATGGTTCCAGAGATATCGTGATGAGTGACTTTATACGTGGAAATCTCTTTTATATATATAGATTAACATTTTTTCGTCATTTAATTGATTAAATTATTTATTTATCTAATTATTAGTTATGTATATTATTTAAATGTTTACTTATTTACTGATTTTTTTTTATTTATCTTATTTGTTCATTTATTTAATTATTATTTATTTGTTTAAATGTTAATTTATTTATTTATATAGATATTATTTATTTTTTTTTTTTTTGTTTTTATAATTCATCTGTTTATTTATTTATTTAAATATTTATTTGTTTAGATGTTAATGTATTCATTTATTAAGTTGATTATTATATAACTAAGCAAATACTATATCCCATAGCCTGGCAATTTCTTTAGTTTTTAAGTTTTATTTATATCTATTTTTTTTTCTCTTTTACATAAAATCATTGAAATCATATTAAATAAAGGTTTTAATCATAGTTTTCCTTCAAATATAATCTTAAATTCAAAATTAATTTAAAATGTTTATAAAATTTTTCAGTTGAAAGAAAATAAAATATCTATCTATCTATCACAACGTTAATATTCAAGTTTTCACTTCTGCCGGCACTCCCGGAGTGCAACCCGTCGTTTTTTTTTTTTAAATAATTTCAAATGTATGATAGATAAATTTTAAGTATTTCCAAGAGAACAAATTAGGTTTTAATAATAAAAACTGATAAAAATAATACAGAAATACTAAAAGTAAACAAACGAGAATACAAATAGAGAATAAAACTCTTAAAATTGTTGTAAGTGGAAAGGTGGTGAAAACGAGAAAATTACATTATAAGTTTCTCGAACTAACTTGACTCATTGATTTATTTTCTTAAAAACGGCTCGAATACTAATTAAATTTTTGATAGATTCATTAAAAGTACTCTTTAAATAGTATATTAATTATTATATTTAAATGTAAATATTTACCGGAAAAGATTTAACTGTCCATGTAATAGCATTCTGTTCTGGCGCATACTTTACACTGCCAATTGAAGTTTTAAATTTAGGCGAATCAGCATCACCTGGCACTGGAATGACAATCTCGACGTTGTTTGCCGTCGAACGACGTTTGAATTGCGATTTGGCTTTAATCATATATTCGACACGACTATGTGCATGACGTTCGATTACCGATTCGATCCATATCAATGGCTTAACCTTAAATTACAACGAACAAAAAAAAATAGATAAATAAATCAAAGGAATGATCATGATGCCTACGTGTGTATTTAAGCGGTATGACATCAATTCAAATTCGCCATCGGGAGGAATGAACGAAATAGTACGATCGTTCTCAAATCGGGACAATCGCACGCACTGGTGGAACTTCACATCTTCTAATTCCACTGACTTGGATTTGCCACGTCCGGTACTTTCGAAAAGAACCTTATCGTTCAATCCGAGACGGAGTTCTGGCATTCCAGATAGATAGACTCTCATTTTGATGGCGCCAACAATTTCGCTCCTTAGAACATTTCCGTTTGCGTTGGCCAGTAGATTGACCGATTCGATAACATCCAAGAATACTTCGTTTTTGCGATATTTTATGCCCTCAGAACGCCACGATACGGCATTCGTCACAGCCATTGGTATCCTTGGTTGGATTTCCAATTTGTGACCCTCTTGTGTTATGTACTCCTGTAGGATCTTACTGTCTGTTGTTTGAGGATAGCCGAAGTCTATCAATTCGTCTAACAGCTCATAAATGACAACAAAATTATCACGAATACTCTCCTCTTCCAATTCCTTGAAATACTCCACAAACACATTGGCTATCTTGTGCAGGAAGACGAAGATGAGGGCGATATTGGCATTCTTACGGGTCGTCGACACAATATACAGGTTGTTTGTCTTGATGTAAGCGAATGTACACTCTGCCATTTGAAGGATTGGTGTTATCAAGCCTTCTTCTTCGCGTTCCATTAGCAATGGCATGAATTTGTCTATCACCGACATATCGATATCACCGCGATAGTTTCGAGAAATCAGCACCTGTTTTTAACCAATAACCATCGTAATTGATATGATATTTTAATTGCATGAATTTCGATTTGTTTACCTTTCCTTTTACATCGAGAACATATATTGCCGAGGACGACATTTTTGTGGTTTTAATATTTCGGCATGCAAGCGAAATTCCTTGAGTCGACCCAGTGGTGTCGAAACTTAAATAAAAAAAATCTCAAAAAAAAAAACAAGAAAAAAAGAATAAATTTGTATTATGGGAATAAACGAATGTCACGACTCACGATACGACAGGTAGTAAGTGATGACGGCAGCACAATGAAAAAATTCTCCCTCAACTTTTGTTTAACTTCAAATGCAACACGAAAAAGCAGGTCCAATGAATAATGGAGAGATTGTTTTTTTATTCTAACCAATTTATTACAATTGTATCGTTTTCTTTATCTTTTGTCCCATTACACATAAAAAAAATAATTATAATTTAATATACGTATTTTATTTTCTCTTTTATCCAATGCTTATATCAACTATCAAGTCAAGAGGAAGAGGTAAAGGTTAAAAATTAAAATGTTTTCTCAAATATATTTTTTTTTATTTGAATACCTACATATACTAAATACATAAATAGTAAAATAGATAACATAGACTTTTATAGTTCTCTTTTTTACCCTACGCAACCTACTCGAGAATTTCCACCATAAGTCAGTTTCACAAAAAAGGTTCTAACTTGAGGAAGAGCAAATAAACTTTCAAAGGCGCTCAAATGTATGATGTGATTTGTATTAAAAAAATATTTTGAAAATAAAGGTATTTTTTTCTAAAAAAAACTAAAAGTAGGCATATTAGCAACCAAAATCTGAACTTTAATTATTTTAAAAAAAGTGCAATTTCTTGTGAAATTGTACAAATTTTCACACTTAAAGGTTAAAGGTAGAACTATAATCGTCCAACGTCAGCTGAAGTGGTCGTACCTTCGAAGCGAATACGAGGAATTTATATAACGCGCCCATTATTGCGATTAGGCTTTGTATATGAAAACTATAGTACTATCATGGCGAGTTTTTTTTAGGGTTGCAGAGGTCCTGGTGGTGGCGCTGTAAAATGTGAGGTGTAAAATTCGATTTGGGGAGTCTTTAAGCATAGAAAATTGGTGGTAGGGGCAAGAGTAGACTATTTTTTGGATATCAATAAATATCATTTAAAACCTCCATTAGCTATCCGCAAAAAAAAAAGAGTAAGGGTTGCATACGTAAATTAGATGTCGCCCCATTCGACTTCCACCATGATAGTACTATAGTTTTCATATACAAAGGATTAGGTGGCCTCTTTGTATATATAAACTATAGTACTATCATGGTGGAAGTCGAATGGGGCGACATCTAATGTATGCCGGCAACCCTTACTCTTTTTTTTGCGGAGAGCTTATGGAGGTTTTAAATGATATTTATTGATATTTTTTGGATGCAATAATCCAAAAAATAGTCTCCTCTTGCCCCTACCACCAATTTTTGACGCTTAAAGACTCCCCAAATCGAATTTTACACCTCACATTTTGCAGCGCCACCACCAGGATCTCTGCAACCCTAAAAAAAACTCGCCATGATAGTACTATAGTTTTCATATACAAAGGTGGCCTCGTTAACTTTCGCTATCGATAGCATAGAGAAATTACTTACCTAGAGAACCGACCGGTACCTCCCTTACCTCTAAGACCAGCAAATTTTATATGAGGTGAGTGAGAGGAAACTCTCTCAATTTTCCTATCGGTGTATACATGTAAGTGGTGAAAAAAAACTAAATGTCAGATTGGACTACAAAAACAACTAATGAACTTTTTGTTATTTGTCAAAAATGACAGTTCTTACTGAGGTTTGTATTTTGTGTATTTTGCTTTGATATTTTTGCAAATTGTTTTTATTAATTTATTATTCAACCAATTCAACAGGTTCTTCAACAAAAAAAGATATCAAATTCAACAACAACAGCAACAAAAGCAAACATTAGTTTCCAATTACCAAAACAAGCAGCAGCAACAGCATTTTGTTACGCTACGGCCGAGCGTTCCTTCAGGAAATACACCAGATTCCTCGCCAGCTTTATCGCCTGCTGGTTCGGAGGTAGTGAGTCCATTTGGCGACCGAAAATCAAATGTTATAAAGAATGCAACCCAAGAGACCCAAGTAAGTTTGATTATTTTCATATTCTCGCATTTGAAATTGTTTTAAATCACATATTTCTCTTTCTTAGCAAATAATTCCACCAAAAGATTTCCAATTCAATCCGAAACTTGATCCTGTAACATCATTTTCACAATATTGTGTTGTAAGGCGGTGTGCACAACCTGAATACACTTTCTTCAAATCGAAATTCTCCAAGTTGTTGCAGTGTCATGTACTATTCAATGAAAGTGTTTACTCTACGTATCCAAATGAAAATTTGGCTAAATTCTCTTGTGCCAGTTTGGCCACTGATGAAATAAAAATACAAGACAGTCGTCGTCATTTGCCTGTGTGCCCTGACACCGATCAAGAGTTGACGGCTACTTAGCCGGCAAAGCAGAGGGTAGTATGATTAATGTACAGCATTACAAAGCTGTGGCAAATCTTGTCGATGCGGGATGAAATTAAGATTTAAGATTTCAACTCTCGTTCTAAAAATGAAACTTATTTGAATGGCCGAAAGATTATTACAAAAGTAGTTATGAGCGGTAAGAAGCTGATGGTTCAACCTTTTGTAGTGGATTCTTGAAGCTGATGAAGCTACTTTGGTTAGATTATCCTGAAATAATTTTTGGTCTACAAGAGCTATAACCTCAGCGAACTGCTTATGCCAGTCTTCAATTCGATCTTCTGACAGATGTAAAACCGATTCGTGGTCAAGTGCCAACTGCTTCCACTCTTTGAACGGAGTCGCATTTCTTAGTAACAAGTTCTTCAAAATAATTCTATGTAGTGATCTTTCGTTTCTTTTCATTGTTCTTACTATGTAATCGGCGCTAGTCTTCAAGTTTTTAATGAAGATTGGCGTTATCCCTGATTCGACGTATATTGCATAATTTGGAGTGCAGTTAGGTAAATGAAAAAGTCTTTTGAAGAAATTTCTTTGTACGAGTTCAAAGTTATCAAAATATTTGTAACCAAAGACTTGGACACCGTATGTCATGCAAGTATTAATTGTTGCATTGAAAACCTGATATTTAGATCTTAGATCAATGTTATGGTTTGAAAAAAATTTTGGCCACATTATGTTTAAAGCTAATCTAGCTTCTCGACTTTTTTCTTTAACGTGCTTGCAAAAGTTTAGGTTATAACTTATAAGTCAAAAGAACACCCAAGTACTTGAATTCCTGTACAATATCAATACTGACAGTGTTGATATACCATTTTTCTTCTGGCCGTCTTGTTGATAGCCTGCCTTCAAAGATTAAAATCTTAGTTTTTAAAGAATTTATATGAAGACCCCAAGTATCACAAAAGGAGCTAAGACGGTTTATTTGCATTTGAAGTGTTGAAGGTTTATCAGCAAAAATTACTAGATCGTCTGCATATAGCAGAACTTTTATTAGGGTATTTGCGTAACTTACTCCTCCAGGAAGATTGTCACAGACGTCGTCTACATATAAGGCAAACAGTAACGGACTGAGAATACAGCCTTGAGGTACGCCTGCCGAAGTTTCAAATTGGTTTGAGAATCTCAAACCATCCCATACTTTTGCGTCAGTCAAAGAAATGAGACTTTCATACATTTGAAGAAATTTTCGAGATATACCCATACATTACAATTTATAGATAAGGGCTTGTCTGTTGACTTTGTCGAAGGCAGCTTTAAAGTCCACAAAACAAGTGTAAAGCTTTTTTTTGTTATCTATAAATTTTTGAGCCATGCTGGAAATTGCAAAAATTTGGTCCGTCGTCGAAAAACCCGGTCGAAAACCAGCTTGAAAAATGCTTAGATGGTTGTTATTTTCTATCCATTTAGAAAGCCGTTCATACAAAATTGCTGAGAAAATTTTTCTTATAGAATTTAATACTGAAATCCCTCTATAATTTTCGACTTCGTTGGCATCACCCTTTTTAAAAATGGCAAAGATCAAGGATTTTTTGAAATTGGTAGAAGCAGACAAAGAGTTGTAAACTTTATTATAAAAGTCAACCAAGTAGTTTTTGAATTCCGTTGTGCTGTTCTTGTAGAATTCTACTGGAATTCCATCAATGCCTGGACTTTTACCGTTTTTACAATTCTTAAGAATAGTTTCCAATTCCAAGAGTGAAAAATCGGCATCGAGTTCATTCACGAGGATATTTGGTAAAGCATACTCGAAGGTGTGAAGATTTTGGTTAACTGAGAGAAGTGTTTTAAAATGAGCAGCCAGCAACTCAGCTTCCAAGGAAAACTTCACACCTTGAGACTGTATACCTAGTTCGCGTACTGTAATCCAGAACTGTTTAGAGTTGGTGCATTTTTTCAAGTCTTCGGCTTTATTTCTCAAGTAAGATATTCTCTTAATTTTACAAAGATCTTTGTAATTTTTATTTAATCGTAAGTAATAACTTTTGAAAAACTGTGAATTGGTAGTTCGAAAGAGCTTCAAATAAACAAACGAGAGTTTTCGTAGACGCTTGCACTCATTGTCAAATCAAGGATTTTTTGCTACAAAATTTTTGGAAGTTTTATGTGCAAAAGGAGCTGCAGCTATAATGACTTTATTTATACTTTGACTTATTTCTTCAACCGTGTGTGTAGATTGCTGAACTAAAGAGCACGAATGGCGATTTAAGAGTTGTTTATATAGCGTTGCGTTGTTTTCTGACCATTTAAGCTTAAAAAAGTCGGAGTTTGCGCGTTGAATTGACTCAGAAATTTTTATTTTGACATTAATAGGAAAGTGGGCTGAAAAGTTCACCATAGCAACTTCAAAATCTTCGAATAAAGCCAGCCAATTAGTTGACATTGCGGCAAAGTCAATAATGGATTGCCCTTGGCCACTTACAAAAGTGAAATCACCAGCCTTATCACTATTAGAACAACCATTTAATATGTGTAATCCGAAATCTGTAATAAATTCAATCAAGCTTCTACCATTGCTATTCAAAATATTATCTTTGGAGTTTCTTGGACATGAAAGAATATTACGCGAATCTATAAAGTTGTAAGAAAAATTTTGATATTTACCAATTCTAGCATTTAAGTCTCCAATAATCAAAACATTCTCATAAGTGTTTCTATTCATAAAATCTACCAGTTGATTGAATTCATTTGCCCAGTTATTACAGTTCAGGTAAACAGGTATAATATAATAGTGTTGGTTTTTACTAATCACGTCAAAAATAATTTTTTCTTCAATAGTTTTAAAGTTTACAAAATTTCCTAATAAATGTTTTTTAAAACCGTATAAAATACCCACACTGGCTCGTCCAATATTACTAACTCTTATAGCAGGTGTGAACATTATTTTAAAATCTTTAAAATATTTTCAATAAAAGTTTCAATTAAAATTATGATATCAAAATCTTCAAAATACTTAAAAAAATTTGATTGTAAAAGTTTGTTTTTGAGGCCAGTAATATTATAACAACATATACTAATTCTATTCAATATATTATTTAAATGATGGCAGACGACAGTATTTACCTATTGACTAGTACCTCTAACACGTTGCATGCTTTCAAGAGTAGGTGGCGCCCGAAAGTGGTTGTTGGATGAGGTTGGTTGATTATTCGAAAACGGAGCCAACTTCAGTCCCTCGCTGCTGTCAATGTATTTGTTGTAGTTGTCACCAAACAGCTCAGTTAGAAATGACGACTCTGCTGCTGATTTGACAAGTAAGCCATGTGCATTGTATATGAATTTGCATAGTACTCTCATGAACACGTTCCACACCTCGGCCACCTAGCGATTACACCCCTAACTAATTTTCTGGTTGCTGTTTCTGTGTATATACAAGTGCGCCCTCAGACGACCACACCCCTGAACACAAAAACCATCGTGATGATAGTACTATAAGTTTTATATACAATGGCCATGTGAAAACTTGTAAACAAAAAGTTTATTGTTGATCAGCAACTTGTTGTCTCCTTTTAGTAAAATTTTTGCGTTTAGGTTAATCACAATAATTTGTTTTTTATTTCCACAAGCGATTTTCTTTTCTTTCGGGATAAAAGTGATTGTTCCCGAAAAACACTAAATCCAGAGCCTTTTAGAGTGTGCGCGGCTGCAATAAGCTTTTCTGTGATTTCCACAGTTGGAAGTTCCATAATGACAGTGCCTCTTTCGTTGTTGTTGTTGTTGCGAATTTGTCTGACATTTTTTGCACAGATTTCTTCACCTTCGTTTAATTGTAGAAGCCCCTTGCAAGTATGTTTTGCTAATTGTATTGCATCGGTTTCTGCATCCAGAGGAAGGTGCACTACAATAGTTTTGGCGTTGTTTTTGCGACAAAGAATCTCCAGTTGTGTTTCCAGAAGCTCACATCTTTCCGTCATAACTGATAGCTTGTTGTTGAGTTCGACGTTAATTTCCTTAAGGGAAAGCAGCTCATTGGAAAGACTTAAAAAGTCATCTTTTGTAGCTAAGTTTCTAAGCTTTTCCTCAAGAGTTTCAGTTAAGATGTTTTTGAGATCAGCAACGGATAGATTTCCTATTCCCATTTTTGTAGATGTAGATGCTGAGTTCCTTTTGGCGGACGTCCTTTGTTCTGGCGAGATTTCGGTTAAACTACGTTTGCGGTTCATCGACGAACTATGATACCGCAATTAAATTTGCTTGGTGTGAATTTAGAAAAGTTAAATTCTACGTTTTTATTGATAATTTCTCGCGAAACTTTTGTGAATATCGTTTCAAATGGTTAAAACAAAGGACTGGTGTTGTTTTTAACGAAAAATCAGTTTAATTTTATTCAAAATTCAAAAAATATAAGAGAGCTAATTAGAATCGCACTTTTACTTTGACAATTGAAACGTCATCATCATTATGCTCATTTAACAGAGCGTCCAGGTCGGTGACGATACGCCTGGCAATAGGTGAATTGAGATTGTGGTAATCGCAACGTGCATCCACGCGATTGGCGAGTGCACGTTCGGAGTCTTCGCCACCCATAAAGTAAATTTGTAAAAAATTATAAGATTCGTTTGGCATTGGCAGCACTTTGTGATAAATTTGGCCTTTGATTTTGAACGTGGAATTAAATTGTTGACCGTTTGCAGCAATATTGTTAACTATTTCTGTAGTTCCAAACGACGTCATTTGAAAACATGAATTGAATGTGCGAATTGACTTTAGGAAAAGGCTAGAATCTGGATCTGTACCGATAAGTAAACCGTGTAATGGTTCTGGTGGCGTTTCAATTTCGGTTAGTTGTACTTTTCCTGATGAGCAATACATCCCAACTGGCTCATTTTTAAATTTAAGTGCATGACAACGCTGGCATTCCTTGTGCAAAGAACCAATAACAACTTTAGAATGAGCGTAATATTCAACATCAGGCTCATATTGAAATGCTAGTCGAAGAAATGAATCTGATGTAAATGCTCGAAGAACTTGCTCTTGCTTGCTTGGTCAATGCCTCTACGTCTGTTTACTATGAATCTGCGCATTTCTCTTCGTTCTAATTGTCTTTGTTGATTTCGTTCATCTCGCGCCTCTTGCGATAGTGATTCACGTAACTGCGCCATGCCTGCACGCACATCCGTATTATTTTGTTGCTTCGCAATATCATCGTTTGGTTTCCTCAATGTGTGACCAATCCATTGCCATTTGCGCTTTCTGATGCCGATGTCCAAGAGCCTCTGACCTGTCCTACGCCACAATTCCTGGTTAGATATTGTTTGTGGCCAGCGAATTTTAAGGATGTGACGCAGACACCGGTTCACAAAAGCCTGCGATTTTCTCGAGATGGTGGCCGAGACTTTCCATGTTTCACAAGCATATAATAGCACGGATTTCACATTGGATTCGAAGAATCTCAGTTTAGTGCGTAAGGAGACTTGACTGGATTTCCAAATTTGGGACAGAGCACCAAAGGCAACTCGAGCTTTATTTATTCTGCTTTTTACGTCCAGATCCGTACCACCATTTGCTGATACAATACTTCCGAGGTAATTAAATTGTTCGACCTCTTCAACAGGCGTGCCATGCAGAATAATACGATAATGTGTTGGGGGGCCTGTTAGCATTATTTTTTGTCTTTTTGTTATTTATTTTAAGACCACACGATTCTCCTTTCACCCGTAAAGTTTGACACATCTCGTTCAGCCCACTGATGTTATTTGCCATGCCATTCGGCATAGTCTAAATGGCTAAGCCTTTCAAACGTTCTCCATTGAATACCTTGCCTCTCAGTTGTACCGACGCTGTCCGTCGGAACCTTTCACAATAATGAAACAAACTCGTACACGCTTTCGTTTTGATTTAAAACTATTTATTCGGCACAGAAAAATTAAAATAATACTTATACGTCACTGCTACGATGATGAGAGGTGACCCAGGTAGACATCTAGTGGGGATAACTGATTTATTTAACTGATGTTGTCCGATTCTCATACCTACCCAATATGCACACAAAATTTCATGAGAATCGGTAAAGCCGTTTTGGAGGAGTTTAACCACAAACACCGCGACATGAGAATTTTATATATTAGATTACAAACTTAATTTAGTGTTTTCATTTAATTCATAGTTCAGTCATTCTTAATGGGATCTGTGATTGTTGCTCCACATACCAACCAATTGATTGCCTTTTCTTTTACGTTTTTTGGATGCGGATTAAATTTTAGAAGGTTTGAAAATTGTATTCCTAAATACTTTATTTTATTTTTGAATGGAATATCAATTCCATTTATTTTGAGGACTAGGTTCTTGCTTTCTGCAACCACTCCTAATTTGCCTTTACTAAAGGAGTTTCTGAAACAAATAGCTTCTGATTTTGAGATATTTAGTCTTATACCCCATTTGTTATAGTACGTAGCTTATTAATTTTTCGATATGTTTTTTAAGGTTTCGAAGAGCATTATATGGATAATCCGCATGAGAAAGAACTATGGTATCATCCGCAAATAAAATACCTTTTGTTTCTGAAGTGTTAGGATGTGTTATCAAGTGCGGAAGGTCATACATGAATATGTTGTATAATCTCGGGCCCAGAACAGATCCTTGTGGGACGCCGCGAGATGTTTTTATTAAATTTGATTTTAAGGTCTGGAGCATTATGAAGAATGTCCTGTCTGAGAAAAAGCTTAAAAGCATTTTGAAAATTTCAGGTGGAAATCCTATTTCCAGAATTTTAAATAAAAGTCCTTTGACTGAAACACTATCGAATGCCTTTTCTACATCTAAGCAACAAGCTACAGTACATTTCTTTTCTCTTAAATTCACTGTGATATCGTTATGTATTTTTATTAAGGCATGAGTTGTAGAGTGTTCTTTTTTGAACCCAAACTGGTAATCAAATATAAATTCAAAAGAGTTATCTACGTGCCTGTCCATTTTTTTACAGATTATTCTTTCTAATATTTTACCAACATAAGAAAGTTAGGATATAGGCCGGAAATTACTTAATTCAAGACAATTGCTTTTTTTTGAACAGGGAACAATCTGGCAACTTT
Source organism: Syrphus vitripennis (assembly GCA_958431115.1). Taxonomy (NCBI): domain Eukaryota; kingdom Metazoa; phylum Arthropoda; class Insecta; order Diptera; family Syrphidae; genus Syrphus; species Syrphus vitripennis. Next base: position 5,046,290 of record OY288111.1, on the reverse strand, counting down.
CCAATCTAATGGAAAGTAACCATTGTTAAGGCAGTTATTTATTACTATTGTTAGATATTCTATTGCGGTTTTGGAAATTTTTTTTAAAATGAAATTTGAGATATTATCAGATCCTGCGGATTTTTTGCTGTTAAAATTTTTAATAATGGAAGTTAATTCTGAAATTGAAGTGAACATATGTGGAGCTATAGGGGATAGGGCAGAGTGATCATTATCGAAACTGAATATTCTATCTGGCAATGATATCTTAGCTTGTTCTAATTTAGCTTTAATCTGTTCCGAGAATTCGTTATTCTGATCTAAAGAATGGATGCTATACGTTTCTTTAAAGTAGTCTGCAAAAACTTTAACTTTGTCCTCTTCTTCAGTTAAGGAGATATTATTTACAACAACTTTCGTGCAACAGAATTTTTTGTTTTTACCTATGAGTCTATTTAAGTCTTTATAAGCTTGAGGCCCCGGGTTTATATTTTTTTAGCTGTTCGTTTATCCAGATTTCAACTTTTTCTTTTATTATTTGTCTGAGTAGGGAAATTCTGCTAGATAATTCTTTGTAATCATTAGATAATCTATTGTAGTTATTATGATATATTTTTTTAAGACGTTTTTGCTATTTGTGTGTACGGCATGGATCGAACCTATGACCTATGAGGTAGTAATGCATATTTTTTTATTGTAGGTGAAATTTTTGTTGAATTTGATTCTATAGCCGAAAATAAAGCAGAGTTAACATTTTTAATAGTTAAGTTTATTTCAGAATTGGACAATGTTACAGTTGGGGAGGGTTTCACATTATTTAACTTATTATCTAGTGAATTCCTGAACGTGTTACAATCAGTTTTTTTAAATGATCTGGTTATTGGAGGTGGCAGTCACCTTGTAGTGGTGCGGGGGCTTAAGTTTCAAAGATTCATTTGACCTGCCGGTATTGGGGATCACCCAAGCCGGGAGTAATCTTGAGGAGTTACGAACTAAGTACTGTCCCCCCTAATCCAGGGTGTTACGTGCACCGTGCCCATTGGATGGTTTGCAGCCAGGGAGTATACCGGCTGTATTCTAACGGTACCTCTTCGACACCAGGTCGAATCGGAGAGTAACTTAGACCTTACCATATCATGCGGAGCTCTGATATGGCGGACCAACCTTTCTCTAGCTACTCATGGGAACAAAATATGCCAAAAAAAATCAAACAAAAAAACAACAACAACCACAAAAAATATAACATTCCGCGGGATGTCACCGCGAATGAGTATGCGAATCGCATGGAAAACATCTTTCTTAACGATTCGAGACCGGGAATGAGTTTTTATTTGAAGAGCAGGTCTCTTGATAAAACACAGAACCGGGCAGTTCAGGGAGAATCGTCAGCAAGTCAGGGGAAAACAACACCCAGACGAGCAGAAGACGAAACTCCAAGCACATCTAGAGCTAGTACTGGGAGAACATCTCCGGTGCAAGTTAAAGATGATGCCAAAGCCGTAGAAGGCGCAAAAGTTAGGAAGACACCAGCAAAGATTGCCTCTCCACCACCAAAAGACCCGCGGCATGAAAAGGCCAGGAAAACCACTGGTCCACTCCCGCAAAAGGGGATGCCAGGGGCATTCGATGACCCACTGAGAAAAGGACTGAGTGGAGCGGGGTGCAGGTGGTACCTCCGGTTCCTGGGTCAGGGGATGTCCCCGCAGGAAGCCCGGAAAAAGGTTGACGAGAGGAAAGCAGACCCTAACAAGGGACCTGTTAGTAGCCTGGATACTGGGAAGAGGAAGAGCAACAACATCACTCCTCCCCAAAGGCAAGATGCCAAAAAATCCAGGACGTCGACCACAGAAAAAGCGGGACCAAGCACCGCAAAAATCGTGGCGGATGAGAAACAGCTCTCGTATGCGAATGCGGCCAGGAGTGTGAGGATTGCGGTTCTACCAAGGCAATACCCTCAGGTTACCCTCAGCGCGGATGAATTATCGGCACTGGAGGAAGCCATTATTGAGGAAGTGTCTCTTGGGTGGAAGAACAAACTCAAGTTCAATGGCCTGCACTTTAGAACGGGGCTGCTGATAGTCGATTGTGATGGACAAGAGACGGCAGAATGGCTCAAGGAGAAGGCATCCAAATTGAGCACTTGGAAGGGCAGTGAGCTGATAGCACGCATGGGGGATGAAATCCCTAAGATGCAAAATATCACCCTGTTTTTGCCAAGAAGTGCTGGGCAAGACAACAAAAAATCGCTGTCGCTCATCCAGGCGCAAAATGACGGACTGACACGCCTGGAAAGTGCTCACCAGTAAAGCTGAAGGCAAAGGTCAGCTCATGGTGATCGGCGTTGACGACCAGTCCGCGAATGCTATAGTGAAAGCAGAACACCAGCTTCAATATAAATTCGGAAAAATCCCAGTAACGGGACTCCGAAAGCGAATAGCAGGCCAAGTCACTGTAGCACAAACCCATCCTTCCAATCCCCCCATCCCCCCAACAACAAGCTCTAAAATACCCCCCACTCCATTACTTACCCAAAAAATCCAACCTATCCCAACCTCCGTAATATCGGATCCCACCCAAAACCCCGTAACTCCCAAACCCATCCTAATCCCGTCTACTCCCGAACCCATCCTTTCCCTAGTAACTCCCAATCCCAATCCCACTGAGACAATCTTCCAAAGCCAGGAACAACAACTGGCAATGGAAGTGTCTAGTCAGATGGACGAAGAAATGGAGGGCATTGACCTCTCTTCTAGTTCATCTGACTTAGACGAGGTGCTTCCCACAAACGAGGAGGAAGATAGTCTGCTAGCAGATGAGGGGGCACCAGCCCCCACCTGTTAAACAGACTATGTCTGGACGCGGGATCAGAACCAGACTAGCCCAGGTAAATTTGCATCACGCAAAAGCAGCATCAGCTATTATATCTCGAAAATTTTCAGCTGATGACCTGGGACTAGTCCTGATCCAAGAACCCTGGATTTACGGGGGCCAAATTAGAGGCCTAACATGTAAGAACATAAAATTTATATGTCTTTCAGAATTTATGACGAGGGACCTGGTGCCAATCCAAGCCCAGATTGACAACGAAGGCAACCTCAGCACGATGGTGGTAGCAGCAGCCTACTTCGCCGGTGATGAGGGAAATATTCCACCAATCGAAGTACGGAAGTTAGCGGACTGCTGCAGCAGCAAAGGACTACCGTTGTTGGTCGGTTGTGATGCAAACGCCCACCATACAACATGGGGTAGTACCGATACTAATCAAAGGGGTGAGTTAGTGATTGCAATCCCGGGATTCGGGATCCCGGGATCCCGGGATCCCGGCCCATTTTTTGATCCCGAAAATCCCGGGATTATAGTTCTTCAATCCCGGGATAAATATTCGCATACTTTTTTCTTACTACTTTTAACAAAAAGTAGTGAATTTTTGAGAATTTTATGGTGAAGTGGCAGCCTTGCGCCTGTATTTTAATTTTCTGTTGCAGTTCATGTTTGATTTTGTGTGCCCTTCAAGCAAGAAAACGGAGTTTAGAAAAGACACTCCGACCTCCGACCGAGAAAAACGGGGTTGCACTCACACACTTGCAACTTTTTGTGTATAAACACAAAGTCGAAGGAGAAATCGTGGTGAAAAAACCAATACATTTAAAATGATGTGATTATAATTTCCATACTAATTTGAGCCGCCTTCGGACCTATTTCTGAGCCGAAGTCAGACTCAGCTCCGTCTGCGGCGGAGCGGATTCGGACCGAGGTCGGACTTGTTTGCTTGAAGGGGTGTTTTTTTATTTTTTTCATTACCTAATTTTCCCTGGTTTTGTTTTGATTTTTCTCGGTAGTGTTCTTATTGTCAGTGATCATCTAGGTATATCGATATCTATAGGAAAATTTCATTCATAAGAGGAAAATTTTTAGAGCAGGCCCATAAATATTTAATGTCCATCCCTCCAACGAGTATTGAACCAGAGCGTGCATTTTCTGCTGCTGCACGTTTTGGAACAAAATTTAGAAGCAGTTGCAGACAAAACATTGGATGCTTTGCTTTTTATTCGCTTATATTATAAAAATAATTCCAAATGTGATTTATTAAATTGTTAAGTGTTATTTAATGTTAATTTAATATTTATTTATTTTTTTACTTCTAAACTAATAGCCTTTTCACACCAAACTCAAAACGCGGTTTTCAGCTAAAAGTTTTCAAAAACACGAAATGCGTTCACACTGCATATTACATGTTTTCGTCTGTCATTTCAATTTTTTGACAACACTACTGTCAAATTTTGTATTGAAAATTAAACTTATTTGTGTTCACATATTTGCAACAATAAATGAATGCTAAACAAATTAAACTAATTTATACACACAAAAAGAAAATTGAAGAAAACATGAATATTTTGTTAAACTTCTTTTTCTTATCTGAAAACTCTTACATGAGAATCAGAAGAAAGAAATTATTTATCACAAAAAGTTTATCAACAAAACAAATTAAAAACTCAAATAATATTTACAGTCAGCTGTTTTTAATTTCTTTTGAAAGCATTCCATCAATTTCTTTCTTGTCAATTTTTGGGCGCCTACCTTTATAACTAGAGTAAGAAAAGAAGTCTAGTCTTAGACTTAACGTTTGGAAGCCCGAACGTAGGTAACCTGATTAGGGATTGGAGGGTTTCAAACGAACCATCCATGTCTGACCATAGAATTATAGAGTTTACCTTAGACAACTTGCTCACAGAGAATACCTCTGACAGGAACCCTAAGAAAACTAACTGGAACCTGTACAAAAGCGTTCTCAAAACAAACCTTGAACGAATAGGTCCAGTAGAAACGACAAATTGTAACCTTGAGTTAGAACACTTAGTAAACGAGCTTAGTGGGGCAATAACTGAGGCTTATGAACTCAGTTGCCCCATAAAGCAAGGTAAAAGACAAAAGGATGCTCCGTGGTGGAACAGAAATCTGTCAAAACTAAGATCCAAGGTAAGAAAACTCTTTAATAAGGCAAAGAGTACTGGAGAGTGGAATAATTACTCTGCAGAGTTGACCAATTATAACCGGGAAATCAGAAGGGCAAAAATAAAGAGCTTTAAAATGTTCTGTGAGGGGGTTTCATCTACTCCGGTAGCTGCTAGACTTCACAAAGCTCTAGCAAAAGAAACTACCATCACATCACTAGCACTTCGTTACTCGGATGGTAGCTACACGGAAAACGAGGAGCAAAGGGCTACCCTTCTGCTAAACACACATTTTCCGGGTAGTCTACCTATGGTAGATAACTTGACAGAGAGAATACCTCTCAGGCCAAACCGGATAGACTGGCAGATAGCTTCGACTATTCGTACAGGCAATAGGATCGAATGGGCAATAAGTACCTTTCAACCCTTTAAATCGCCGGGCGTAGACGGCATTTTTCCAGCCCTTCTGCAAAAAGTAAAGGAAGAAGTAATGCCTTACATCATAAAATTGCTTCGAAGTAGTATTGCACTTGGGTACATACCAAGTTTATGGAGAAGAGCAAAGGTAATTTTTATCCCCAAAGTGGGGAAAAAAGATACAACCCATCCTAAGTCATTCAGGCCAATTAGCTTAACATCTTTTTTACTGAAAACTTTGGAAAAGGTAATCGATAACTTCATAAGAACAGAAGTCTTAACAAGCATGCCTCTAAATCATCACCAGCATGCCTACAGAGCGGGTAGGTCCACAGAAACCGCTCTGTATGAACTAATTAACAATGTACAGATAGCTTTAGATGGCTAGGAAATTGCCATTTGTGCCTTCCTGGATATAGAAGGAGCCTTTGACAACACCTCACATGAAGCTGTTGACAGGGCTCTTAGTAGAAAGGGGGTACCCATCACCATTATTAGATGGATAGGTAGAATGCTAGGTACAAGAACGGCGGAAGCAAACGCAGGACAAAACGTTCAGAAAGTCATCACAACAAGAGGTTGCCCTCAGGGAGGGGTACTATCACCCTTACTGTGGAGCCTTGTTGTGGATGAACTACTTGAAATTCTAACTTCTCAAGGTATACGTTGCATTGGCTTTGCCGATGACATTGTAATAACTGCCTTGGGGAAGTTTGAAGAAACTCTTTGTGACATAATACAAAGAGGACTAAATGTAACAAAGAAATGGTGTACTTCAGTGGGTTTGAATATCAACCCCACAAAGACGGCAATAATACCATTTACCAAGAAAAGATTTCTACCACGTATGAAACCAATACGGTGGCTGGAGAAGTAATCGACACCCAAAGAGAGGTCAAGTATCTAGGCATAACATTAGATAGCAAGCTCCTTTGGAATAAACATGTCGATATAACTGTCGGAAAAGCCACAAAAGCCCTGCTGATTTGCAAGAGAATTGCAGGAAAATCATGGGGTTGCAAACCAAACATCCTGAGATGGATGTACACCATGATGGTAAGACCCATCATTACCTATGGGGCGGTTGCATGGCACAAAAGAACCGAACTAAGAACCACTAAGAAAAAATTAGAAAAGGTGCAAAGGCTTGCATGTATATGTATAACCGGAGCAATAAAAACATGTCATACAGCAGCAATGGAAAACATCTTAAATCTAGCGCCACTACACGTGGCAATAGAAAGTGCTGCTAAGGGAGCAATCATGAGGTTTGCTAAGAAGGGTACTGGGACAGGGAAGATCATTGGCCATAGGGAGAGGAACATGATCCTCAAGTCCACAGAAATAAACCTTCTTGACATTCCCAGGGATAGCATGATTAGAAAATATAACTTCGAAAAGCTTTTTCGAACGGAGTTAAGTTGCAAAAGAGACTGGGTAAGTGAAATGGAAAACTACAATCTCAAAGCAGACACCATCAAGTGGTATACTGATGGATCGAGAACTTCTGACGGGACTGGTGTAGGCATTTTTGGGCCTAGAACCAAAATTTCCATACCGATGGGGAAATGTACCAGCATATTCCAGGCAGAAGTGAATGCCATCGGAAAATGCGCAGAACGTAACATCGATAGAAAATATAAAAACCAAAACATTGCCATCATGTCAGACAGTCAAGCTGCACTTAAAGCTTTGAATTCATACACCATTACCTCTAAACTAGTATGGGAATGTGTGAATAAGCTCAATAAACTGGGCAAGGAAAACAAAATCACACTACATTGGGTACCAGGTCACGTCGGTGTCCTGGGCAATGAAGAGGCTGACTCCCTAGCAAAAATAGGAGCAATGGCAGCCCTAGCGGGACCAGAGCCCTATTGTGGTATAGGAGAGAATATAATTAAAAACAAGATCAAATCCGAAGAGGAGGCTAAAAGATCAAAAATCTGGGAAGAACTCCCCAAACTGAGACAGGCAAAACTCTTACTCGGGGAATATAACCGAGAGCGTTTCTTATCCTGCATCAGCCTAAGTAGGAACAATCTTAGGAGAGTAACGGGTCTCCTCTCCGGCCATTGCAAACTGAGAAGACACCTCAGTATCCTGGGTCTAGTGAGCAGCGCTTCCTGCAGATTCTGCAACGCTCATGAGGAGACACCGGACCACATAATAGGAAAATGTGATGCTTTGATGCATCATAGACATAAATATCTGGGCAAGTACCATATAGAAGAGAACGAATTACATTCTCTAAAAATCATTCTCCCCAAATCATTAAATTCCTTAAAGGAACGAATTTGGAGGATGAATTGTAGATGAGAAACCTCATCCACATCAAAAGGGGGGCACAATAGATCATAAGGTCGCAGTGCAAATGTTTACCCAATACATTCATTCATTCATTGGAGGTTGACTTAATGGGATTTCCGCGTCGGTTAATTTTATATTCAGGTGGATTGGTAAATGGTCGGAAAAGGATGGTAATGCTTTTATGCTAAAATTTGGATTGATAGAATCGAAAAAGTTTTTGGAAATTAAAAATTGATCCAGATAAGAGGAAGTTCTTGGATAAGTTTGGCAATTGGAAGTTACGTTAGTGAAATTGCAGAGAGGGTTAGAGAGCCATTTCTCCAAACCATTCCCATTTGTATTAGTGACACTATCTCCCCATAAGGGATTTCTTCCATTAAGATCTCCTCCCAATACACAGCCATTGTATGCATCAGCTACTTGATTTATTTTATTAAGCTCATCCATTAAGAAAGAAGAGGCCATACCTGAAGGAATATATAAAGAACCCAATAATATATGCTTGCGGATACCATTACACAGATTAGATTAGTTTACTTAATATATTTATGTTTTTAGTTTCAACAATTTTGTACGGGATGTTATTTTTAATGGCTATTGGTACTCCCTGTTCATTTCTAATAAAGACATAAGAATCAAGAAAGACTTTTTGTCTTGCATTTAGATGGGTTTCTTGTAAAAAAGCGACTGCTACGTCGTGGAGAGTTGGATTTCAATTGATCTGCAAATGAAGTTCTTGTATTAACAAGACTTAAGTTTTTTATATATCGATGAGCAAAACTTGTCGTTTGTTCCTTTTTTTCCATTACACGTTTGATCAAAGCTCTCCGGTTACTCATATACTCCTCGTAAAAAGGGCAACCTCTAAAATTTGCTGAGTGTTCATACTTTTTGCAGTTGAAACAGTATGGGATGGATTCCTCCGTTTTAACAAGCTTACATTCTCCAGGCTTATGATCACCTTCACATTTCACACAGTTGTACTTACGAGCACAATTTTTGGCAAGGTGGCCAAAAGCCTGACACCTCCTACATTGCATCAATCCCTTATTTCCCCTTGGTCTTTCCCAAGTAATCTTGGAATAACAGATATATTTTATACCCATCATTTTTCTTTAGCCTGTTTATTTGGTAACAATTTTACCAAAAATAGATTGTAATCAATCTGTTCTTCTTTGGAACGTATAGTTTCGAATCTAGAAACACTTTCCACCACATTAGGAACTACATTTTCTAGCTCATCTTTTATTTCTTCTTCCTTATAATGGAAGTTTAACCCCCTTAAAATTAAATTGACTCTCTTCAACCCTTTAGGAGTATATGAGTGAGCCTCACCCTCAACCTCCTTTGTTTCCCTCAGCTTCTCCATAAGTTTGAAGTGTGCCCTTACATCGTTCACAAATAATTTGCTCTTAAAACGATTAACATTAATTACTTTGACCTGTAGGTCAGGTAAAGATAATTTTAGATCATTAACAAGTTTTTTAATATTTGCTTTATATATAATAATTGGAGGGCAAAAATTATTATTATTTTTAGTTTGTTGATCTACTTCAACATGATTCTTATTTATAATGTTAGTTTTATTAATTTGCGTTTTAGGTGACTTACCACCACTACTTAAGATAACCATATTGTCTAGGATCTGGAATCTGTTGTCGTCAATTCTCTGATCGTATCTGCTGCCTGATGAGAATGAGTTTCTGATGTTGGGTCTTCTTCTTTTTTCGGGAATTTTTTTCCATCCTTCCATGTTATCGTCCGTTATATTTTTTTCGTTGGTAGTTTGTGAGCTTCCAAGCTCCAAGAGATTGAGATTTTTCGCCGCTTCAATTCTTTGTGGTGTTGTCTGGTGTACGCCGTAGACGACCGTTGTTGTAACGGCATGTGTTGCTGCATGATATAAAGTTCCGTTATCTTTTCGCTTGGTAACGGATTCGATTTTTTTCGTTTCCCTGCATGAGAGAGTTTCGGGATACAATAACTTTTACTTTCTTTTTGTTTTTGGCGTGTAACAAAAGAAAATGTTTTCGTTTTGTTATATTACACGTATTTCTCTTGAACTTCAGAGTGTTCAGCACTTTGAATTCAACTGCTAACTCCACTTCAGTCGGCAGCGGTTAAGATAGGATAGAAGTATAGAACTCTCCATTAGTTGTTTTTGTATTCCAATCTGACATTTATTTTTTTTTTTCACAACTTACATGTACACACCGATAGGAGAATTAAGAGAGTTTTCTCTTATTCTCCTCAAATAAAATTTACGGGTTTAAGAAGCAAGGGGGGTAACGGTCAGTTCTCTAGGTAAGTAATTTCTCTATGAGCTCGAGTTGGATTAGGGCATTGTATATGAATTTGCATATACAATGGATTAGGGTCGATTTTTCAACCCATGTTTTTCGTCATCTGAGTTGAGTACTCCAGTTAGAGTTTAGTTGAAAAGATGTTGAGATGTTGACAGCTGCTGGCGTCTCTCAAGTCATTACAGTATTGTTTTTTGTTCACTTGTGTTGGCAAAATGTTTTGTAACATCTCATATTAAAAAAAATATAATAAGTGCTGTGACTAATTATTTTAATACAATACAAAACAAACTATATTATTAATGCACGTACAGTATAAGTGAGTCATGTGCATTGTATATGAATTTGCATAGTACTCTCATGAACACGTTCCAAACGTTGTGTGATGTGGTCGTTTGAGGGCGCACTTGTATATACACAGAAACAGCAACCAAAAAATTAGTAAGTGATGTGATCGCTAGGTGGCCGACGTGTGGAACTATCTGACACTAACGTCAGATAGTTTTGCATTACCAACTCCTTAAGTCAGGTTTTTTTGCACAAATTACGAGTCGGTTGAAGCTCATTTCAACTCAACACAGGTATACAACGGGGCGAAGCGAGCTTGAAGCTCGCTTCAAAACCTCTTGTAAACATGGTAATTGTTTGAAATCCCTTTATACTACGTTTTCGCCAAGAGCATTGTATATGAATTTAGATAGTACTCTCATGAACACGTTCCACACGTCGTCCCCCTGGCGATCACACAACTAACTAATTTTCTGGTTGCTGTTTCTGTGTATATACAAGTGCGCCCCCAGACGACCACACAACACAACTCAAAAATCATCGTGATGATAGTACTATAAGTTTTAAATACAATGCCAAGAGCTAAACCGCGATTTAAGTAGATTATCCATAAATCTTGTACAAATCTCGAAGATTTATACTACGTTTTCACCAAGAGTTAAATCGCGATTTAATTAGATTATCCTTAAATCTTGTACAAATCTCGAAGATTTACCATATTAATAAATCTTGAGATTTCAAGGAGATTTCAAATAAATCTTGTATAAATCTTCATGGACAAATAGTTTCGAAAACCGAACATCCCTAAATTCATATTCTCTTTGTGTTGTGGAACGTATTCCACAATTTTTTTTGCTCTGTTTGACACAGATGGAACCCTCTATCTCACTCACTTCATAAGAAATAAGAGAACACCATTTGAATTTTCAAGGAAGCTGTCAAATTTAATCTTATTTAAATCTTTTTAATGTGGTGGAAACACTTCAGAAGATTTACTAATCCCCAACGAGATTAACTTTTGGTGAAAACGTAGTATTACGTCTAATTTTTTTAACGAACTGTGAACCCGGAGGTGAAGGAGGTGAAAAAAAATCGTATTCACTGCAACAAAAATGGAATCTAAGAGATAGATTGTTTTTTGACAAAAATAATTTTTTTTCATCACATATATTTTTCTCATAAGGTTATAGCTCGTGGAATGTGTTTCAAAAATAAAATAAAGCACTCAGAACAGAACACGCTGAGTTAAGGAATGAAGGAAAAACGCCCGAAAGCAGAGGAGAATTTTCAACACCTCACATAACCTTAAACTGACCTATTTTTGGTTATGGGTGTGTTTGTACAAATTAAAATAAATGTCCGCTTTGAATGTGTGTCTGTCCGCATACGAAAATTCAGTCAGTTTCTCAATTCTCACCACACACTGTTTAAGTTTTTTGCATAAATTGAAATCGACGGCCATTTTGAGTCAACCATTTTTGGTTTCGGAATTAAATAAATTTACAAGAGACGCCATGTTTTTGTCTGACATCTTTAAATTTTTAATAAACAATAATAAAGGGTTTTTTGTTTGTTTTTTATTTTTTTAAATAAATATAATTTTGATAAGTGTTTAAACTCAAAAAACAAGCAAAAATAAAATAAAAAAAAATATATTAAAATACCAAAGACTTGATAAGTGGTGAAATTTCTAAAAAAAAAATTGTATATGCGTGCGTGAATAAAGAAAATAACAATAATTACAATTGAAATAAAACAAAATACCTTTTGTAGATTCATATAAAAAAAAGGATCTACACTGTGAAATGAAAGCGAACAACAACTGCTGCTGCTGACCTACCCCCTGATGCCATTATTATTTTAAAATGTAAAAACGTAAATTAATGATATGGCAATTAAGTACACTCAATTTAAATTTAAATACATAAAATTTAAATAAATAACACGGGTGCTCTTTCACTCCCCCAAATCCCCCGCCTCATCGATGTGCATTTTTTGATTCATTCGAATTTCAATTTTTTCTGCAATAATTTTAATTTATTTAAGAAAACAAAACTCGCCCGAGTCGCAAAGATTTTCGATTTTTTTTTTTTCACTAAATAACTCGAATTTTAAAGCTTCGTCCAGTTGTTTTTTTTTTTGGGTGTTGCGTCTGTAATTTGCCGTTCTTTAATAAAATTAAAAAAAGTATGTACTTCCTTTCACATAGGTATAAATATTTATATACATGGGAAAGAATTTGTTCTGTTTTTTTTTTTTTTGTAGTGTACATACTTAATTTATGTATCAAAAGCGGCAAATGGATGGACGAGACAAAGCCTTAAGTTTTCTTTGTTTTGTATAAATTTATCGAGTTTTAGTGAACTTTTACTCAAAAACAAACTCTAAGAACCCAGAATCAGAATTAAAAACACGGAATGCCGGTAACAGTGATAGATTCATTGGTTTGTTTACAGTTAGTAGAATTGTTGGGTGTCTCATTTTGTTTAAACAGGAATTGTCTTTGATTAAAAATATATTTTGTATTTTCGGCCACCTCTGAACTCCCTGACTCCAAATTTTAGTGAACATTTCGTAAAGTAAGAATAAAAACAAAGAAAATTAATTTGCTGCCTGCATGTTCATATTACATAGTTTCCATTGAGGCAGTTCGTCATCGATACTGCGACTGCTTGCCCATCTTCATTAGATTTAATGTTAAGAAAACAGTTTATGAAGAATATCTTTAGGGAAAAAAAACATTCTTCGACATCCGTAGCTAGGATTTTATTGGAAATAAGATGTAGAGGAGGTTATTTAGCGATCCGCTTCTAGAATCTATTATATGCCTAGACTATGTTTTATAATTTTACTATAGGTGCCTAGGTTAGGTTGGGTCGCTGTGCCAGTCAGCGTAAGTCTGATACACTTTGACCACTGAATTGTTCCGTTCTAACACCACATTGATCTGTACGATTTTATCAATATTTGTCAAAACCATTTATTTTATCTTAGAGTTTAGGATAATTGTAGTATATAATTGTAGAAGAATTGTCTGAAGTTCAGCCTACCTCTTTTAGAACAGTGTTAAGCAGGTGAATCCCCTCGTCCTTTTTATCCCTACAGCTTCTGTAAAAATCTTTTACATGCACGCCTAGTCGAGCTGCGTGTCTTTCTATAAGACAGTACATTTATGACATTTCAATTTTTTTTTAGCCACACAGGTGGTGATGTCATTACACTTGAGGTTTGTTCTCTCTTTAGAGTTAGACTGATGCGCCATCTTCCTGATAAATCAACCACAGTTTAGAACTGTTTTAGAGTATGCGAAGATAGAATAAGATAGCCGCTTGGCTATTCGAAATAAAACATCTTTAATCGCCAAAGGTCGCGCATGAAATATACGACAGTGATCGGGAAGGCGGAAAATAGACCAAAGTTTGGTCTGCCGAATTACAAGACCCAAGCAACCCCGTTATCGATTTTTGATCCATTGGTGTATTCATCTTTCAAGAATATACCGCTTTCCCAATCGGAACTCGAAGTGATAGTAACTAGGAAGTCTTTGTTAAACTGTAATTGGAGGACAGTGTGGTCAATTTTATTTGAACATGATACGAATAAACGGTGTTGCTAATTCCACTGTTGATCCACTGAGAGGAGGCAGTAAGACAGAGCGCGTTGCTTAATATGTCCAGGGTTATCAGATACAGCAGAATGTCTACAGCAGAGGAAGTCAATAGTCGATCAGATATACCTAATTTTTGTTTTCTGAAATTTTAAATTCTGTTTTTTTTCTTCTTTTTTTTTTCAGATTTGCAAAAGTACCTATTTACGTATCTATCAGTCTATCCATTTATATTCAAGCGTATTTCTGATGGTCAAATAACGACTGCTAGAAAATGATAGAACTTGCCGTTTTTAATTTTTCCACCTCTGAGGCCAACTAAGGTCTCGTTGCGTCTGCTTTCCATCCGACAACGTCATTATTAACTGGGTTCGCAGAGCATTAGATAAATACCAGCTTAGTTGGTATTTCTTAATTCTTTAGATTTTCTTCTTGAACAGGCTTAATCGAATTAAATCATAGAGCTCATTAGTTCATAAGTGCAAAATGTTTTGGAAAAACTCATTTTCTACATTTTCGCAAATGCACGGAATAAAAATTAAAATTAAACAGAGACGGTTTCAGATGAATACATAACCACTCTGACAGTTATTCTACATCCGATACTGTGTTCTATGGTCCATAGACTTTCAATTATCCTTCCAAGTCCTCATGTTATTAATTGGGCACTCAGTTTACCAATAAGTTCACTTATGCCGTCTTTATGAAAATCCGCAGGAATTTCGCTTGAACAGCTGCTTTTCCGTCCTTAAGTGTGATTGAAACATCAAGAATATAATTGCTCAACCCATGTGATTTATATTGGAGACAAAGCTTGCTTGGTAGTGGATTAAGAAGCTTTTCGAAACTTTCTTTTAGCAAGTTGGAATTCAGTTATTTGCCCATAACATATCTTAATTTTTTTTTTTTTCAAAATTCAGATGCTCTTGGTTTTTCAGCTTCATCCTCAAATCACCTTTATTTCTTTTAACTGCATAAGAGCTTGAATTTCTTTAGTTCACCTCAATATATAAATACTTTTAGCAAGGCAAACTTATGCTGTGTGGCGCTCTCAAATACTTCGCCAAACCGTGGGTTTATATCTAGCTTCTTTTTGCTACAATATCCGAACGTCGTAAATTTTGATATATAAAGTTTTTCATTCAAAATTCTTCTGTATAGATTTGACTTTGCATGGTTTACATCAGGATGGAAGGCAAAGTACCACAATTAATAGGATACAATTTTGAAGTTATTCACATTAACTTGCACTGGTTTGGTAGAATCTGAATCTGCGGAATTGTAGAAAACTCAGAATTTAATCAATGACATAAAATTGTTTGAAACACTGTTCCAAAAAACATCAATTATTCCCTGAATTTCATCAATATGTAAAGTCTTATAGACAGACATTATACAAGTTGAATTTTACTTTATTTATATTTTTCTTCTTCTCTGTTCTTTTTTTTTCTAGAAAAGATACAAAAAGAAACAACAACTAAAATCTCTCACAAGGTGTTTTTTTTTTAAATATTTATTTTGAATGAACATGGCTCACCCGGACATAATGTGCGAGGTAGAGATATCCGATTCATCGATAGTAGAAGTTGTGGACACTGAAAACTTTTCGGACATGAATGGAGTACCATATGAACATTACGGTATACAAGTGTGTGATGATCAATACGAAGAGGTAACATGCGAAACCGAAGATTCGCAAGGTTTAATGATGCAAAATATTGATGATGGTAGGTTTGTCTCAAAAAACATTGAGTTAGTAAATTTCGCTGCAATTAACGCAAATAACAGTTTTTATATCTGAAGAAGTAGTCTTACAAAGTGACTCTAACATGCAAGGACATGAGGATGGTCTGGATGGATCGAATGATCATTTTCGTTCATATGCCGATGCATCTCCTTTCGGTTCAGATATTTATGTTGAACAAATACCAGGGCCATCAAAGTAAGAAAAATGTAAACTGTTTTTTTTTCAAAAAGAAAAATAATAAATTGAATATTTGAGTAGAAAAAGAAAAACTGGATCTGCACCAAAACAACGTCATGTCATAAGTCGACTAAGAACATCAAAACCAGAAGATGTTATCACAACAGAAGAATCAGCAGTAAAGCCACGTCGATGGGAGCAAAAGCAAGTGCAAATAAAAACAATGGAAGGTGAATTTAGCGTAACAATGTGGGCCTCGGGAGCATCGGATGATGAAGAAGGATCTAATCCAGAACCTGATCCTGACTACACAGAGTACATGACTGGTGGAAAGAAACTAACACAAGACTGCGTACCTGGTCTTGATCTATCTGATCCGAAGCAATTGGCTGAATTTGCAAGACCGGGACACAAATTAAAACTCAAAAAGGGTGTAACATCACTGACAGCAAATGCGACCCTTCCTTCGAACGTCCATATGCCAATTGAAATGCACGATAGAAAAATTGGTAGTTGTTTTCGCTTTAGATTATCTTATTTCAAGTATATATATTTTTACTTTTTTTTTCAACAGCTTGCCCTCATAAAGGTTGCAACAAAATGTTCAGAGATAACTCAGCTATGCGTAAACACCTTCACACGCACGGTCCACGTGTTCATGTCTGTGCTGAATGCGGCAAAGCATTTGTTGAGAGCTCAAAACTAAAACGGCACCAGTTAGTGCACACAGGAGAAAAGCCATTTCAATGTACCTTTGAGGGTTGTGGAAAGCGATTTTCGCTTGACTTCAATTTGCGGTAAGTACTTTTTAAACTAAATATAATTTCATTGTTTCGAACGGGTTATTCAGTTCGGAACATGATTAAGAGAGTTTAAATCATTGCACCAGCGAAGCGGGCCAGGCAAGGTACTTTCAATAAAAACAATTATCAATGTTGCTCAAAAATTCTAGATCTTACCAGTAAATTCTAGAATTTAATCATTTGCAGGATTACAATAACGTATATTTGAATCAATTGTTTCGATTTTTTCTTTAAACCAATGGGGGTATATCATTGTATCCGATCGGATCAAAACCAAATTATCTCCGATTGATTGAAATGTAAATTTTTGAAGATAATAGATAGTAAATCCAATTGGTGGTTCGTCTATGAAGAACCAGTGCCTAAGTTGCTTGCAAGGCTCAACCATTCTTGTGTGCGTGTCATTGCATTTTATGCTAAAACCAAACCACTACGCTGAAATACACTATTCCCGACAAGTGATACTCTTTGAGAATTTGTCAATTTATCGCAAAAGGCAGAAGTCCGTGAAAAAACATTTCTTTTTTAGATAAAGGAGGCTGGTAATCGAACCCAGACCCAGACTACGCACTAACCATTAGGTCACGGCTGTCCGTATGGAAAAAGAAACGCGCACCGACCATTAACCTAATGACCTGTTTTTGTAAGAAGTCATCATTGGAGATATGGTACGGCCAGAAGAGCAGTAATTAATAATAGAAATAATTTACTTGGCGCTTATTATGAAAAGCGAATCGAACGTTCGATTCTAAGTGAAAGTTTTTTAAATCATTCAGGTACAGACATTTTTATTTTATGTTAGCGAGAGCATTTAATAACAATACGAAATCTTGGGTTTTTTTTATCGAACATTCGATTCGCTATTCATAAAAAAGGCTTTAATTTTCACTCACTGAAGCAGAGGTATAATTGTACTGATAATAATTATTTCGAACTGCTTTCAACAATTTAAATACGATTTCTTTTGAAAAAAAAAATTGGTTTTATTTGAAGGAAATAATGGCCAGTAATAAAAAAAATCGAATGATCCCTGTTTTGGTTTTAATCAGAAAACAAAAAAGTTTAACTTTTAAAAGTTCCTGTTTATGCTTTTCTTGAGGTTTTATTAGTATAATACTTTTGTGAAAGGCTCTCCAATGCGACACATCCAGTGATGACAACGAAATGTTTGTTATATTCATAAAATTGGGAACAATGTCTGTAGATTTCAATACCAATTGTAAATAGATATAAAATCGGGTTATGTTAGGTTAGGTTAAAGTGGCTGTTGTTTGGAAATCCAACACCCTTAGACCAAAATTTGGTCGGTTGTGATACCACATTAGTGATATAACCAGTTAGAGCTTCGGATGAAGCGCAGGAGACAAGTGATGTCGCAGTTTACTAGATCGCTGGGATCATTGAAGAAGAAGTCTCCAAGGTGGAGTTTTCGTCCTTATGACAGGGCGGGCAGGTGCAAAGAAGATGAGAGACTGTCTTTTCTTCCTCTTTTTCCATGCAACTTCTTGAAAAAATCATTTGCAGGAGCTCGTTGGCTTTGTAATTTCCTGGAATGTCTCTATGGCCCGGCACCCAGCAAAGGTGAACTGTGTGGCCATCTCCATAACAAATGATCGGCAGTTTAGGGCTGTTAGTGAAGAGTCTAGGGATCTTAACGCGGCGTGGCTGTCGAAGAAAATGCGTATATCGGTTGTTGATATAACGTATCCTTTGAGCCAGGAGAGAAGATTTCAGCTTGGAACACGCTACAATGATCAGGTAGACGCAAGGAGAGACTTAAGTTTAGTCTTAGTCGGAGTATAAGCCTCCACCAACCCCTTCATCCGTTTTTGATTCGTGTTCATTCAGAAATGATGTATCCTACCAAGTAGACCTGGAAGTGGCCAATCTCATTAGTTGTTCATTTATTACTAAGTTCCAGAGGAGAGGGGATAGGACACCGCCTTGCGGCTACCTTTGCTGACACTCCTTTGTGTAGTAAAATCGCACGTGTAATTGCCGATGTGTCGACATTATTAAATATATTATATCTAAGAAGGCAACTAAGGTATACTCCTTATGATGGAGAGAATGTTCAATTGTACGTACTATACAGTGTAGAGCCTTATCAACCGATTTCCTTTTATTGTAGGCATGTTGGTCCTTTGAAAGGAGGGACTTATCATTGTTTGCTGTCAAGCAGGGCCGTTCCAGCCCAAACGAGCGCCCTGTGCAAAATTTATCTTTTGCGCCCCTTATTTTCATTACCTACTTCGTTTCTTAAGCCATTTCCCATGAGGTAGGCTTTTGAATGCGTTTGAAGCGGTTACTATTTGAAATATTGTACTCATATTTTCTCATTCGAAACTACCAAGAGAGACCAAAAGAGAAAATCGTGTTTGACAGTAAAAAAACCGCCCACATTCATTTCGTTTGAAAGAGTTGAGCGCATAAGATTGAGAGATTTTGCTTTTGTTCAGGATTTAAATCTGCACAGTCTACGTCGGTCGCACTGCTTATTATGGGATACATTCATTTTAAACAAAAATCAACGTTTGAGTTCATTGTTCTATCAAAAATTTGGTTGAGTGAATTCCCATATGTGCAAATCTGAAATTTGCACATTTCTACTCGAACGATTGTAGGAGAAATAAAAAGAAGTATATTTATTTGTATGGGGATTTTCGAGTGAAACGGGCAAATACAAATCTTGCACGTATGGAGGAAGTTCGAATCTTTTTTGTTTGAATTAATTTATTCTTGGCGTTAATTTTGGTACTTATACGAAATATTTTTTTTTGCAAAATGATAAAATGGTTTAATTCGCATGTTTAGAAATTGTTTGATAGTGACATAGTAAAAAAGTTATTAAAAAAAAATAAATAAAGCAGGTTAATATAAAAAGAATGAAAACATATGAATGTAGTTTTCTTGTGATTTTGCGTCCCGGCAGCTCTGCGCCCTGTGCATTTGTACATCTTGCACATATGGTAGGGCCGGCCCTTCCGTCAAGTGGATACCAATCAAACGTTCAATAGTTTTAAGAAAGAATGATGATAAGCTGATTGGTCTCAGATCCTTAAGGTTCACGTGACTGGATTTTCCAGCTTTTGGGATAACAACTTTAACTTGTCTCTATGACAATGGGAAATATGCCAGTTTAAGACATCGCTTGAAGATATTTTCTAAGATGGTTATTAGAAAGTTAGCCTTTTCTTCCAAATACTTGGTACAATGTTATTAATAATATGGGAGCTACCAGGGAAGTGAAAGTCTAGTAGCAAGTTGAAAGATTCTTCGCAGAGGCCAGTTTGGATGCTTCAGAGCAATCTTCCACATTGCTACAAAAGTTTCTCCAGGATCATCGCTTGGTTTCCTCAATTCTTTTTTTTATGTCTTCAGTTTTATATGTCCCTAGTGGTTTCTTTTTACCCCTTACTTGTGTAAGAGGATTATGCAGTGTCTATAGCTTTATTTAGGGCTAATGTTAGATTATTGACTTTGTCGTCAAGGTCTACTACGTCAGTGGGAATATTAAAGAGTTCAGGTCTGACAAAACTGTTCAATATTCTCTTATATTGGCCAATCTGTTCTTTTTAAAGATGGGTTGGCAAGATGGATTATTTGTAAGGCTGAATTGGATGTATCCATGATCGGAAAAGGAGTGATCATTGGATACCTTCCAGCTCAGAATATTATTGTTAATGAAATCTGAGACAAGAGTTATATCTAGAACTTCTTGTTGGTTTTAAGTAGCAAAAGTTGGTTCATTACCAACATTACTTATAAGTAGGTTAGTGTTGAGAATATAAAAGAAACGTTTATATCAATGCTCCCGTACACTGTATGGTGTGCGTTAGCATCACTTCCAATGATGAAGGAGAAAAATATATTCAGGCTACTTTTGACTAATATGCAAGATCTCGGTTCATCCTCACCTGATGCATATAGCAAGAAGTAATTGGGAGTCCTAATTCCTGATTAATTTGGAGTATTTGCAGCATTTTCGCTACAGTACTCCAGATCAGCCTTCAACACGGTGATGTCGGAGTCTTCTATCTCTGAGGATGAATTTAAAAGAATATCCTCATCTCCGGTATTGCAGTCTTCGGTCTTCATTTCGGAAAAACCGTCGACAGTCTATTGTTGCAGGTGGAACGGGAAGGGTCACCTCGCGTGTGCTGACTTTATTTGTGCGTTTTTGTCGCCCCCTCGTCGCCAAATCAAAAAAAAAATCAAATCAATCAAAAAATCAACAAAAAAAAAATATGTATAGATTGCCGCAAAACAACAACAAACAATACCAAAAACAAAACGTGCCCACAGAGCGCAGTGAGTATTCCTTCCGTTTCCTCCCTAACCTGCAGTTGTTTGGCTTAGCAAGTGTATCAATTGTATTGAACTTGTTAAATTCTCTCAATTGATGTACTAGCTGAGCGAATAGCAACAGATGCATAGGGATATACTGTTTGATTGTTTGGGTTCGGATCGATTCACATCACTGCTAACGCATAACACCAGTATTGTTGTGTATTGAAAAGAATTTTATAATCATATTCAGTTTTTCTCTTAGACTTCGTCTGTTTTAGTCTTTTTTTTCTTTTTTATCACAATGATTGGAAATTTCAGATTTGACTATTGTAATATTCGTGGGCTTAGGGCAAATTTCCTTGCTTTGTAAGCCTATTCTGGTACAAACAGGCGAGCTGTTTTGGCACTATGTGAAACCCAAGTAGGTGAAAATACTGATCCTGCAAAATTTCAGATTCATGGGTATAACTTAGTGTCATTATTCCTCCCTCACCATGGTCTCGCCGTCTACGTAATTTCAAACACGATATGGTCCTAGTACCTACCCCAACCCCAAGCATTTGATAAAGTTTGGCATCCTGTACCCATGTTCTGTAACTGAGGCGATAACTTTTCGCATCGTTAAAAAATTAAACAACTCATTCCTCAGTTATCGCCTCTCGAAGAAATCGGGTTTCTGTAACTAAACGCGATAAACTCAATTCCCGAACCATTCTAACTGGAATGTCCAGTGGAAGGCGATAAGTCGAATCTTCTGTGAATAAAACAAAAAAAAAAACAAATGTGGATACTTTTGACCGATGATATTCACTTGCAATTAAATAAAACACAATTTTAAAGATATAAATTCAGTTTTAATAGAGGAGAAATATTTTAGTTCAAAATATTTTAGTTTTAAGTAGGTAGGTAATTTTAATAATGTTTCAAAATTAGGAGTTATAAAATCACGTGACCAAACTTAGCGCTACTTAACTGCGTAACGTTCATAACAGGAGTGTCTCTTTATTTTATTTTATGTTAATAGAAAAAATGACAATTAGTTTTAAGAGCGAGAGAAATTATAATAACGGAACTGTTTAGGATGATCTGCAAGAAAGTTTACTTCTCGATTGAGCTTTGTTCCTACAATCGGCCATTCTGAAAATACGTCTGCCTCAGACGTTAGAATCTATGCTTCTTCAATATCTTTGTTATCGTCATCTTCGTCATCATCATCATCATCTTCGGTTAATTCTCTCCATCTTTTCATCAGATCGGCAGCTGTTGATGTCTGATTTGGACCATCATGTTGATCAACTTTCCTTACAACGCAACGTATGGATCGTTTCGATTAACTTTGATTATTTCGTATGGGCCGAAATATTTCGGGAATAATTTTTGTCCGGGTGTGAATTGCGTTTTTTGAATAGTAACCAAATCCCCAATAACGTAATGTGGTGCAGGTTTACGCTTTCTGTCGTAGAGCTTCTTGTTTTCGACTTGAATCTTATGTATCTGTTCCCTTGCTTCGTCTCTTATCTTTTCACGTTCATCTTCAAATTCGGATACTAGAGCCAGTTCCAAAGTATTTTTAAGTTCTAGGTCCATCGTATTAAACATCTTGGTTCCAAAAAGGAGATCTGTTAGTGCTTCTTGAAGGGGTTGAATTAATTGCCTGCTGCACTTTCGAAACGTATTTGTACCATTTTACCACCATTTTACCCGGTTTAACCGTTCAACATGACCATTTCCTCGTGGAATTCCAGTCGTTATCAGGTGGTGTGAAATGTTTCTAGACCCACAGTAATCTTTAAATGAGTTTGAGGTAAAAGCTGCTCCTCGATCTAAAATGATCCTATGAGGGTTCCCAAATACTTCAGCCTGAAGCTCGAGCCGTTGCAAAACAATCTCCGCAGTCATATTCTTCACTGGATAAATCCATGTAAACTTTGTGAAACCATCTACGATAACGAACAAGTACTGGTATTTTTTTGCTGTTGATGGTAAGGGGCCTAAATGGTCGATGTGATAGTATGTAAGGGTTGATCCATTTTGGCAATAGGGTGTAGAAATGAATCCAACTTTCCACTTTTCTTCGTAGCTAGGATGCATGGCACGCAATTACTCCTTACTTCGGCTATACGTTCAGATAAGTTGGGAATAAAGTAATCCTGACTGACTAGTTTTTCTACCTTGCGGTCGTTAAAATGACCTTGATTGTGAACATTAAGAATTAATTGCTTTTGGAGAGATCTCGGAACGCAAAGCAAATATTCACCGTTTTTATACTTGTACAGAAGTCCATTTATTTTAATGTAGTCTCCATACGGTTTTGTGTCAAGTATAGTTGCGATCGCTTTTGAGCCTTCATCATTCAGTTGGGCTTTTTGTATTAGTTGTAGTGTACCATCTTCGATTGCCAGAAGAACTGGTGGATACCGGCTTAGAGCGTCTACATGCCGCATCGCTGAACCAGATATATTCGTTGAACGTCACAATTGAATTCTTATAGCTGAAGGCCCAGTGTGCAATCCTGATGTTTAAGTCTTTCTTTTCCATAGTTAAAGGCTTTACAGTCGGTAAATATTTGCAACTTTAGACCTAGGAGATAGACTCGTAATCGTTTTAAAGCCATCACAACACATAACACTTCTAGGTCATAACTTGGATATTTTTTCTCAGATTGTTTGGTTTTGAAGCTTAAATAGAAAACTGGATGGTATGCACCGTCATCATGTTTTTGTAAAAGGACCGCACCATAACCTGTAGTAGATTCATTTTTTTGAAATTGAAATGTGCATGAACACCCTGTACTCGCACTTTTAATACATTATGTACCTATATAAATAAATAACGCTACCATCATCCTAAAATCGTATGACTTTTAACCGTTGCCTATTTTGCTATGTATTTATATTCGTTTATGTAAATGACCATTTTTAAAACTGTTAGTTAAGTTAGTTGAAATAAAGCGATCGTTCAAGACACACATGTCTTTTATTTTAATTGTTAAAAGGATTCCTTATAATAAATCAGAAGTGGTTATATTTTCTCACACGTTTTTTGTTTTAAATTACCTGCTCGTTAATAAACTGCGTGGAGTGAATTAAATTTATTTAAATGGCAGAAGCACGTGCGGAGGAATTTTTGCAAGTTGCAACTGTGCAAAGTCTTAAGGACAAATTAAGTGAATTAGGTCTGTCGACGAATGGATTAAAGGCAGCGTTAAGAATACGGTTGCAGGATGGGATTGCGCAACTAGATGCAAATCGAATGGAAGAGTTATTTCCTCCCAATATTCTGGGCGGCGTTAATGTAGACGACGGCGATGCCGAAGAGGAAGATAATCTTGAATTACAGCAGCTGGAGAGTTTGCGTGAATCCATACGAAGAAAGGAAGAAATAATTTCACTCCAAAAGAAGTTGGCAGAGTTAAGTAAGCCAATGGACGAAACCAGATCCTCGTACTCCTTTCGTGATATTAAGGAATCCCTGCACACGTTTTCTGGAGACGACAACTACCCAGTTGCAAGATGGATAAAAAGCTTTGATGATTCAAAACTCATTTATAATCTGAATGAATCTGAATGCTTTATTTATGCTAAAAGACTTCTGAGAGGAACCGCTAAGTTATTCCTGAGGACAACATCGTGCCGGTCGTGGTGTGAGTTAAAGATATCGAAGAGCAGGACGTCATACATTATATAATCAAAGGTATTTTTCGCTCTTAGATTTAAAGAGTGCCTTGCACCATGTAAAAATGTCAGAGGATTCGGTGAAATACACATCGTTCATTACACCATTGGGACAATTTGAGTACCTACGAATGCCGTTTGGTCTTAAAAACGCGCCTATGGTCTTTCAGCGGTACATAAACTCGATTTTCAAGGGTCTTATAAATTCTGGTAACTTGTTGGTTTACATAGATGACTTATTAATTGCAACCGAAACAAAAGAAGAGCATTTTATTATTTTACAAGAAGTTATGGATGTAATATTGAAAAATAATTTGCAACTAAGGGTTGATAAGTGTTTGTTTGTATTTGAAAAAATAAAATATCTGGGCTATGAAGTGTCTGCTGATGGAATAGAGCCGAATAACAATGGGTTGAAAGCGGTTTCAGAATTTCAGACACCCAATAATGTTAAAAGCCTGCACTCTTCTTTCTTAGGCTTATGTTCCTATTTTCGGAAGTTCATACAGGATTTTTCGATTTTCTCAAAACCTTTGTATGATCTACTGAAAAATGATGTACCATTTATATTTGGTGAAAAGGAACTATCTGTTTTTCAAGCACTCAAACAAAAGCTGCTTAATGCTCCGTTACTTAGCATATATAACGCCACAGCCGAAACAGCATTGCACTGTGATGCTAGCAGATTGGGGTTTGGGGCAGTTTTACTACAACGACAAGACGATAAACTGTTCCACCCGATATTCTTTTATTCAAAACGTGCAACGCCTCAAGAATCTAAGTACCACTCGTACGAGTTGGAAACTTTGGCAATAATATACGCCCTCAGAAGATTTAGAATTTATCTCACCGGTATACGTTTCAAAATAATAACTGACTGCAAATCACTAACTCTAACTCTTAATAAAAAAAAAATTTAATTCCAAAAATAGCCCATTGGGCTCTTGAAATGCAGGATTATGACTACACCATAGAGCATAGAGATGGCAAAAGAATGAAGCATGTTGATGCTCTAAGCCGGTCGCACAACATTCTTATAATCGAGCCTGATTCTTTTGAGCATGCACTTGCTGCATCTCAACAAAGAGATTCAACCATAAGGCGTTTAGTTGAAATGCTGGAAAAAAGAGAAAGCTCTTCTTACGAGTTAGTTAATGGGCTAGTATATCGAAAGATTAAAAACAAAATATATTTTTACGTTCCTTCAAAGATGGAGAGGGATGTTATACAAACACATCATGATGCCTTATGCCATGTTGGTGTTGAGAAGTGTTACAATTTTTTGAAAAAGACCTACTGGTTTCCTTCTATGAAGATGAAAATTAAAAATTATATTAATAACTGTTTAAAATGCATTCACTTCTCCCCACCAACTGGCAAAAAGGAGGGTATTTTACATAGTATTCCCAAAGGAGACAAACCGTTTGAAACCATTCATGTTGACCATTATGGCCCATTACCTTCCTGTGTGCGTAACACGAGAAAGCACATATTTTTAGTTGTCGATGGCTTCTCTAAATTTACGAAACTATACGCGGTCAAAAGCACTAGAACAAAGGAGGTGATTAAATGTTTGGAAAATTATTTTGCAATTTATAGTAAGCCAACACGTATTATATCGGACAGAGGTAGCTGTTTCACTTCCGAAGATTTCTCAGTTTTCTGCACTGAATATAGCATTCAGCATATTAAGATAGCTACCAGTTCACCCCAGTCTAATGGACAGGTTGAACGCATTAACAGAAGCTTAACACCTATGTTATCTAAGGAAAGTGAAGTAGAACCCGGTGACTGGACCAAACATCTAGTCGAATTTGCCCTTAATAACATCGAAAATAAAAGCACGGGTTTCAGTCCAAGTATGTTACTCTTAGGGGTTCCACAAAAAGGCATTATTAATGACAAAATCCGAGAATATCTGGAACAAAATGTAATTGTTGGCGAGAAGAGAAACCTAGAAACCTTGAGGCAGAAGGCAAATGAAAGCACTGCCCAAAGCCAGGAGGCAAATAAACTTTACTTTGATAAGCATCATAAGAAACCCCATACATATAAAGTCGGGGATTATGTAATGATTAAAAATGTTGTCAATACTCCTGGTATAAATAAAAAACTTTTAGCAAAATATAAAGGTCATTTCAAGATCATTAAAACTCTTCAAAACGACAGATACTTAATAAAAGATATTGAAAATTTACAAATATCTCGTGTTCCATATGAAGGCGTAGCTTCTCCAGAAAACATGAAACCTTATGTTGCCGCGTAAGAGCTCATTATACTCGTATAGTATTCAATTTTTCATTTTCATATTTAACTTTTTTCTAAGTTGAAAATTCACTTAAGTTTTCATATTATGTACATATACCTATTTCTATGTAATTAAAATATACTTTTAATGTCTGATTTGATGTTTAATCTCATATGATTTTAATTGAAAATCTTTAGAATTTAATAATTTCGTTTATTAAAATTATAATTCATTTTTTTTTGTTATATGAAGTTATTCAAATATGTAATATTGTAATCATTATTACTAATAGATACAGCAAATCGAGGACGATTTTAAGTCAGGATGATCGAGTTGTAGTAGATTCATTTTTTTGAAATTGAAATGTGCATGAACACCCTGTACTCGCACTTTTAATACATTATGTACCTATATAAATAAATAACGCTACCATCATCCTAAAACCGTATGACTTTTAACCGTTGCCTATTTTGCTATGTATTTATATTCGTTTATGTAAATGACCATTTTTAAAACTGTTAGTTAAGTTAGTTGAAATAAAGCGATCGTTCAAGACACATGTCTTTTATTTTAATTGTTAAAAGGATTCCTTATAAACCATCCTTACTAGTGTCCGTGTGCAATTGGGTTGGAAGTAGCGGATTAAACAGCTTAAGCACCGGATCATTACATAGAACTTCTCTTAGTTTATTGAACGCATTTGCTTCTGAGGAT
Organism: Syrphus vitripennis; assembly: GCA_958431115.1. Taxonomy (NCBI): domain Eukaryota; kingdom Metazoa; phylum Arthropoda; class Insecta; order Diptera; family Syrphidae; genus Syrphus; species Syrphus vitripennis. The sequence goes on along the minus strand of OY288111.1, from coordinate 5,018,781 downwards.
CCGCACGAAAAATTGCGTTCTTTTTTAGTCAGATCAGTTAGTGGCTTCGCTATAGTTGCATATCCCGGAATAAACTTCCTAAAATATCCCGTCAATCCTAGAAACTGCATAACATCTTTTACTGATTTTGGTACTGGATAAAGTTTAACTGCAATAATCTTTTCTTCAAAATTTTTTATGGTCCTGCTCTTAATGACATGACCCAGGAACGAGACTTCTTCTTTGAAAAAACGACATTTCTTCCAGTTTATGATGAGCCCGAAATCACTGGCTTAAGCTAAGACTTCTTTGAACCTATCTAGCATTTCAATTTGATTTTCAGCACCAATAATTAAATCGTCCATATAAATCCAAGCTATTTTTTGCCTAACCAGTTCTCTGAATATCGCATTGATAAATTTTTGAAAAACGGCAGGGGAATTGCAAAGGCCAAAGGGACTTTATTGAACTCGTACAGATCATCTGGCGTTACGAAGGCAGTATACTTTCTACTTTTTTCTTCGATGTCAACATGAAAAAAGCCGTTTTTCATATCAAGCGTAAATTTTAGAATCGTAGACTTGCTCCAAAAGTTCTTCAATAATTGGGAAAGGCTGCCTGTCCTTGATGATATGCCGGTTTAACTTGCGAAAATCAACGCATAATTGCATTGTGTTGTCTTTCTTTCGAAAAAGAACAATTGGACTAGAGAACTCTGAAGTACTCTTTCGAATTACGCCTTGTTCTAACAATTCCTTGATTTGCTTGTCAACGGTTTCCTTTTCTAGAGGTGCGAGTCTTCTTGGTCTTTGATAAATTGGTATTTCTTCGTCCAAAACTATATTCATTGTTATACATGAAACTTCGGGTCGCTTAGGTTTGAAAGAGGCTATTAAGTCTTTCACTTCACTTCTTATGTCAGGATATGAAATGGAATTAAGATTTTCTTGTAGTGTTTCATAATCGGGATTTGTTGAAATAAGATTTATCCTAGCTAGTGGGTTTTGAAATTCATTGATTTTCTTTACATTTTTGCGACTCCACCTTCAATAAATTGCTAGATGCACCTGTATAATAAAATTTTTACCCAATAAAAAATCATTTGAGAGCCAAGCATCTGGAACAAAGTGACATAATATTTCAAAATCTTCATTATCAATTTCAGTATTGAGAAAAGCTGCACCAAGTGTTTGGCGATTTTGATCACCGAACCCTACCACAGAGATTCCTCCATATTCCATCTTTTCAATGCCTAGATTTTGTCTTATGCTTTCCTTTGCAACTGTTATGTCACTCCCCGTATCTATTAATCCTTGAAATTCTACTCCATTTACTTTAATTTTTGTACTAATATCTGGAAAATTAATTGCATTCACCCGAGAACCACTTGCACGCAGAGCACTTGATGTATCATTTTTTTTGTTCGTGCAGTTTGCGGATACGTGTCCAAAACCCTGCACTGGAAGCATCTGGTTCCCATTGATTCAACAATTCTTATACCTTTGTTGACTGTTTTGAATATTTTTTTTAGTGATACTTGGTTTAATTTGAGAATTAGTTTTATTCTCCAGTTGTTCCTCTTTCATACGCTCGTAAGACGTCAAATTTCCCTTAAGCTCGTTTAGATTTTTTGACGGATACAGAACACTTTTGTTCAGAGCATCATCTGGTATACCTGATATTATATAATTAATCAGATGCAACTCTACAACAGAACCTCTAGATGCAATTTTTTCCATTTTATAAAAGTACTCAAGAAGAGTTTCAGTTCCATGTCATTTCATTGATTCCAAGAGCTTATGCACGTTTTCTGCCTCCCTTTTCCCAAATTCCCTATCCAACATTTGTTTTAATGTACTCCAACTGCAAACACAAACTTCAGATTCTAGCGCCAGCCTACCTGCTCCTACAAGTAGTCGCCGCGCATACAAATATTTCTGAACCTCGTTCCAGCCACATACACTAGCAACATCTTCAAAATCCTTCATCCAAGCATCATAGCATTTCCCATTTTCTCCGTTAAATTTATCTAAAGCTTCCTCAATGTCTTTGAATTGAAAGCTGTTTACAACCCCTCTTGAGCATGTCCCGATTCCTGTCGTACCAGTTGTTTTATCATCATTTGCTATACCTTCTTCCTCTGTTTTTTCTTTCGTTTCTTCGTTCGTACTTTCTTTCGTTTCGTCGTTCGTTTTTTCTTTCGTTTCTGCGTTTGTTTCTTCGTTTCTTAATTCGTTCGTTTCTCCGCTATTATTGTTATCCTCGTTTGTCTTCACTAATCGTTTGATAAGGTCTGTTTTTGTGTTATATCGTATTGGAAGATTTCGATTTTTAAAAATAGCTTGCAGTTCCCTAACAGTTAGTGATACTAAACTCTTAGGTGTTAATGTAGTCATTTAGTGAACAAAATCCTATACCAATTTAGTAATACCTTCCTATTAATCTTTGTGGACTTTAAACAAAAATATTTCACACTTTGCCGTTTTCCCTACTTTAATATTATCGGTGTTGGCTTTGTATTATTTTGTATATAAAATCATGCAATATAAGCAATTGGAAAGATCTTACCGAATTCCAGTTAAAGCTATATACTTAGTGCATGGTAAGAGCTTTTATATACTTGCCATGGCGATTTGAAAAAGTTATCGCTTTTCGAGCTTACAGAGCACTATTTTATCGCACTTTCCAGAGATTTTCATTCTATATTGTTCCATGCGATAAAATGATCGCCTGTCAAGTTTACAGAACCCCAATGATGCAGCTCTTTTATCGAAAATGCGTGCTTTTGGTATCGATGAAACTCTTCTTCGTTGGATTAGTAACTACCTTTCGAATCGCTCTATACAAGTAGTATTAGTCGGATTCAAGTCTGAAACCCACAATATAAATGCTGGTGTACCACAGGGTTCTGTTTTGTCTCCGACCCTCTATCTCATTTTTTATTAATGATCTCCTGTCTGCAATTACTAATCCATTAAATTGTTTCGCTGACGATAGGACTCTTAGCTTTTCATATTTGTTTCCAGATTCACAACCCTCCTCTTCGAAAGTGGAACTGAAAGGGCTAAATATGATTAGTACATTAAGTTCTGACTTAGACAGCATTGTACAATGGGGATTAAGAAATCGCGTAGAATTTAATGCTTCAAAAACTCAATGCTGCCTTCTGTCGTTAAAGCAAGACGAACCCCCTCTGCCATTATCTATGAGTGGCACTTGCATCAAAGAAACATCAGTTTGCGATTTTAGGTATGTGTATCACAAATCACCTTTTGTGGAATGATCACATACATAAGATACATAAAATGTTTAGGTTTTCTTTTAGAGATGCAAGAAATTCTTTTCCCCTTCTGATCTGGCAAATATTTTTAAAAGTTATAAACGTCCAAAGCTTGAGTATACCTCCCATCTCTGGGCTGGTACTCCAGCAACATACTTAAGCCTCTTGGACAGTATACAAAGACTAGCCTTCAAAATGATCGGAGACAGGAGCATCATCGATAATTTTACGTCACTTGAACACCGGCGTAAAGTTTCCTTTCTCTCATTTTTTATCGTTACTTTTACCGTAAGTGCTCTAATAAAATAGCCAGTTGCTGCTACCGAGGGGATGCATCGTCTTTCAGAAAAGAAAAATCGATGCAGCTTGGTCCTCAGCGGCTGCTTCGCTCACCTCCTCCTTCTTTAGGATTAACGTTGGTTCTGGTGGTAGAAGGGCCATGCTTTAAAACCATGCTACCACTGAAATGGGGACTTGCGCTGAGTCGCGGTGTTGATGATATGAGAGGTTTACTCTCTGTGGTAGTGGAGGGGCCATGCATCACAACCCCTTCACTACAAGAAGGTGTCGATCATACGAGAGGTTTACTCTCTTTGGTAGGAAGGGGCCATGCTTCACACCCCCTTCACTACAAGAAGGAGGTAGAACTACTGTTTATCCTTTCTTCCGCTGACGACGACAGAACTATGGGTGTCCATAGCCATTTCGGCGCCAGTGGAAAAGGGATGAACAGCAGACAACTTTACAACTTACAACAAAATAATGTGAATTATAAAGGGACATTGATATAAGACATGGCATTTTCTCCGCTTTAGCCCAGCCGCCAACCCTGGAGAGATCTGAGACAACCACCACCTTCAGTCTCAGTACCTCGCGCCACATACTTTTCCGTACACCTTTCCCTTCCCATCCCTATCCTTCACGCCCGCGCTGTGTTGAAAAACATACATATATAGGGTACACTATCCCCTTGAGCGCGCGCAAATTATAAAAAAGAAAAAAGTTCGACGCTCAGATAGGAGAAAAAAATCGGGTTAACAATATAAAAAAAAAAGTTATTGGAACCTTGAAAACGAGGCAAACAGGTAGTTCAAGAAAAATGTTAGTATATTTGCGTGCATTATAAGGGATTTAAAATACTATCTTCTACTTTCTTAGGGTAGTTTTCATGTTTGTGATGGGTCCTATTAACCGACCGGGGTTTCTTCTGTGAGAGTTGATGCACTGCACCACCATGGAACTTGAAACAAAGAAAGTTTTATTTTCCTTGCTGAATATTTCGCTTGAAGAGGCCATTAAAATCCTGTTTTATTACAATAATTAAAGTTGTCGTATTTTTTAACTATTTTTTTTGTTGATATTGTAGAGTAAATTTAAAAAAAAAATAAAAGGCTTATTATTATATATTATATGAGTATTATATATTTTTATTACATTCATATGTATGATTTTTTACTATTTTTTTATTTTTAGAACTCATGTTCGGATACATACAGGAGATAGACCATATGTTTGTCCATTTGATGGATGTAATAAGAAGTTTGCCCAGTCGACCAATCTAAAATCGCATATCCTTACACATGCGAAAGCAAAGTAAGTTCAATTTAAAAAAATGCCTCATTATGAGTTTCTTATGAAAAAAATTCCGCCCGAAATATTTTTGTTCTATTGTAATAAAGTTTCGCTTCGAGCTTTTGAACAAACCATATAGATTAAGATGGTACATCGAAATGCAAGCAGTACCAATACCGATTTAGCAGTATTCAAATTTTAATAATAATAATCTTATATTTTGGATTCATGTTTAAAAATTTAATTTTAAATATACAGTTAATTAAAATTTTCTCTGTATAAACTGTAACCTCTGTCAAAACTGTAACTGTTATCTTTTTTTTTTAATTTTTTCATGTTCCGAATCAACACAAATTTTATTCCCCGCGAATGTCATTGAATTGTCGAAAAACCCAGGACTTTTCAGGTTTTTATCTGACATCGAACACTTTCAGAGCTAAAAAATAACAATCTGAATTTGTAATAAAAATTTTCAAAATTCTTCTTGAAAGTACATTGCTTCACGAAATTTCAAAAGCTGATTTGGCTCTTGACAGCTCTGAATTATAAACCCAAGATGAACCTGTGGTTATTCAGAGTGGACTCAGAATTCGCTCTAAGCTCATATCGAATACAGGGCAAAGCACATATGCCGAAAAAGAGCTACAAAAAACACTTCAGAGCGAATTCAAGGTTACCCAGTGCTAACATCAAACAGACCCATTGAAACAATCAATTCGTGGCTAAGTTACATTATTAAAATGATAAATATATCCATGTTAAGAAAATACATTTTGCTTTCCCATTTATTGAGTTATGAGGTCTAAAGTGATTTGAAAGTCTATAATACGCGAAGAAGGAAAAAGTTGATTTGTAAAGTTTACGACTAATATGTAGTTTGATTAGGGACTGGAAAGTCTCCAATGAACCGTCTATGTCTGATCATAGAATTATAGAGTTTACCTTAGACAACTTGCTCACAGAGAATACCTCGGGCAGGAACCCTAAGAAAACAAACTGGAGCCTGTACAAAAATGTTCTCAAAACAAACCTTGAACGATTAGGTCCAGTAGAATAGACTAATAGTTACCTTGAGCTTGAACATATAGTAAATGAGTTTCATCATCATCATCATCGGCTCGACAACCGGGGTCCGGTCCTGGCCTCCTTCAACAAGTCTCTGCACCTATCCCGGTCTTGAGCCGACGCCATCCAGTTGCGCACCCCAAGGCTTCGGGCGTCCTGGTCTACGCCATCTCTCCAGCGCAAGCATGGTCTACCACGCTGCCGTCTACCATAGAATGTACCACAAAGGACTTTCCGAGCCGGAGTCTACCGAGCTTAATTTTTGCCACTATGTCTGCTTCAAGGTAGATTGCGTACAATTCATGATTGTACCGTCTCCGGAATCGTCCTTCCTCACATATGGGGCCAACAATTCTCCTTAGGACTTTTCTCTCGAACGCGGCTAAGAGGTCGGAGTGTCTTTTGCTTAGCACCCAAGTCTCGGATCCATACGTGAGTACTGGCAGGACCATGGTCCTGTACAGCAGCAGTTTTGAAGTTATGGTGAGATTTCTGGATTTGAAGAGCTTTGACAGACTATAGTAGGCTTTGTTGGAACTGAGCAGCCGCCCGCGTATTTCTTCTTCTATATTATTATCGGCTGCTACTATTGACCCAAGGTATTTAAAGGATTGCACCACTTCAAATTCGTGCTCCGCTACCTTGATTGTTTGACCAACTATTCTTCTCGCATTCGACGAGTTTAGTGGGGCAATAATTGAGGCTTATGAACTCAGTTGCCCCCTAAAGCAAATAAAAAGACAGAAAGATGCTCCGTGGTGGAACAAAAATCTGTCAAAACTAAGACCCAAGGTAAGAAAACTCTTTAACAAGGCAAAGATCACTGGAGAGTGGAATAACTACTCTGTAGAGTTGACCAAGTATAACGTGGAAATCAGAAGAGCAAAAAGGAAAAGCTTTGCGACGTTCTGTGAGGGGGTTTCCTCTACCCCGGTGGCTACTAGACTTCACAAAGCTCTAGCAAAAGAACCTACCATCACATCGCTAGCACTTCGATACCCGGATGATAGCTATACAGAGAATGAGGAGCAAAGGGCTAGTCTACTGCTAAACACTCATTTTCCGGGTAGCTAACCAATACTGCCGTCATAAGCCAAAAGGCCGTATCTCCATTTTTGTACTTTTGAGATAAATACATTTTACTGTTCTTGGTTTTTTTTTTATTTAAAAAATGATTTGTTATTAAAAAAAACTATCACCTCGATTACAGAATCCGATGAATGGTCTGCGGATGGCTTTCGACAATTTTTTTCAGTTTTTACTATTAGAGAATCCGTCGCAAGAACCTTCATAAATGTCGGTAATGTAGTTTAAATTTTATTCGATTATGAAATACTCAGTCCATCCGAACTCCATATGAATTTTGGCATTTCAAGTCCGCACCAAAGTTGTTGCGTATGCAACAAAATACAAAAATGGAAAGCTTGAAAAAGTAAGTTTAACATTTGAGTTTTTGATTATAGTTTTGATTTTTTTGCAGAAAAAGAACAACAAATAGATTCTAATTTGAGAAAATGGTAAAATTGTCATTCAATAATTAATTAATTTTATTGGTGTTCAGTACAAATATCAATACCAAGCATTCTTGTGTTTCTGTCGCCATTATCGTATAGCGATTTTTAGTACAGACATGCACCCAAATAAGTGAGTCGTGACTCGAACCAGGATATTTAGCGTTCACATACCAATTTAATGCCAAAAACTGTCAGCATCGATAAGAAAGTTTGAATATGATAAGGAAGTTTTAAGAAATGGTAATGTAGATCTTCCGGCGGATTTTATGATTGTTTTTTTATCGCGTAAGTGAGTTGCGTGTGGATCGAGTCAAGTTCGAGGGAATAAAATTTTTCGGATTCTGTAATCGAGGTGTATGTTATTTTTTGGTAATAATGAATTTAAGTTATTTTGGTTATTTGTAAGATAAAATGGATTTACGCCCTTTTTGCTTAGTAAATCCTTTGTATATGAAAACTATAGTACTATCATGGCGAGTTTTTTTTTTAGAGTTGCCCTGACCCTTGTGGTGGCGCTGCAAAATTTGAGGTGTAAAATTCGATTTTGTCTTTAAGCGTCGGAAATTGGTGGCAAGGGCAAGAGGAGACTATAGTATAAGTACTATAGTACTAAGAAATGGAGATGCGATTTTTCGCATAGTTAAGATACCTAAATTTTTTTTTTGAAGCGGAATTAAATAAATTGAAAAACATTTTTCAACTTTTCTAACAACAAAATTATATTTATTCTGGGTATAAAACTAAAACCTAACAAACATAAAATAATTTATTTTTAGAATCCTAGTGTGTTATGGGTAAAAGGGCGTATGAACCAATGAAGTTCTAAGATACTAAGAAAAAAAGGCACATAGGCAATGATTCATGTTAGCATATGGGCCCTTTTTACTCAGCAAATGGCTTATGTGCCTTTTTTGCCTAGGAAAAGAGCAGAAAATGGATATGTGCCCATTTTGACAAGTGATTTTGAGCCTTTTACAGTTAGAATTTATAATTTTTTTTTACACAAAAATAAGGCACTCTTAAACGTTTCCAAAAAAGCAAACACAGGACACAATGTTCAGAAAGTCATCACAACAAGAGGGTGTCCTCAGGGAGGGGTGCTATCACCTTTACTGTGGAGTCTTGTAGTAGATAAATTGCTAGAAACTCTAACTTCTCAAGGTATACATACAATGCATTAGCTTTGTCGATACATTGTAATAACTGCCGTGGGGAAGTTTGAAGAAACTCTTTGTGATATAATACAGAGAGGACTGACCGTAAGAAATGGTGTACTTCAGTGGGTTTGAACATAAACCCCACGAAGATAGCAATAATACCATTTACTAAGAAAAGACTTCTACCACGCATGAAACCCATACGGTTGGCAGTGGAAGTAAATGACATCCAAAAACAGGTCACGTATTTTTTTTTATTTATTTATTTATTCAATCTACGATATTTTATACATCCACAGATTTTGCTTATTGCTAAAATAATATTATTAAAGGTATAAATATAATATAAGTTTACATATTTGTGTTACATTTTATGTTATTAATTAATAATATAAAAAATGAAAAGCTATCAGTAATTTTGAAGCAAATTTAAAATAAAGTTCTTAAACTGATATCTAGGCAAAAATAAATCCAAATCATCATAATACTCATTAAGTATTCTACAACAATGAGAAATTGGCTCACGCTGTCCATAATTAGTACCATGAGGTATCTCGAAAATTAGCTGTCTCATTCTTAAAACTCTACTTGGTGCATAAATATTTATTAATGCAATTAAATCAATACAATCGATATCACTACAAAGAATGTCGCGAATGAACAACACACTAAACATTCTACGCCTCGACTCAAGAGTTTGCATTCCAAGTAACAAACACCTACTCTTATAGTTTGAATTGCTATCACCGGTTATCGGGAATTGCTTTAATGCAAACCTTAAAAAGTTTTTTTGAATTCTCTCAATCCGATCAATAATTTGTTTGAGTCAGGATTCCAAATAATGCAATTGTATTCAAGTATTAGGCGAACAATAGAGCAATATAAAGCCTTCAAGGTATACGTATCCTTAAAATCGGAAGAATTTCGTTTAAGGAAACCAAGCATAGAACTAGCTTTGGAAACAATATAATTAATATGAGATTCAAAAGAAAGTGTATCATCAAAATTAACTCCTAGGTCTTTTGATTCAAAAACCCTACATAAATGGGGTTTTTCTTTTTTAGTTCAGAACAGGGTATGAACTGTCAAACAAAAAATCGTGTTTCTTTTTGATCTCAGAGTGTATAACAGTTCAAGTTTGTTTTTTGTTGAGAGCATGTTCAGAGATTGTTCGCGGCGCACTCAATGAGCTCGGTATAAAAAAAACTGAGCAAACAGATTTCATTAATGCAGAGCGCTTAGAACACGCTCGCTCCGAGGTAAGTTCAGAGTATGTTCGACAAGCTCGTGCTCTGCTCTAAAGAGGTTTTTCTTTTTTAGTTCAGAACAGGGTATGAACTGTCAAACAAAAAAATCGTGTTTCTTTTTGAGTTCAGAGTGTATAACAGTTCAAGTTTGTGTTTCTTTTTTTGTTCAGAGCATGTTCAGAGATTGTTCAGGGCGCACTCAATGAGCTCGGTATACAAAAACTGAGCAAACAGATTTCAATCCTGAACACGCTTGCTCCGAGGAAAATTCAGAGTATGTTCGACAAGCTCGTGCTCTGTTCCGTGCTCTGCTCTGAATGAAAAAAGAAAAACTCCCAATGAGTTCCATCAAAATTGTAGTCATAAATTATTGGATTGAGTTTACGCGAGAATATTAAAATTGATAAGTTTAGAAGCAAATCATTTTGTTTACACCAATCCAAAAAGTTATTTATATCTTTCTGGAAACTTATACAATCATTAAACTTGTTAACAATTTTAAACATTTTGATATCATCAGCAAATATTAAGCTTTCAGACACAGATAACACAGATGGAAAATCATTTATAAAAAGATCAAACAGGGGTGAACCCAAATGGCTACCTTCAGGAACACCTGAATGTACCATTATAGGATATGATTCCAAGTCACCAATTTTCACTATCTGCCTTCTACAAATAAGATAAGACCTAAACCATTTTAGTAAAGTTCCATCAAAACCATACGCTTTTAATTTTTTAATTAAAATTTGGTGATTAACTCTACTGAAAGCCTTAACAAAATCCGTGTACACCATATCCATTTGACATCGTTTTTCTAATACTTTAAAACATTTGTTTGAAAAACAGGCCAAGTTTGTGGTGGTTGAACGACCACTGAAGAAACCATGTTGAAAATTAGAAACATGATATTTAATAATACTATATAACTTTGTCTTGACGATTTTATCCAAAACCTTAGGAATTAAAGGCAATTTACTTATAGGACGGTAATTTAATATACTTCTTTTATCTCTCGCCTTAAAAATTGGATCTATAATTGAAATTTTCCATTCGTCTAAGAATTCTCCACAAGAAAGTGATTGATTATATATAAATTGAAGCGGAATGCTCAATGTTTCGAAGCAATGTTTCAATACAATGGAATAAATTCCAGTTCACGCAAGGCAATAGTAATATCCTCTTTATCAAAATACAAAGCGCAACAATCAGTAATTGGTAGCAAAGAGCTTGCGTCATAATTACTGCCAACAACTAGATCAGACGAATTATAAATATCTTGAAAACTATCTGCGAACCAATCTACAATTGTTTTAGGATCACTAGAAGAAACATTTTTGAACACCATTGAAGACGGAAAACCGATTGATTTCCGCTTTAAATTTATGAAATTCCAAAACTTTTTTGGATTATTTTTAAGATTTTGTTCTGTTGTCTGAACGTACATAACTACTATAGCAAAATTTAGAAAGGAACACATACTCTTTTCGAAGGCGAGAATATAAAGTGAAATCTATTTGGCTTTTAGATACTCGATATTTTTTAAAAGCATTACTCTTAGCATTCTTTAACTTTCGCAACCTAGGATTCGACCACGTCGGATGCAAGTTTACATTACATAATGAACGGGGAACAGAGGTAGCCAAAACTTTTCCAAAAACCTCTAAAAATATCTTAAAATTACTTAAGCTATTACAAGAATTCAATTGCCAATTAAAATTCTTAAACTTTTCATTTATCAATTCATGTTCAAATAAAATGGATTAAATTTATATTTGAATTTATCAAGAGTTTGAAAATCTTTATAATTTTTAAAACAAATACTTTTAATCAAGATTGACAAAGCAACATGATGGACGGAATTTGAAAACAAGGGCATACACCCAGTAACATGAGATTCATTCTCCTCACTGATAAAAACCAGATCTATCATTCTATACAAGGAGTTATGGACAAAGCACTTTTGATTTTTTTTTTTTATAATATGCGCGCGCTCAAGGAGATTTTTGGTTTACCCTTTATATGTATCAACACAGCGCGGGCGTGAAGGATAGGATAGGATGGGAAATCAACTACCTCAAATTCTATTTCAGAAGAGAGAACTGTCGGTTGCACCCTATTTTCAAACTCCATCCACTTAATGTTACCTAAATTAAAATCTCCAATAACACAAGTAGAAATATTGGCATTAGTTTCAGAAAAATTCGATACAACATTTTCAATATTTGTCAAATGACTTTTATAAATAGAAAGTGGAGAGTTTGGAGGAATATAACTTAAAAAAATTAATAATTTACTATCAAAATCTACTTCAATACAGACACAAATTTGTTCAATAATGTTGTCCTCTATTGATGATTCATCAAGATTAATTAAATATGCATAGTTTGGGCGACTTTTCTCGTTTTTTGATCTGTCTTTTGGAATGAATTATCTGACAATCGTATTTTTGGGCCAATTTGAATTCAACAATGCTAGCTTATAGTTGTTAGCAGGTATACCAATTTTGAAGTTAACGAATTTCAAATTTTTTGCATCTTTTTTTGCAAGTCTGAAGCATTTTATATTAGAATCCTGAACCCCAATTTTAGAAGCAACATAATGTTGTAAGCTTGCTTCGGATGTAGAAACTTCAAATTTTGATACATGTAACCATTTGTGGGACATAACCACATCCAGATCTTCAGCAACGTCTTGACCACAAATATAAACATTGGATTTTGTCTTGTGTTTTTGTTTACGCTCACCAGCAATGGCCCAATTATTACTTTGGTCCTCAAAATTGTCAGCAGGTATGCCTCCTCATGCAAAATCCGTCTCCACATCAACATCTACATGGAAAGAAACCGTCTGCACTGGATTCATAGACGTGTGGAACGAAATAGAACTAGAGCTAGATCCTTTACTACTTCCGTTAGCCAAATTGCCAGCGATAGTTATATTCTTCTCACCATAATGATTTTCATTATTATAAACGGCCGATGTAGTAATATATTCCGGCGCAACAACAACATTAAGCAATTTTTTCACATCATCATGAAGTGCGTCTATACCAACGATTTTTTGGGAAAGCCCATCAATCACTGTGACTAGAACATTGACCTTAGCGAACAATTGAGTTATGGACGATTTCAGCATAACACACTCTGAGCAGCGGAAAACAATATTTTTAGGCATTACACTAGATAGTAAACACCTTTGGAACAAACATGTTGATATAACTGTCGGGAAAGCCACAAAAGCCCTGATGATTTGCAAAAGAATTGCAGGAAAATCATGGGGATGCAAACCAAACATTCTCAGATGGATGTACACCATCATTACCTATGAGCGGTTGCATGGCACAAAAGAACCGAATTAAAAACACCCAGGAAAAAATTAGAAAAGGTGCAAAAGCTTGCATGCATATGTATAACCGGAGCAATGAGAACATGTCCTACAGTAGCAATGGAAAATATCCTAAATCTAACGCCACTACACGTGGCTAAACAAAGTGCTGCTAAGGGAGCCATCATGAGATTTACTAAGCAGGGTACTGCAACAGGGAAGATCATTGGTTATAGGGAGAGAAACACGATCCTCAAGTCCACAGTTACAAACCTACATTCCACGGGATGGCATGATCAAAAAATGTAATTTCGAAAAGCATTTCCGAACGGAGTTAAGTTGCAAAAGAGACTGGAAAAGCGAAACAGAAAACTACAGTTTCAAAGCAAACACCATTAAATGGTATACTGATGGATCAAGAACTTCTGAAGGGACTGGAGCAGGGATTTTTGGGCCTAGAACCAAAATTTCCCTACCGATGGGGAAGTCCGCCAGCATATTCCAGGCAGAAGTAAATGCCATCGGAAAATGTGCAGAACGTAACATCAATAGAAAATACAAAAACCAAAACATTGCCATCATGTCAGATAGTCAAGCTTCACTAAAACTTTGAATTCATACACCATCACTTCAAAACTAGTATGGGAATGTGTGAATAAGCTTAATGAACTCTTTGTATATAAAAACTATAGTACTATCATGGCGAATATTTTTTAGGGTTGCAAAGGTCCTGGTGGTGGCGCTGCAAAATGTGAGGTGAGAAATTCGATCTGGGGAGTCTTTAAGCGTCAAAAATTGGTGGTAGGGGCAAGAGGAGACTATTTTTTGGATAATTGCATCCAAAAAATATCAATAAATATCATTTAAAACCTCCATAAGCTCTCCGCAAAAAAAAGAGTAAGGGTTGCGCAGACACACTACATAGATGTCGCCCCATTCGACTTCCACCATGATAGTACTATAGTTTATATATACAAAGATGAACTGGGCAACGATAACAAAGTCACACTACATTGGGTACCAGGTCACTTCGGTGTTCAAGGCAATGAAGAAGCTGACTCCCTTGCAAAGCAATGGCACCCCTAACGGGACCAGAACCCTATTGTGACATAGGGGAGAATATTATTATAAACGAAATCAAATTAGAATAGGAGGCAAAAAGATCAAAAATCTGGAAAGAACTCCCCAAACTGAGATGGCAAAACTCTTACTTGGGAACTATAACCGAGAACGATTCCTATCCTGTATCAGCCTTAGCAGGAATGACAAAAATATCTGGGCAAGTACCATATAAACGAGAACCAAATACATTCTCTAAAAATACCCCAAATTCTCAAATTCCTCAAAGGAACGAATTTGGAGATGAGAAACCTCATCCAGATCAAAACAGGGGGCACAATAGACCTTAAGGTCGCAGTGCAATTATACCCATTATCAATTATTCAGGCTTTAAATAAAACAATAACTGGGGCCCTACTCTGTATTTCGTTGCGAAAGTCAATCCTATTCGAAAGTGCTTTTCCTTTCGCTTTTGATTTCGTACCCTGTAAAACATTCGAAACGGAAAAAAATAGTACTTAATACTCTTCCCTTTTTTTTCGTTTTTTTTCGAGTCTCAAATTATTTCTCATGAGAATTTTTGGATGGATGCAGAAAACAATGAAGAAAGATTTGAACGAAAAATTAGACGGGACAAATCAAATATAATAGAAATGTCTGATAAGAGGTAAAATTTCATTTGTGGAAAAGATTTATTTCAGTATTTAAATGGCCCTTGGCCATTGTATATAAATTTGCATAGTACTCTCCTTAACACGTTCTACACGTGCGTCGCCCCCCAGCGATCACACACCTAACTAATTTTCTGGTTCCTGTTTCTGTTATATAAAAGTGCGCCCTAAAACGACCACACATAATTCAACTTTCGGAATTGTCATTCACTTTCACTTTCGGAACGAAATACAGAGTTAGGCCCCTGGTGTAGTTTTAAGTAATTGTTTTTATTATGTACACAAATACAGTCATAATAAGTGCTCAAAGTTTTGAATGCATGCTAGAGCCCGTTTTTGGATTTCATTTTTAATGTTTATTCTCGATAACTCTTGTCTTACTTTTAGTGATCCTTCGGAAATACTTTGTTCTTATTCAGTTAAAGTGGTTATTTCAGACTTTCAGTTGTCGCTGGTGGGCTGAAGAGAAAGGTTCACCTTCGCGCGTGCTGCTCTGTTTGCGCTTTTTGTCGCCCACTCGTCTCCTACCGTGTGTCTTGTCGTTTAGCGTCCCCTTTAAAACAAACAATAGCAAACATTTAATTAGAATAATAAAATAAAAAAATTGAAATATACAAAAACAAAATCACCACACAAAAAAAAAATCATAACACACAAAAAAAAATCATCAACACAAATAAAATCAGTGCCGCAATAAAAATCAATAAAAATAACAAAAAAGAAATGTACCTTCCAGCGCGGATATGATTACTAATATGAGATAGAGAAATCATGGTTCGATGCGAGCTTTAAAGAGGTCATCAGGATCAAAGAGGTTAGCTTCCGATGTTTTAGAGCCAGCCCATTTGAGAAAAACCGGAAAAAATTCAAACAAGTCAGGAAGGCCTGCAACGCCCATATTCAAAGAACCAAATTTTTGCATGACCAAAAATTAAGACAAAAAATACTACAATGTCCCACAGGTAGTAAAATTTTTTGGTCATTTGAAAAAATCATAAGGCACAAAACATTTTCCTCGGTCCCAACACTCGTTGTAAATGACACTCCCTTCGTTAGCTCTCTCGAGAAAGCTAACATATTCATTAGGCAGTTCGTCACTAACTCTACGCTGTTGTGCGCGTAAATGATTCTATGGGACAAATCTTAAAAGATCTCAACATACGTAAATCCGCTTGTCCGGATGGTACCCCGGCCATTGTTCTGAAGAGGTGTTCTTCCATGCTGACAAAACCTCTGAGTAAGCTTTTCCATCTATCCTATTCTTCTGGGCTTGTTTCAAGCTGTTGGAAAACAGCATTTGTCCAGCTTATCCCAAGAAGAGGCGAATATTCTTCACCCTCTAATTACCGACCAATTGCACTTACGTCCCTTCTTTCATGGAAACGCTGATAAATTATCAGCTCAAGAAATATCTCGAAGATCGAAAGATTCTTAATGACCGGTAATACGGCTTTCGCAGCAATAGATCCACTGGTGGCTTGATGGTTTATCTCCCCAAACAGTGGAACAAATCTTTACATCGTTTTTGAAAAAATAAGATTATTTAACTTAACGTAACGTTTCCTGTGTCGCACTCTTTTATCGTTACTTTTACGGCAAGTGCTTAAATGAAATAGGTAGCCAGTTGCATTTCTCCCCTTAAACGATTCAACCGTAATACTCGCGCTACCAGGAATGCTCATCAGTTTACTCTTGAACCCAACTTCGGTCGTACTGTTAAGCACAGGGATT
Source organism: Syrphus vitripennis (assembly GCA_958431115.1). Classification (NCBI taxonomy): domain Eukaryota; kingdom Metazoa; phylum Arthropoda; class Insecta; order Diptera; family Syrphidae; genus Syrphus; species Syrphus vitripennis. Next base: position 5,002,179 of record OY288111.1, on the reverse strand, counting down.
CGTTTTTTTGCCGTAATACGCCAATGTGGAATACCCTTCCACGCTCTGTCTTTCCCTCTCATTGTGATGAACTGAAATTCAAGATTAATGTTCACCGACATCTCCTTTCAAATCCAATCCTCTTACCTAAAGCTCGCACTGTGTCTCTGACATATAAAGGATACATAAAATCCCCTTTAGTGCGCGCTAAATACAGAAAAAAAGATGAGAAGCCTTTTCTTTCATTCCTTTCATACAAAAAAATCCTTTACAGTGAGATCGGGAGATATCGTGCAGGCCAGTGAAGTCGTCTGTTAGGATAAAGTTCCTAGTATCTTTCTTCGTTCTCTTCATGAATTTCCAATGCACCACCCATAAACAAATAAAATGTCTGCGTATTCTTCACTCGTAAATGAAGGCATTCCAAAAAGCGCTCTTATCCAACTGTAATCGTGACTTAAATTGATGATAACTGATGAATGAATTTGTTTTTCTATTATTTTATACCACTTTTTAAGTTAATTTACCCATTAAACATTCATACCCCAAATTTAACTCTCCCTGAGAGGAGGTAAGGTTATAAGGGTTTTGACAGCAAGTCAAAAAAGCATAATTACATTTTACCCTTAAAAATTATCTAAAAACAATCAATTCTTGGAAAACAAATCCAATTGTCAAGTGCTACAGAAAAAGTAGGTAAAAACCCAAACTTTGATATCTTACCTGTTTTGGATTTTCCCAAGTATCATAAAATGTATTGGTTTTTGGGAAGACTTTTCAATGAGTTTTTTTTTAATTTAAAAATTTTAAAAATGTATGTTTATTACGCAAAAAAATGACATCAAAGTCAAAATTAAGCTCGGACAAGAAAAATGGAACACCATTTGAAATTTAATACCTGGCAACCCTAAAAACATAATAGCTCAATTTAAACGTAGTTTTAAAGGATAGTATTTCTACTAAAAAAAGTGTAAAATGAGGTCCTCACCATTATTACTAACAGAAAATTGAACTTAACATGATTCAGGGTACAACTAAATTAGCCTTTTTTTTAATCGTCAAAAAGAGATGTCAAAGTTGAAAATCAGACTTTACTTTATAACAATTTTTTTCTTAGAATATGACCAAGAATTACATCCCAATGTATGGCTTAAGAATTACCGGACACCCTGTAGAGTATTTTAGATAAAAATCAATTAATTTTTTAACAATGTTGTTGGTTGCACTTTCAATTTAAACCAAAAAAAAACTCAAGATTTATTATTTTTTTTTTTTCAATTTTCTTTTAGGCGCAACTCTCAAGCGAGTAATCGGAATTCCCTTCAACTTCCAAATCAGAGCTTCATAAAAGTTGAAATGTCTGAGATGGAATCTAATTCCCCATACATAGTGTACACAGAGTAAAGCTAAACAAGAAATGTAAGATTTTTTTACATTATATATATATATATATACAGAAACATATGTATAAACATAAGATATAATTGTATTGTTTAAATAACAGTAAAAATAAGGAAAGTAATTACATTGGCAAAAATAACAATGTAGGTACCTAATAATAGAAATAAAATTGATCATCGAAAAAAAAGAAAGAAAAAAATATGAAAATTATTGTACTATGCTAAATAAAATCGCATAACTGAAAAACAAAAACAAAATCGTATTGAAAGGAAGTAATATTTTTAGTTATTATATGATATATATAAGTATATTCTTCAACTGTACTATTAATTAATTATGAATTGCTAAAAAATAAGGAATCAAAACAAAACCTCATTATTTATAATTATTAGTGAAACAAAATACAAAGAAGAAAGAAAAAAATGATTTCGGTCTTAAATAATTGTGGTATTTAACATTTAAACTAGAAATTTTTATGATCAACCAAAATTTATATTTTGAAAAATAGAGAAATGAAAATACTTAAAAAGAATTATTGTCAGAACGTGAATGAAATGAAATATCAGTGATAAAAAGAAAATATGAAGCAGATAATGTGTATTTTCGATAAAAATGATGAAAAAGAATTATTGTAAAAAGAAATAAACAAAAATTAAATGTAAAAAAAATTAAAACAAAAGTAGGGAGCCAATATCGGATGATTTGTGATGGGCAGGTACCAAATATGTTAACTAAAGTAAATATTTTTCTTTAAGTAAATTATAAATGTGAACCACAAAAATTAAAAAACGACAACAAAAAATATAAGAAACGAAACTGCAAACTATAGATAGAATAAACATAAACTTAATGTTGCATAACTATTAATTCTATGTAAAAAAAAAACATTAAAAGGATGAAAAAATATATGATTTTTTAAACGATCAATGTTTGTATTTTGTATTTTTATTTAAAAAAAAAAGAACTGTCCACTTATTTGATAGATAATCAAATAAGTCAAGTTCCCAAAATTACTACTACAAAATTTTTTATAAAACCCAAGAAAGTGTCAGTAGTTGCTGTGAGTTCCAAACTGCACTCATCTATACCAAGGATTTGAAAATCAGTATTTTTCAACATTTGTTTTCCAAAAACGCTAAGTAAATCATATTTCAATGCCTTCACCTTTGATTCCCAAGGCCTTTGATGAAGTGGTGAATGTGTATCGAGATATTGCTTTACTTTTATTTGTTTTTACTGATGAATGGGATTAACAGTAAGGCGCGTTGCACCAAACGCTTTTAAAAACTTAAAAGGCATTTAAGTCTTAAAATAAGATACAAAGCACGTCATTTACAAGTCTGTTAAATATTAGTGCAATCAATACAATCAATGCACCTATTTTTTTTAAAGAGCGAAATCCTAGAATGTAGATTTAGATTTTAGGTTTTATTTCCATTTCTTAGTCTGTTTGTGTCTTAAAAATATTTTCTAATTTTTCATACGGATATGATATTATAAAGTTACCTAACATACATTTCTGTGGCGTTTGGTATAAATATGATAACTCCAAAAATTGACATTTTCTGTTTGGACTGCCATTATGTTTCTTTTTGGCTATATTTTCGATACGATAGCTGTATCATCACTAGAAATAACTGTAACTATTTGGTCCAAAGATGATTATTAAGGTTTTTATATTTTATATTTGGTAGAAACCTGATATATACACTTATCATATTTATATCAAACAAAATTGAGTTGAAAAAAATAATGATGTGTCCACTATTTAGATATACGAAATTTAATAAATTTTTTTTTTGGAATAGTATTTTTTGGCCAGAGTCATTGTATATAAAACTTATATACAAATTCATATACAATGGCCAGAGTTCAGAGCATAGAGCAAAGTCGTCGCTTCAAGAATTCGTTGAACTTACAGTGGGCGCATTCACTAATCTAGTGGCTACGTAGTCGAAATTCAACTAGATTTGTGAATGCAAAACTTCACTACAAAGCTAGTCAATTCTGAGCTGTCATATTAATGACAGATGCAAAAGTAAACAAACGCAAAATCGGAAACATTTGGGAAGTTTTGAGAATTTACACAATATTTTTTAATTAAATAAAAACAAATAAAAAAAATTAGATACATATGAGCGATTCGGAAGAAGATGAAGTCATAGGTATGTAAAATAGTTTAATTGTGGTCAATTTAACATAATTAATTTATCTGCCAAATATGTAGCTAGAGCTGTGATTGCCGTAAACGATCTCCTTGAAGTGGGTTCTTTATCTGACCAATTTCAAGGAAACATTAAAGAAGATCGCGTAAGGAATACGAACTATTATGAAGTAGTAATTCCAGATTACAGTTTAGAAGAATTCCGGTGCCATTTTCGAATGAGTCGAAGTTGTTTTTCGGTAATTTTTCTCTGTTTATAAAATTATGTTATTAATTAGTTCTTTAAAGGATCTTATGACAAAGATTGGAAATCTCAAGTGTGTTCATCAGTTGGAAAAAAAACTTTTGTATACTATTTGGATTTTAAGCAAGCAAGAGAGTTTTTTGTCCTCTGGTGATCGTTTCAATTTAGCACCAAGTTCAGCACACAAATCATTTTGTGAGATTCTGGATTTGTTGTGTTCCCTTTTGGCTCAATACATTAAGTGGCCATCAATAAGCCAATATAATGATATATCCCGGGTATGTGTACATAAAATGTTTGACAAATTCAGTTCATCATTTTGAAATAACACATACAAAAATATTCTAATGAAGGTATTTCGAGAAAAATCAGGAGGTTATATTCCCGGAATCGTTGGTGCGATAGATGGGTGTCACATTCAAATCAAACAGCCGGTCAAGAACCCTATAGACTACTACAACAGAAAAAATACGCATTCGATTATTTTACAAGGTACACTTAATATATATTAATTTCAACATATATATTTACATATTAATTTCTTTAACAGGAGTTTGTGACCATCGAGCTGTTTTCATCGATATTTATGTAGGCGCTCCTGGTCGACTACATGATGCTAGAGTTTTTAGAAATAGTCCTCTCTCTGATCAATTGACTCAATTGCTGCCTGCCGACTACCATCTTTTAGGAGATGCTGCCTACCCTCTAGGTCAAAACCTAATAACTCCCTTCCGTGACAATGGACACCTTCTCGAGAAGCAAATACATTTTAATACACGCCTAAGCAGTGCCAGAATAACCATAGAGCGAACTTTTGGTTTTCTCAAAGGCCGATTTCGACGATTGAAATATTTGGATGTTTCAAGTCCTATGCTGGCCAATAAAATTGTAACAGCTAGTTGCATTTTGCACAACCACATTCATTTATTTAATGAATCTGGAAATTTTTCTGACATCGAATCTGAAAATGATGACGATCTGAGAAATGATCCAAATTCAAGTCATAGCATGGAAACCCAAGAAAGAAGCAGCTCTGCTGGAAAAAGAAACTTCTTGTTGAACAATTTTTAAAAATAAAATACTTTTTTCAATAAATTTTTTTATTTGTACTTTGGTTTTTTTTCACATAAAAAGGAACTTTCGTTTGTCTTCATCTTATTACTAAACTTATAAACTAATCTAAACCTAACTCATAATTAACATACTTAAAAATAAAAATAACACACTTATTACTAAACAAAAAAAAAACAATTCATTTAAAAAAAAAGTAGGTACTTCATCACAGTTTGAAAAAAAAATATTACAGAATTCATTACAAAAAAATAAAAAAACACACGATAACTCTCCATCAAGGATACTGCGAGTTCTTCTCAGTTATCTTAAAAATAAAATTATATTAGCAGAATATATTTTAACAAATTATATTAACTTACTTGTTCTATTTTCTTTTTCCTCTTGGTATTTTAGAATTTCAAATTCTAACTTTTTTTGTTTAAGAACTCGCAGTTCCTTTAATTCTTGCAGCACCCCTCGTGCGATTTCTATTTTTTCCTCCTCCAGTGCAAGTAATTTCGACCTATGGGTTGCTTGTTTGGAGGTAGAGGGAGTGCATTCCGAGGGAGTGCAATCCGAGGGAGCACACAGCGACGAAGGGTTCAAAGAGCTCACTGTAGGCGCATCCCTGACATTAACTTCGTCTTCGTAGATGAGGCACATTTGTTCGAAGTAGGGCCAGGACATGCGCCCCCGACCTGTGGAAGTTTTTTTGTTGTTATCTAGGATGCGGTTATATCGGATCTTTAAATTAGCCAGCTTCTTCTCCAGCGAGCTCTCTTTAAAGTTGTACCCTTCACCCTTCATCGCCTCCTTAATTTTGAAGAACACCGTCCTGCGCCTGATTTTTGGGTTTCTAAGGTCTTTTTTATGTTGGCTGCAATGTTCTAGGAACAGAAGAACGGTGCGGTGCTCCCAAGAAGATTCTAAAAAATAAAATCTTTATGAATAGGGTATTCTTTTTTTAAATAGAGACAATTTAATTTTACCTTTCTCTATACAGCCTGTATTTTCTGGTGGAACATCGATATTTGCTGCAGTAGACACTGAATCTGTAATAATATTGTTAAATATATTTTAAAGCTTACTATTGCATTGAAATATTTTAAGATTACTCAAAATAACTCAAATTTACCTTCCTCTGTATGTTCTGCATTTTGTGCCCTCAAATTTTGTTCCATAAATGCTGCGGCATACACTGGATCTGAAACAAAATTGTTAAAAGAATTGTTTTGTTTATTGCACTTGAAAAACATTACCTGCTAAGATTTGATTGCAGATTTCTTCAGCTGCCTCTATCTCATAATTAATTCCTAAATATTGAACTGTAAGTTTCATTTTGCAGAATCTTTTGTAAATTTATATTTTTTCAACAGCTGATTGTGAAACGTCAAAATCAGTGCCAACTAACTTTTTAGCTGAAAATTTTACACTACGTCGGAGGGGAAATGTCAACTACTTTTGTAGTTAAAATTAGCCAATCAGAATCGCTTGACTACGTAGAAACTAGATTAGTGAATGCGCCCAGTGGCGTGCATAAATGAGTACATAAATGTACCTCGTGGACTTATTGTTGCATAAGAATAGAAATAGTAAAGGAAATGAAATTTTTTTTTACCAATTTATTTCAAGTTTAGTTCTCAACAAAATGGGTAATAATAAAAAACGGTAAACAACAAACTCTCAGAAAAAAATAAATACAACAAAAACGAATCCAAGTTTAACCGGTTTCAGTCTGACGGTAAGCAATATTGCTGGCGCCGGCCTGGAGAGAACATCCAAGGACACCACGTTAAAGAAACAGTGAAGCACGGTGGAGGGAACATCATGGTATGGGGTTGCTTCACATGGTCGCACATTGGGCCACTGCAAAAAATAGAAGGAATAATGAGGAAAGAAGATTATTTGCACATTTTGCAGACTCATTTATGCGACTTTGTAGCTAGGAGCGGCTATCCTGAGCAGGAAGTCATATTTCAACAAGATGGTGACCCGAAGCACACCTCCAAAATCGTGAAAGCATGGCTTACGGAACAAAGTTTTGAATTGATGCAGTGGCCAGCTCAAAGTCCCGACCTCAATCCCATTGAGAATTTGTGGTCAATCGTGAAAAGACGGTTGGGACAGTACTGAACAGCCCCAACTAACCTAACCGACCTTTGGCAGCGGGTACAGCGGGGATGGGAAAGTATTCCGAATGAAATTTTAGAGAAATTGGTTGAAAGTATGCCTAAACGTATAAAACACGTTTTACGAAATAAGGGGCTGTGGACAAAGTACTAAAAATAAGCTCTATCTCTATTAAAATAGAGATAATAAGCTCTATTTCTCTTAAAAGCAAAATTGAGTACATGTGATTTCTGTTTGTTTTATTTATTTTTTTCTGAGAATTTGTTATTTTCCGTTTTTTATTATTAGCCATTTTGTTGAGAACTAAATATGAAATAAATTGTTAAAAAAAAATTTTCATTTGCTTTACTATTTTTATTTCTATGCAACAATAAGTGCACGAGGTACATTTATGTACTCATTAATGCACGCCACTGTATCTGAACTATTCAGGTATTTTTTTTATGTACAAACGGAAAAAAAACCTTTTTCTTTGGACCTGATAAACCTGCCTCTGGCCTACCCTGAAATTCCGCCTATAGATATCAAGAAATTTAACGACATCCAAGGTCTGCTGCCATTTATCGACCCGATTTATCTCAGTCACAAGAAGCGTCTTCCTATATGATACCTTTGTATATGAAAACTATAGTACTCTCATGGTGAAAGTCGAATGGGGCGACATCTAAAGTGTGCCGGCAACCCTTACTCTTTCAATTTTTGTGTTGTCGACATGTGTCGATTTGTGCCTTTTTTCCGTAATCCGCAAAAAAAATCTGTTCGGAAAATCTACAGAAGTTACGATACTAGACGACTTATATTTTCAAAAGAAGTTACTATAGTTTTGTAAAAAGAGCATACGTCTACTTGTGTTGTTTTTGCTTGCTCAAAGTGAGCATAGAAAACGAATTATGTTTTTTTTTTTCTGGGCTATTATTTAGAAACCATAAGAGATTAAAATATGAAATAAATATTGGAGGTAGAATGGCATATTGCTATTGTGATAGTAAATTTAACTCAAATTCGACATAAATCGACTTATGCTGTTTTTCCTATTGTTGCCACAGAAGTGTTTTTAACATTTAATTCCGAAAGGTATTTGTTTTATAAACCTATAAAAAACTAAGAAAAATCAACTTTTTTTTTGGGTGAACGTATTCAGCCAAACATGCATACATTTGGATTCTATTGCGAATCAGCCTCATAAATTTGAAATACCTCAAACGAAATTACCTTATTTGTAATGTCAAGGCTTTTTGCGAAATTACCTTATTTCGGTTCTAATGGGAACTTTGTATAAGAATTGCTTGCTATTAGGACCTTAAACACAACAAGCAAATCACAAACAACAAGTAATTACTCTGGCCCACTGACAGTTTAAAAAGTCTATGTTCTGGTCCAATGACAGTTTCGAAATACTCGCTATTAGGTCTTTTGTATTGATTTACAGTACTCAAGTCTCTAAATGTCAAAGTCTTCAATTTTGCCAAAAAGAATTTTAGAAAGAAGCAATATAATTTTGTCTCCTGAAAAATTCATAAGCTTCAAAAAACGTCAAAGTTCAAAAGCTCGCTTTTAGAACTTAAAGATTCACAATGGCCTCGTTCACAAAGTTATCCTAAAGCAATCCAGATTGGTTTGTGTTGTTGTAATCTCTTGAGAAAAAACAACCGCTGTTTATAATCAGCTGTTTTTTCTCAAGACTTACAACAACACAAACCAATCTGGATTGCTTTAGGATAACTTTGTGAACGAGGCCAATAAGAGTATCAAAAAAGTAAAAGTCTTCACTTTGGCTCAATGACAGTTTGGTAAAGTTCCTTATGACAGCTTGGCCAAGATCTCTATACTACCTATCCACTTTCTCTCCTATAAAAAAAAATCCATAACCGAGTCAACACCAAGGAAAAAACTCCCCTGCGCCTGTGACATTGCTGTTTTTTGCGAGAGAAATTTTGAATAACCCTTAGCTGTAAACAGCACAAAAAGATATGCAACGATACCTTTTCAAGCTACTTGTAGACTAAATAATGATAACACACCCCCAGTTATGTATTCGACGTAGTAAAAGTACAATCATATTTTTTAATTAATAGTGATAGGTACCTAAGTGTGTTATTTTAAACCTTTTCAAAGAAATTAGTTTTAACCTTTTGAAAAAAATTAAGTTTCTGTATAGTTAAATTTTGATTTTGCAGCGAATTGTGATGATAAAAATGAGCTGAAAAATGGTCTCTCTTTAAGTACTAATCTAAGAACAGACAATTTTGGTTTACATTTTTTTATTGTTGAGTTTTTGTTTTATCAAATTTTTAAAGAACGAGAATTTTTGAAGCAGTTTTAAAATATGTTGAATCAAGGGATTAACGTGTGGGGCTGGTTATATGATGATTACTCGTGTCAAACGTGCGTGAAGTGAAAAAGGTGTGGACAAACTTTTACAAAGGCAAAAAAAAATTGTGTACCTATTCAGTGGGAATAGTATTGCAATATAAAAGCTCGAAGGATACGAAATCCTCTGGGCGCAGTAACTACCTATCTACATGAATGTTCATGTTCATAAACATAGAAGCAATAACAAGGGCGAGGACAATTTCATTATTTTGCTTGTAGAAATTTTACTTCACGATTATAATAAAACTATTTAAATAAAAAACGATTTTTGAAGTTAAATTTTTGTACAGTGTAATTTTAGGATGCAGAATTTCAATTATTATAGTTTACGAATTATAATATTAACTCTATTTTAGGTACTAAGTTCAATTGCATTTCCACTCTATGCACTGCACATTGTTTGCCTCAAGTAGCTATACATTTAAATTACAATCAAATGCAACACTTGCTATGCATTCGATGTTCCAGTAACAATAAAAATAACTTAAAATTGTTATGACATTAATAATGATAACAATAAAAGATATTTGGTGATGTGTATGGTGTACCTTTAAGGTCTATGGAATGAAAAAAAGTTGTATTTTTTACCAAGTGATAAGAACTGATTTATTAATTTAAGATCAGCACAATAGTGATTTATTGCATTTATATTGAAAACATATGGAAATTGTGAATTAAAAACAAAAATAATATGTGGGAATTCAATTTGTATTAAAATAAAATATTATTTGTTTTTACCTACATAACAAAATTAGTTCCAGTAAAAAAAATATTAATATAACAAACAATGGGAAAAGATCAAGAATTCCTAGAGGCAGCTAGAAATGGGAACATCGTATTGTTTGAGAAAATTCTCAACCAAAAGAGTAAACGAGGAGGTCCACTAGCAAGGTAAGTTAATTTAAACAAAATAAACAATAGGTAGTTTATTTCAAGATTCTAAGTAATAATAAAGGTTAGTTTCTAATCGCATGTACAAATAGGTATTTTTCGGTTTGTATTTTTTATTTACCGCAAACAAAAATTATGTCAAAAATGACGACTTTAAACATTTTTTTGTTCATTACTACTGAAGCTGCTATCGTGGTAACTTTTTAACTACGAATAAACAAACAAATTCGTACTGATGGTTTCTTAAATTTTTGTGTTCGTTAACATGCCAAAAAAAAATATGATGTGACTTGAAAATGTTTTGATGTACCTATCTTGTAAGTTCATTTTTGCATTAAAAACAAAATTAATGCAATATGAAAATAATTAGCATAGAAAAAAATCAAATTTTAAATAATTTTTTTTTTTGCATTAAAAAAAAATACAAATTAAGAATGAATATTTTTTGCATTGTTTGGATCACAAGAACCTGCTAATATGTCAAAGTATTTAGAATAAACAAATAATTTTTTTTTAAAGTAGGTACCTATTAATATAAAAAAATAGGTATGCAAGTTTTTAGTATTTAATAATATACCTACCTACATATGTATGTATACACTTCAAAACTAAATTTTAAAGAAATATACACCCTTTGATCAAAATGGTTAGACTCGTTTTCGATGTAACGATCCGTTCCCAATGAAAATTGGTCAAAAAATAAATGTAAGAAAAGTTTGTTGAAACAACATACCTACTCCAAAAAAGAAGTTATTAAATAATGTCTAAAAAATTAAAAGAAAAATTGTGAAAAAAAGTTTAATCGCAGAAAATTTCGTCCTCAGAACAAGAAATGGGTGAAAAAATATTGAAAAAAAAAACTTTTAAAAAATGAAATTATCAAAAAAAAAACGCATGGAAAAAAATTCTCAAAATAATAATTCGTGAAAAAGTTTTGCTAAAAAATCTCAAAAAAAAGTAGGTATTTGCCAAAAAAGTCGTCAACAAATATTTGTCAAATTTTGGCAAGCTTTCATTTTATGTAATTATTCGGCATTTCGGGGTCTTAAGTTTTCAGGGCAAAGCTTTCTTGATTTTGGATTTTTGGGATCTCGGGTTTCTGATTCTGATTATTATTATTATTTTCCAGTTACATGGTCATTGGTCATTGTATATAGAACAAATTTATATGCAATGCACATTGTATATAAATTTGCATAGTACTCTCATGAACACGTTCCACACGTCGGCCACCTAGCGATTACATCACTTACTAATTTTTTGGTTGCTGTTTCCTTTGTATTTGAAAACTATAGTACTCTCATGGTGGAAGTCGAATGGGGCGACATCTAATGTATGCCGGCAACCCTTACTCTTTTTTTTTGCGAAGAGCTTATGGAGGTTTTAAATGATATTTATTGATATTTTTTGGATGCAATTATCCAAAAAATAGTCTCCTCTTGCCCCTACCACCAATTTTCGATACTTAAAGACTCCTCAAATTTTGCAGCGCCACCACAAGGTCAGGGCAACCCTAAAAAAAACTCGCCATGATAGTACTATAGTTTTCATATACAAAGGTAAAATTAATGTTTTTCCAACCCTTTTTTGGTTTTTTCTTATAGAAATACCTTTGCATATGTGCCTGGTTACACGAGCGCAAAAAAGAATTAATTCTCGAAAGAGAACGCATGATTTCTTAGAAAGAAGGAAAGAAATGGAAAAATGCCAAGTTTTGTCTTTTTCCTCATTTTCAAATATGAGTTTTGCGTTAAAAATCATGTTTCATTCTTAAACGTTCTCCTTTTGACAGACATTTTCATTTCTATTTGCCGGTGAAGGAGAATGTATGCAACAAATTGCTCTGTTTTTTTTTCTTGTTTTTAGTGTTTTAATTTTCAATTGTTCCTCTATTGTCAAATTTTCTTGCACTCAATTTTTTTTCTGTGTGCATCCACGAACGTAATTCTTTTTTCCGTTCGTGTAACAGGTACTATGAAAAGCATAGTACTATCATCTTTGTATATAAAAACTATAGTACTATTATGGCGAGTATTTTTTAATATTGCCCCGACCCTTGTGGTGGCGCCGCAAAATTTGCGGTGTTGGGAGTCTTTAAAATTGGTGGTTGGGGCAAGAGGAGACAATTTTTTGGAACGTGCTCATGAGAGTACTATAGATTTCATATATGCAAAGCATACATGCGAAATCTATGATTAACGCGGTCGAATAATCATACCACTCTTTAAAAAAACTGGCCTTATCATCAGTTAATAGATGGAACAAAATTTTCTATATGTTTTTTATGTTTTTACAAAGCAAACAGACTTTTCTTTTTATTTTTACAAAAAATTATAGTAGGGGTATTCATGCAACGGCAACGGTGGAAAACTCGGATAAACCTCGGAAACCAGATAAATTTATCTCCGCAGCAGTGCTGAGGTCCCTTTTTTGAGAGAATTTCTTTGAACAGTCCTCAAAATCCCTTTTTTTCCACAAATCATTTCATTTTTCCCTTTTTATTTCCCTCAGCAAAAAAGAACAGAAAAAACACATTACACATGTACACGTACAGGGCAGTTTTTTAATTTTTCTTTAATAAATTAAGTTTTTTATTTACATAATACACATTCAGTTACATAAATCAACACGATTTAATAAAAAATAATCTTAATGTTCAAATTCGTGCATTAGAAACTTTATTTAGTTTTGTAAATATCGTTTGTAAGTAGCTTATAGTGCGATCACTGACTTCATATGTCGTTTTCAATTGGCAATCTGGAAGTAGAAAAAAGCATTCTGAATGCGTTCAATTGGGCAAAAGTGACAGTTCTGATTCTAAAAAAAAGAAAATTTCTCTTCTGGATTTGAAATCAGAAGCAAAAACAGAATCACTTAATGTCACGCTTGGTAATTGTCATATTTTTTTTAATTTACAACTGTGAAGTGATTGCTTGAAATACTAATACTCTCACACCAAACATCAAATTTTTCAGAATCGAAAAAAACTGTTCAATTGGGATTCCGAATCTAAAACCAATTCCGGATTGCCAATTGAAAACGACAATAATCTATACATACATGTTTGATTTCTATTAACTAAAAAACGCAAATTAAGTTGAGTGTACTGTTATTCATTCATTCGATTTGTGACCGTTGTTGAGATCGGACGTTCTTCTTGGTGCTCTCCTGTTTTCATTGAGTTTTTCTTTGAGTTTTTTTTCGGTGATTTTAATTCGAGTGCTTCAAGTATTTTGGTGCGATTTTATCGTGGTGAAGTATTTTTTTCTTGGTTTTCCTTAAAGTGGCTAATTATTTTTTGAATTAATTGTTAATTATTAATAATAATTGATAAACTAGTAGTGAAGTCAGAACAGTTATACATCGCGTGATATAATTGAGTGTTTTGGTTATTGGTTTTTCTCGCTTTTTTTTCTCTCTTAAGAGTTATTGAGTGAGTGGCGTTGGCTTGGTGAGTGTTTTTCTATTTATTTTTTACTTTTCTTTTCTGATTGGTGGTTTAATTAGTTTGGCACTCATTGAGTGAGCGAAGTTTGGCACACTTGGCGCTCTCATTGAGAGTTGCGTTTGTGATTGGCTGACTGTTGATTTTTCTTATTAGTTCCTTAGTTTTGATTTTGTTGCATACTTATGAGGAACGATTTTGCTTGATTGTTTATACATTGATTAATGAGTAAGCCTAAGTTTTATGCTGGGATCTCGTCCGACCTTGAGAGTGACGATGAGCCTCAGCTAACTGATGGAAACAAGAAGCTGGCTGTAGACAGGCTTAAGTTTATGAAAACTAACTCTGTTTCAACAGCTACTGTTGCCACTGTTTCTAAGAAGAGGAATAAGAAGACTGTTAAGAAGTCAGGTGATTTATTGTCATCTGACTCCATGGATGTTGATGCCGATAAGGCATCCAAGAGGAAAATTGACTCTGTTGCTAAAGAATCTTCTGGCTCTGGCCAGGGCGCATCTAAGGTTGCTCATTTTTTGAATGAGTCTCCTGCAATTGCTGTTCCTGTTGGTGTTATTGATTTGGCAAGTCCGTTTTTTCCACCTGGTCTGTGTCCGTCCGGTCCGTCTGGTCCATCTGGTCCGTCCGGTTCGTCTGGTCCATCCATTCCGGATTCTTCTGCTGTTTCTGTTGCCGATCCATCTGTTTTACCCGTTGCCCCTTCTGCTGTCGGTCCGTCTGGTCCATCTGTTCTGTCCGCTGCTGATTCTGTTGCATCTATGCCTTATCTTGTTTCATCTGTTCCGTCTGTTACTTCTGCTAAGAAAATGAAGCAAAATCAGAAGAAGAATCCATTGAGCTGTGTGGATGGCTCTCTGGATCGTGCTGAAATTTTAGAAAAGTTGTCCATTGTCAAGAATGATGTTATGGATTTGATGTCCAAGTTTCCTGTGCTGGCATTTTTAAAGCCTGTGCTGGCTATGAGAATTTGGTGTTAATGTTGTCAAGTGACAATGAACGCCTTAGGGGTCGTTTAGACACCATAAGCGATTCCTTTGAACTGCAGGATAACTGCAAGGTAGATGTTGAGGTTCCGCGTGAGGTTTCACGTGGAGTTCCAATGGGTATGGAGGTTGGAGAGCGGCCATCCTTCCTGCAAATTGAGGGATTGAGGGGGGTTTCAAGGAGTGCGGTTGAGAAGATTAAGGTGGCTCCTGCTGCTCCGCCCGCAAAGCCTGTCGAAACCTGGTCCTTGATCGTCAAGGGCAAGAGGAATGAAACTGCCAAGGAAGTGAAGAAAATGCTGGTGGATGAGTTTTTGCCTTCTGCTGGTGTTAGAATTCATGCCATGGTACCGGGGAAAGATGGAGGTGTTGTCATTAAAACTCCTTCGCTAGCCGAGCAAAATACGCTGCAAAAACATGTGGAAGTTGGCCTTTCGGTAGAAATTAATAGGAGGAAGGTGATGGTCTTTGGTGTGGAAAAAAGGTTGTCCCCTGATGACTTCCTCAGCGATTTGCGTCGGCTGAATCTGGCCAATATAGATGAGGTCGACTTCCAAAAGGATGTTAGAATACTCAACCCCTGGGTTGTTGAGTTGTCATATGCTCCCAATGTTGCTGAATGTTTAGTTAAAAATGGTAGATGTTATGTTAAACACTTTTCGTTTATGGTAAGGGAAGCTCCCTTACATAGTACGACACTGCTATAGATGTCTAGGTATGGATCATAGGACTGGCCAGTGTAGGCATAGTGCTGCTAGAGGCCTACTTCTCAGAGGCCTTTTTGTGGCTAACCGGCTGGGTGTTCTTAATGAGCCCAGCGATCTATATACTTTTGATGGACCGATGGGACGGAGTGACATTGATGTGACTCTTGTCAACACTGCTGGCTTGAGGGATTTTGATTTTCGCTGGTCTGTCCTGAGGGCAGAAGGAATAAGCGACCACTCTTACATCGAAATTGTGTTTTGGCGTCTTAATGGTGCCCGCGTTGGATTGACCAATTCCAATGAAATTAGGTGGAATTGTAAGAACCCTCGTTGGGATTTATATGAGCCTCAAATAGCCAGTCAGTTTACGTCGATGCCTCTTCATGTTTTTAAGGTGTTGCCAATTGACGACAAAGTCAAGTTTGTGCATGCATGTGTTTGTGATGTCAACGATTTGCTCTTTGAAAGAAGCCATAGGGTTATTCCTAGGCGAGTTAAGTGGTGGTCTCAGGAGCTTACTATATTAAAGCTCAGTGTAAAGAGGCTGCGTAGGCGTTTTCAAGATCTGAGACGTGTTAATTCGGTGTTCGTTGTACAGGCTAGGCAAGCTTTTAGTCTGGCCCAGTCCAATTATAAAAAATTGCTTGCTCAAACCAAATTTGAGCACTGGAAATCATTTTTTGCTGAGCATCGTAATGATGCTCCCCGAATGGGGTCTTCTATATCGTTCTAGTAGGAAAGGTGATCCGCAACATCTGGGTCCTATTGTTGTAGACGGTACGGAGCACACTACTTGGGATGGTTGTATGAGTGCTCTCATGAATTCCTTCTTCCCAAAAGCTGGCTCCTCATCTGACCTTGATGACGTCCGCGCATTTACATCTGCGCCTATGGTAACTGAAGGTGAAATTAATTCTAGCATGTATAAATTACGTACCAAAAAGTCTCCTGGGATTGATGGTATTACTGGAGAAATGGTTAAAGCCGATTGGAGAGCTGTGCCGGAATATGTAATAGCTTTGTATATGAACACTATAGTACTCTCATGGTGGAAGTCGAATGGGGCGACATCTAATGTATGCCGGCAACCCTTACTCTTTTTTTTTTTGCGGAGAGCTTATGGAGGTTTTAAATGATATTTATTGATATTTTTTGGATGCAATTATCCAAAAAATAGTCTCCTCTTGCTCCTACCACCAATTTTCGACGCTTAAAGACTCACCAAATCGAATTTTACACCTCACATTTTGCAGCGCCACCACCAGGATCCGGGCAACCCTAAAAAAAACTCGCCATGAGAGTACTATAGTTTTCATATACAAAGGTAATAGCAATGTATGAGGACTGTTTTAGTGTAGGCTACTTCCCTACCGAGTGGAAGAAGGCCAAGCTTGTGGTTCTTTTAAAATCAGGCAACAAGATAAGAACTGATCCACGTTCATATCGTGGAATCCGCTTGCTTCCGGTTTTTGGTAAGGTTTTGGAGAGAATTATGGTCGATAGATTGTTTGACCAAATTTCACATTCCTCCACCTTTCAATTTGGTTTTAAGCATGGTAAAGGTGTCGATGATGCATGGTTGCATGTTAAGGACACTGTCTCCTTGTCCAGTAATAAATATGTTTTAGGTATATTTATTGATTTTAAAGGAGCTTTTGATTACTTGTATTGGTCAAAGGTTTTACAAAGACTTGCTGGCATCAATTGCAATGAGCTTTCTCTATGGAAGAGTTATTTCTCTAATCGTAGTGTTTGTTCCTCTTGTCCGTTTAGTTATGTCTTCGTTAGTGTTGTCAGAGGTTGCCCTCAAGGTTCCATTGCTGGACCATTCATATGGAATTTTATGATGGATTCATTGCTGGAGCGTCTGGCATCTATTGAATTTTGTAAGTGCTCCGCTTATGCCGATGATCTTTTGGTGCTCAACTAGAGGTACTGGGATCATGGATATGGTCAGTGCTTGGGGTGCAGATGTCTCTGAGTGGATGTCTCTCTTGAGAAAACTTCCATCATGTTGTTGAAGGGTAAACTGTCTCATAGCCGTCATCCGACTGTCAGGTATCATGGTACGAGCTTACATTATGTGACTCAAATCAGGTATCTTGGTATAAATATCGGTGAAAGGCTTAACTTTGTGCCCCATGTAGCGCATAATAAAGATAAGCTATTGTCCCCACCTTTAGTCGCGTTCTCAAAGCTAAATGGGAATTCTCCTTGCATGCTACGCGTGTTATATGTCGTAGTGTTTTTGTTGCCTGTGTTTCTTTTGGATCTGCTATATGGTGTGATGTTGTCAACTCGGATTGTGTTAGAAAGAAAATTCTTTCATGTCAAAGGATTATTCTTTTGGGCTCAATTCGTGCCTGCCGTACAGTTTTTTTCCAAAGCGCTTTAAGTTTTAGCCGGAATGCCTCTCCTTGATTTAGAAGTCATACGTGTGGGCATAAATGGTGGACTGAAACGTCACAGGGCTTTGCATGAAATTGCATGGCATGAATGTCATAATGCTCTTGACATGAGTCGTAATGATATTTAGCGGCTGTCAAATGACTGTATGATGTCTAGATGGCAGTCTCGCTGGAATGATAGTTTTAATGGAAGAGTTACGTATGCTTTCCTCCCTGATGTTGTGTTCGCGTCTAGTCGGATCTTTTTCGATATGTCAATGCATGCGAGCTTTCTATTAACTGGTCATGGTTCGTTTAATGCTTTCTTGCATGTTAGGACCTTGGCTGTGTCTTTTGAGTGTTCGTGTGGTTCGCCTGTTGAAGATTCGTTTCATGTTCTTGTTCATTATATTAAATATAGTCACTTTAGAGATCTTCCTAGTATGGGTATTGCATGTGTTGAGGGTGTCTGGAACTTCAGTCGTGTCCTTTCTTCAAGAGAGACGTTTGAAGCTTTTTCTGGCTTTGCCAAGCGGGCCTTCGAGCTGCGAGGGCAATTATAGTTTTTGTCCTGTTTTCTTGCTGTAAATTAAGTGGTTCTCCTGTTTTCTGATTCTTGTTGGCTGTAAGGCTTTCTAAGCCTGACTGTTCTTGGTCAGAGCAGGGCTCTAGTGTGTGTGCGGTTATGATTTTTCTTGGTGCATGTAATTCTGTATTGGTGTTATCCCTTGTGTTTCTTGTTGTTGCTGCAGGCGAGATTGGAATGCTTGCATATCCCATCTTGACCTTGTTATGCTTCAAGATGCACACTCCTGTTCATACCATAGCATGCTTTATTGTTGATGCCTTATGTCCTAGTTCTTGACTTAGTGACATCTGGATTAATTTTATGACGTGTTGTTTATGAGGTTAGGGTGCCTAGCGCATGTTTTGCATGTTACTGATTCTGCAAATTGTGTAGCGATCTTGATATTCATAGTGTCCGATGCTCATGCATGAACTGTCTGGTTTACTTGCATGGTGTCTGTGTTTGCGTAGTTAGAATTTGCTTTTTTTTTGGTTGTTGCTTGTGGTAATCACCTTACCCTTGTATGCCCTATTAAAGTGTTAACTTGCTCATTTTACTTAAGTTTTTCCTTGCTGCAGGTTTTCAAATAGGTATACTAGATAATGTTATGTTCTAATTGTGTTAAATTGTATTGTTGTTGCATCTGGCTGTTGATTTATGATTAATAGTCAGTCGTGTTGTGCGAGGTATTATATGTACCTAATTATATATATCTTATGGCTCCGGGGATTTGCCTGTCCTCAATCTTCGTGAGTTGTTTGATTAAATAATGGTCCTGGCTCCCAGAGCGTTGCAGCGTCTAACCAGTAGACTAAAAAGTATTAATACAAAAAAGTCTAGCGTGACCGGACAGCGAAGTTTACATTAAATGTAAATATCCGGTAGCACGGGAGATAGATAAGCCCACAGGCTTCGGCCTGGTCTATCTATTGAGGATGGCCCCTTCGGGGAGATCGTGCTGGCTGTGGTTATGGCAAAATCGTGCCAGCAATTTGGTATCCGAATCTACCTGTTGAGTTCGGGTACAAGTGCAGATAAACTTCGCTCCTGAGCAAGGTGTGTGATCGTGCTGCAAAACGTGAACTAAATTGCTACAGGGGATATAAAATTCCTCTGGGTGGTGGTCAACACTTAATTTGACTCCGTTATTGTGGGTAGGCCCGCCGTGGGGTAGACCGTAAAGGTAGGTACTCACGTAAAACTTGACTTATCTGTTATTCATACAATTTCTTTTTTTTTGTTTTAACATCTGTGACAATGCTGAAAATTCTTTCAGCCTCAGCGTTAGAATGAGGTAGAGCTATTGCAAACATTATCATTTTTTTAAATTTGGGTACAAAAACTCTCCGTCAATGTCTTTTAAATTCAAAATTTTTGTCCAGAAGTCTTCAATATTAAGTGAAAGAAGTTTTTGTTTTTAAGTGTCATTAAAGTAAGAAGGAAGGGATTGCCACTCAAATATAACTCTGGAAGATTCCAAACTAAGAATTTTATTTAAAATTGTTCTTTCTGTTAAATTGAGGGCTATATTAGGATTTAAGAAAGCTAATTCATTAAGTAAAGGATCTTGAATAGGAAATCTTTTTTTCATTTCATTAAAAGCAGTTACTTTTTACTTCGAAAATAACGGTTTTGTCAATTGAATTGTCTTCAAATAATTCTAAGCATTTTGGCCCAAAATATATATCTTCAATAGGTAGAATGTAGTCATTAATAATTATATTGATCTTCGTAAATCAACTTGTTTTAATCCTCAAGACTTATAAAATTTTGACCTATCGAAAGCATTAACTTTCTAAATTCATCTGTTAAAGCGTGAATCAAGCAATTTTTACTTTGAAATAGGGCATTGAATTTTTTGAAAAATAAAAGTGAATAATTTAAGAAATGTAAATAAATTTCAATGTATTTTCAAGCAATTTTGGTTTTAGAGGAAATACCCACAAAAGCAGTCGGTTTTCCATTGGTCTCTTTTGAGGTCAGAATTCCCACGAAAAGGGATTTTTCCCACTATCCCCCAACACTGCTCCGCAGAAAAATATTCTGCAAACCAGATAAATTTTTCTCACAGATTTGATGCAGAAAGCGAAGAAATAAAGTTTCGAGAAGTAATTTGTGAAGTAAATTGAAGAAGTAAGTTGTGACAGCTGATTATTTCTCACATTTATGCAAGAATTTTTATGGGGTGCTCTTGCAAACGTGAAGCGGAAAATTATATCTTTCTGCAAAGCGGAAAATTATCTCGTTGCATGAATACCCTTAGTATCTGTATATAACAAGCTGTCTGCGTTTTAATTTCAGTTTACGACGTGGACCTGGTATAAATGTTCAAGATAGTGTAGGTTATTCTGCATTACATTATTCTGCTTTAAATGGACACACGTAAGAATATTTATAAATTATTACTTATTGATTTTTTTCTATACATAGGTTTTTTTTTGTTTTTGCTTTAAAGCGATATTGTTCGTCTGCTATTGTTTCATGATGCATCTCCGAATCTACTTGATTCCCGTGGTTCTTCGGCACTTCATTTGGCAGCTTGGGCTGGGCATCAGGAAATTGTTAAAATGCTACTGACTCATCCTTACAAACCAGCAAATCCAGATATGCAAGTAAGTTAATTGTTCAAGTGCGTAAAATATATATCTAATTAAAATATAAGAAATCTAGTTGATTAATTTTTTAAATTTTGATGTGGAAAATTCAAATGTAATTAAACTACTCGTAACAAAGAAATTGCCACTTTCATGTTAAACTTGAATATTTAATATTTTTTAAACAAAAATTGGCACACCAAAACGTTATGGCGCTTTCGATTGGTCATATAGTTGCGACTTCTAAATCCTTCAAAGTGAGGCTGGTATTCACCAAGCACCCATAAGCTAATCCTCCTTCATTAGCTCATAAATATTTCTTTTTCATCTGCTAATGAGGGAATATTTTTTAGTTATGATTCCCATAAACTTTTGATTGCATGGCGAAAGCCGGCCTAAGAGCGCTTCTGAATGTCAGTCAAAAGAATAAGGGATTCACTGAATGACCAATAAAAAACATATTATTAAAATAACAACAGCACAATAAAAAATACTCTAACAATAAAATTTTGTTTAGACTATGGAAAACGAAACTCCATTGCACTGCGCAGCACAGCATGGCCATACAGGTGCCTTGACAACACTCTTAGCACACGGCGCTGATCCAAACGTTCGAAATAGCCGAAATGAAACACCATTAGATTTAGCTGCCCAGTACGGTCGTTTGCAAGCCGTGCAAATGCTCATCAGAGCCCATCCTGAGCTCTTACAACCATATAGCTTTGAATTGGATGCCTCATCTATGGCTGGCGGCAGCGCCTCAACGGTGGTCAATCATTCAGCGTTACATTTAGCCAGTCGCAATGGCCATAATAATGTTGTTGAAATTCTACTAGCAGCTGGTGTTAATGTCAATCTTCTAACATCCTCTGGTACTGCACTGCATGAAGCAGCATTATGTGGTAAGGATCTGGTGGTTCGAACTTTACTAGAAGCGGGAGCTGATTTGAATGCAACTGATTCTGAGAATCGAACACCTTTGGATGTTCTTCAAGAATTCCCTCCACATGTTACTAAAAGCATCATATCAGTCATTAAAAGTAAGTTTTATAAAATCTGCGGTAAATTTTTAACAAAAATGTTTTTTTTTTGTTTTTAATATTTTAATACGTAGGCTTTAGGAGGCATGACAATGATGGAGAACTATATGAAAGGTATGGGTCTGAAGAAATTGATGAAGCATCATTAAATAATTTTTCAGACGATATACCCAAGGAGAATCATTCGAGATTTCAAAAGTATTTAATGGTGTTTTTTTTCTTAATACCCAGGCGTGTTTTTATTCAATTCTATAAATATGTTCAGTTCATTGAGGAATTCACCGTTTGGCTTTATCTGACGGACTAGTTATGGTATTCATCAAGCGCTCTTAAGTTTAAGAGACTCAACTCAAAATATGCTCCCCAATTTGCTAATGAAAAGTACATTTGTATCACAGTAAACATATAGAAAGTATTATATTATATGGCGCAGGTTTTCAAAAACGAGACCTGTCAAAAGGGTAGTAAAGTTGGCCGGCATGGTGATATGACAGAGTATTAACACATAAACACAACAACAAAAGTTCAATATGGCCAAATAGGTGATATTGTAAACAACAATATCCAACAACAACAATTCTGGCACAACAACAAATGAGGCTACGATTTTGCCAGATGCGCAGTAGAGAACAAAAATGAAAACTCTAATGACATTACCATCTATATGTGTACTGTGCATTTTTATGACCTAATGAATGGGGATTTTTTTCAGTTAAGAGTTTTTTAAACTCAAGAGCGCTCGGTAAAACCACCCTAAACTGCTTACCATAGTAAATGGACGCTCTCAGAAGCAGTCGGATGAAAATGACAGAATGCAAGGAAATTAAAAAATCACTGTTGATATCCGGTAGAGATTTGGCAAATATTAAGAATAGTGATTAAAACATGTCTGAATTTGTTATCGACAACATATAATGATCATTTATTTATCACATTTATTTTACAGTCATGCTACCAGTATTGACTCATCATCTGTATTAACTGAAAACTATGATCACGCAAGTACATCCCGACAAGGAAAATCATCTTCAAATGGTGAATTAGCTGATTTCTATGTAAAAATGGAGCCGAAAAAAATACAAAAAGCTGCACCTAAAAAACCACCCCGCCGAAATCTTTCCATATCACCAACGCATTTACAGAATTTCTTTTTAAATAATGAACTGATTAGACATAATATGAAATTTGGTGGTAATATTGCTGAGAATACAGGGCCACCAGCATCATCATCGTTGGAAAGCTCATTACATCAGAATCAAGGTTCATATAAATATAGCATTTGCACAGCTAGTTCGGGATCTGTAATACAAGATATATATTATATAAATTATTACAAATTGCTACAAAAGAAAAACAAAAATATGTATATATATTTCAGACGAAAATCTTATTAATTCAAATAGCACAACGAGTGGAACAAATAATTCCTGGTATCCGTTGGAAACGGCGGAAAATAAAGATGATCAAACTCCAGACTTCAAATCAGCTGCACCAAGAATACTTAAAAATTCTTATCCTCTGACCGGAAATGCAACTCTTAAATCATATAATCCTAATAGAAAACTCAAACGGAATAGAGAGCAATAGTAAGTATATCTATTATTTAAACTTCATTAGTTTCATCTTTCATTGGGTGAGTTCAGTCGACGAAGGGACTGCAAGGCAAAGGCAATTTTCTTGTCTCTGATTGGCCAGCTGTCAAAAAGTTTCCTGCAAATGCAGGTGACTTTTGACTGGATAGTAAGGGAAGAAAAATCTCCCTTCATTTCAATTGCAGGCCCTTAATTCTCCTGAACGTACCCATTATGATATCGCTGGATTATGCGGTTCCTTAAAAGAAACTGTCACAAGATTTTTATATTGGGTGTTTTTCTTTTTAGTTCAGAAATAGAGCTCTGAACAAAGTCTGAACACTCTGAGCATACTCTGAACTGAACGTGCTCTGTTCTGAGTGTTCCGATTTATTTAAGAAACACCTAACCAGCTGTCACCTTTTTCATTTGTCATTCGCAGTTATCATTTTCCTCAACACAAAAAAAAACATATATCAAGATTAAAATATTCGTCATATCTCTGTTCCATTTCAAACCTGAAATAAATTTAAACAATCAAAAACAATAATTTTATAAGTTAATTTCATATCATTTTACCTTCTCTGGCCGGTTGCCTGTTTTGGTTTTCATCCGCCATTTTTTGTGTTTGACTTTTTTCGTGTTCAGCTTTTGAACTCCGTCTGCTCTATCCTTTTATACTGAGCTCATAGAGCGCGCTCGGAGCACGCTCCGTTTCATTGAAGTGCTCTTTGGTAAACCACATTTTTTGTTTTTTTTGGTCTAACGTTATGACTTTAACACAAACAAAGCAGACGGTTTTGCCATTATGTATATTATTTGTAGGAAACATTTTTTTAGTTCAATAAAAATAATTATCTACTATAAGTGAACTCATACCGAAATGACTGATTGGTAAATTCGCAATAGCAATGCAAAGATCCTCGATAGCCATCAATGATTCATTGACATGTAGTCAATACTATAGCAAATAGTAGACGAATTTGTGTTCCTGTGCATATAACGCTGCTTCAGCAAGCATACTGTCCCATTGATTGTAAGCCTAGTGCAAGGCATGCATCTTTATACGTTGGATACTGTTGTCCATCTACCTTTCGTATATCTTGAAATGACAATGGTCCGGTGACATTAACCAACAGCAGTCGCAGATAAAAACACTCAGTCTGCCTTGGATTGACTGTATATACACGTCCCAAATTATTTAATTTAAATAAACCGGGACACGCATCAACTGGTGTGGTGTCCCTTTCTTGCGGGGCATCCATTTTTTCGATTGAGCCTATGTAAAATATCGCGGAACTTCATAATAGAGCAGCGCTGTATCGTCCGTGAAATATATGCGCTGGCCGTTTTCAAGATGGACAGCTAAATGGGTAACTGCTGGATCTCTTTCATGAATTTGGAAACCAAAAATAAGCCAGACAGCTTCATTGGAACTGATATATCGGCCAATTTGGTAATTTGTAATTTCATCTTTTTCATTCAACGGAGGAGCATTGACATTAGTATTTTCAATTCTAAATACAGCCATATCACTTCCTTTATTAACATATTCGCAAATATATTAATTTGATACTCTTCACCGAACTGCATGACTCAACATTAATATGAGCATTGAATGTTTTGCTGAGAAGAGGTGAATATGGTACCACCCAACGATTGTCAATGTCGATGTCTTCGTTGCTGATAGTTTTAGTTTTTTATTTAACTAAAAAAATGTTTCCTACAAATAATATACATGGCAAAACAACGTTTGCCGGGTCAGCTAGTTATTATTTGGCTTATTTTGCACAGAAAAATTAAAATAATACGTATACGTCACTGCTACGATGATGAGAGGTGACCCAGGTAGACATCTAGTGGGGATAACTGATTTATCTCGTGGTGGATTACCCTTAACATTTAGGGGGATGAAAAATAGATGTTGTCCGATTCTCAGACCTACCCAATATGCACACAAAATTTCAATGGAATCGGTAAAGCCGTTTCGGAGGAGTTTAACCACAAACACCGCGACATGAGAATTTTATATATTAGATATAAATATATTTAAGTAGGTATAACAAAAAAATCTACTTATCTTTCTTTATCACGTTTTCTTCACCTCTATCTCCTTCGCTTTTTTTTTATTTATATTTCTCCTGTCAACTCCTTTATCTTCCCACCTCGAATCCTTACTCCTTTTCCTTTTTATAAAATTTTCAGATTTTCTCGAAATAAAATTTTCCTCCTTCTCGATTTTTTTTTTCTTCTTTCAAAATTCTCGAAAGTTATCTTTTTCAACTATTCGCTTGGTAAGCTCTCTAAAGAGTGCCTTCCAAACTATTTCCCATCTATTGTTATCCTCCCTCGTCCATTCCAATCACTCACACATTCATACAACAGACTCATTCGCTTTCGTGATTGTCGGTTACGGTCTCACGGCTTCCTGGAAGCTTAACGCTCATCAGGAAAGCCACCGTTGTTGACTCTCTCCGAAACTTTACAATCACACACACAAACACGGTTTCAACAAGTTGTTGGATGTTGGTTTCCAAAACTTGCCGAAACATAATGGCCGAGTTCAGATCCCTCCCAACTATTTTTGATTTTCGAGAAAAATGAAAATGATCAAAAAAATCGAGAAAAGATCCTCACTAGGCATTATCCTATTACTCTACTCTAACGCGCGGGATTCGAAATGGGAAAATATCAAAACTATTTCGAAGAGATGGAGGGAAGCATTTCTCTAATTGGTCGTTCACAAAAGTGATTCTTTTAAAAATTGAAATTACTACGCGATATTAAAAACCCATTTTGTACATTATTATTTAAATTAATTAACGTTAAATTTGTCTTTTAAAGAGAAGAAAGTTAAACTACGTTAATATTAAAAATCTAAATATAAAAAAATATATTTGTAGATGAGTTGTTGTTGAAGTTGTTTGGGTAAGTAAGGGTCCTCCTGACCTCTTACTTCTTCGGCTCATCCGCCGGCATTTTCGACCACGTCGAAAGGACTCGTTCTCGAACACGTACACCTGCTTTTGCAAAATAAAGGCTAGGTACACCTGTGGTTGATGAGACCATGGTTGCCCTCAACTTCGCCGATATTTTGCAGCCACAACCAAGAAAAAGGAAAACGGCTAAAGGCCGGTTTTTGTTGCGGTAAAATTTACCGTAACAAATCCCACCCTTACCTCCCAAGAAATGTGTTTACTTTTCAAAAAAAGCAAACCATTTCTTAAGGCTCAGCCAGGGGTAGACAACAACAACAAAGGGTTACCATCATTAAAATTTAAAAAAAAAGAAAAAAAAAAGAAAAAAAAAATCATTAGTGTGGCACAAAATAAAAAACATTGAACAACCAAGAAAAATTACTACAACAAAAAGAAATAAGGGACTTCACTCAACGATCAATATATGGCTTTAAATCTTTAACGTGCCACGTCCCCCGTTCCTTACCGCGATCATCTATAAGGAGGTATGTCCAAGGTGACATCCTCCTACTGACCTTGAAAGGTCCTACAAATTTGGTCGCCAACTTCACCGCGAAATAATTTGCTGCATCGGACAGCGCGAAATTCCTACGCCAAACGAGATCACCCGGGTGATATTGCGCGTCTCTCCTACGTAAATTATAAGTCTTGGCAGCCTTCTTTCCCGCTGCCTCCAACTTCCTAGCTATATCCTCTCTCAGTTTCCGAAACTGCCTATCGATTTCCCCTCTATCTTGGTCCCTATCACTATCCCTAATTCCTACATCATGGCCACTAGTTACCATGTTTCTACCGAAATTTGCAAAGTATGGCGACACCCCTAAAACTTCATGTTGCGAAGTTCGGATTGCACAAGCCACTTTTGCTAGTTGCGAATCCCAACTCCGCTGATTTTCCGAAACATACGCCCGGAGCGTAGTTTTAATTATTTGATTTATCCGTTCCGCAGGATTCGCCTGCGGATGATAATTCGCCGTATACCGAAGTTGTGACCCGTACGCTTCGCTTAGCGTTTTCAGTTCCTTGCTACGGAACTGGGGACCGTTGTCACAGACGATCCACTTTGGAATCCCGAATAGAAGAAAAACGTTTTCTTCCAACTCCCGACATACCGCTTTCGCCGTTGCGGACCGTAACGCGAACAACAAGGGGAATTTGGTGAAATAATCGACGACCGTTAAAATATATATGAAACCCCGCGATGATTTTGGTAATGGACCCACCAAGTCCACGCAAATCATTTCCCACGGTTGGGAATTCCCTACCCTTTCGGTCATAAGACCAGCTGGTTTCTCGTTCACTGGTTTCACGCTTTGGCAAATTTTACAACTCCTAACATATTTCGTAATATCTCCTCTCATTTTGGGCCAGTAATACTTCTCTGCTACCCTAGCAAAAGTCTTCTTAACGCCCATGTGTCCTGAAAGCGGAGCATCATGGCACTCGTTAAGAATCCTCGTCCTATCACCTTTTCCTAACACTAATTTCCACTCCTCGCTATTATTATGAACGACAATATGGTTCAACCTAACATGTTTATAGAGCCGCCCATTCTCGACTCGCCAAGATGGGTATTCTAACGGGCTCTTTTCTACCTGTGATTTCATTTTAATCACCCAAGGGTCCGAATCCGCCTCAGAGACACCAGCTACTTCTGGCACTCCTCGCGACAACATATCAGGAACGACATGTTCTTTGCCCTTTCGATGGATGATTTTGAAATCAAATTGTTGAAGCCGAATGGCCCAACGAGCTAATCTACCCTGCGGATCCTTAAGGTTGCTGAGCCAGACCAAGGAGTGATGATCAGTTACGACTGTAAATCGAACACCTTCGAGATACGGCCGCAACTTTTCAATCGCCCAAAGGACCGCTAAACATTCCTTTTCAGTCGTAGAGTAGTTCCTCTCATTCCTATTCAATGACCGACTTAAATAACAAATGGCTTTCTCGCCATCCTCAAACTCCTGAGATAATACGGCCCCGATACCATAGTCCGATGCGTCTGTTTGAACAACAAACGGCCTTGAAAAATCCGGACATGTTAGAATCGGTGCCGTAACCAAACATTCTTTGGCTTTCCTAAAACTCTCCTCACATTCTTTGGTCCACTCAAACTTCTTACCTTTCTTTAAGAGATCGGTAAGAGGCCTAACTAAAATCGCGAAATTTGGCACGAATCGTCGATACCAAGAAATAGTCCCTACAAAACTCCTAATTTCCTTCACGTTTTTCGGTGGAGGAATCCTAATCATGCTTTCCACTTTTTCCGGGTCAACATGAAGCCCGTTCCTATCAACTACATAACCTAGAAATTTTAAAGAAGGCCTACAAAAATTACACTTTTCCCTTCCTACTTTTAAACCTGCCTCTCCTAACCTTTTAAAAACTTCTTTTAAAATTTCTAGGTGCCTATCAAAAGAATCGGTGACGATGATAATGTCATCCAAGTACACGAAGACAAACGGTTCTAAGTCGGGACCTAAAACGTCGTCAATAAACCTTTGCCAGGTCGCTGGTGAATTATGAAGCCCAAATGGCATTCTACAGAATTGGAAAAGTCCTCGACCTGGCACAGTAAAGGCTGTGTACTTGCGCGATTCTTCTTCCATTGGAATCTGCCAGTAAGCAGATTTAATATCTAAAGAAGACAAGTACTTCGCGTTTCGAAGCTTGTCTAAAATCGCAGAAATAAAGGGGAGTGGATAAGCATCCCTATCTGTAACCTCATTCAATTTCCTATAGTCAACACAGAACCGATAACTACCGTCTTTCTTCTTAACGAGAAGAATCGGTGATGCCCAGGGACTCTTCGACTTCTCGATCACTCCAGCTTCCAACATCTCCTGAAGCTCCTGATCGATATGTTTCTGAATCGCGGGCGAAACAGGGTAATATCTTTGCTTTATCGGCTCTGCGGACGTCCTAATCTTGTGCTCAACTAAATTTGTGCACCCTAAACCTTCGGTCATTGATTTAAAAAGTCCCTCTAAAACTAATTCTAATTCCTTATTCTCAAAATCGTTCAAATCCGATTTTTCCCTAATCGCTACCATGTCTGTCATCGAGGCCAACCTCTCTTGGCTCGAAAAGTTCCACACCCCTGATCTCAAATCCGGGACTATGCCCGATAGTGCCCAAAAATCGGCACCCAATATCAATTGGTGTGGAAGATTCGGTATGACCAGACATTCTATCAAAAAGGATTTGTTTTCCACCTCCACTGGTAGAGAAACAGACCCAGCTACACCTACACCTGCTCCGTCTAGCTAACGATGTTCCCGAAACCCACCTTTTCAAATCCGCCCCACGTTGGGCGCCAATTTGTTACACTTTTTCTTACGCGATCGCGAGGGGAGGGTTAATTAAATTATTATTATTTGTTATTTAATAACAAATAAATAGAAAGAAAAAAAAAAAAAAACAAGAGGCGGCTGCGTACCGACGACGACGCAAACCACGACGAACAACACGCACGACTTGCACTCAACCGAGTACGTACACGACACAAAGAGGAGACGAAAAAGTGCAACTACAGCTCGTTGAAGCTGTAACCGCGGCAGCTCAGCTGGGATGGGTTCCTGTGGAAGAATTTTATTATCAAATGATAAACTTGATCGATTTTTTAAATCAATCAAGTCGAAACGCAAAACAAAATATTTTATTGTAAGTACAGTGGGTACGTTACAATAAAAAGTGGGCGCCAGGAATTTTTTTTTCAAACCGAAATAGAAAATTCCAAAACTATTTCAAATGAGTGAAACGATTTTAAATGAAGAACACAACAAAGTTTAATTTTAATTTTAGTTTTATTTCTTTGGGAAACCGTGGGATTGAAAATCCCTGGATTAAAACCCAAAATGTTTTCAATCAAAATTAAAATAGGTTACAAGTAAAAAAAAAACAATGAAATTAATAAGGCAAAAAGTAAAAGAAAATGGGGTTTTAACACTTTCGGATTTTAACAATACGCGACACGACAATTATTCCGAACGATATCTATATGTATATGTATATTTAATCACGAATATATATATTATATAGATATATAAATATATTTAAGTAGGTATAACAAAAAAATCTACTTATCTTTCTTTATCACGTTTTCTTCACCTCTATCTCCTTCGCTTTTTTTTTATTTATATTTCTCCTGTCAACTCCTTTATCTTCCCACCTCGAATCCTTACTCCTTTTCCTTTTTATAAAATTTTCAGATTTTCTCGAAATAAAATTTTCCTCCTTCTCGATTTTTTTTCTTCTTTCAAAATTCTCGAAAGTTATCTTTTTCAACTATTCGCTTGGTAAGCTCTCTAAAGAGTGCCTTCCAAACTATTTCCCATCTATTGTTATCCTCCCTCGTCCATTCCAATCACTCACACATTCATACAACAGACTCATTCGCTTTCGTGATTGTCGGTTACGGTCTCACGGCTTCCTGGAAGCTTAACGCTCATCAGGAAAGCCACCGTTGTTGACTCTCTCCGAAACTTTACAATCACACACACAAACACGGTTTCAACAAGTTGTTGGATGTTGGTTTCCAAAACTTGCCGAAACATAATGGCCGAGTTCAGATCCCTCCCAACTATTTTTGATTTTCGAGAAAAATGAAAATGATCAAAAAAATCGAGAAAAGATCCTCACTAGGCATTATCCTATTACTCTACTCTAACGCGCGGGATTCGAAATGGGAAAATATCAAAACTATTTCGAAGAGATGGAGGGAAGCATTTCTCTAATTGGTCGTTCACAAAAGTGATTCTTTTAAAAATTGAAATTACTACGCGATATTAAAAACCCATTTTGTACATTATTATTTAAATTAATTAACGTTAAATTTGTCTTTTAAAGAGAAGAAAGTTAAACTACGTTAATATTAAAAATCTAAATATAAAAAAATATATTTGTAGATGAGTTGTTGTTGAAGTTGTTTGGGTAAGTAAGGGTCCTCCTGACCTCTTACTTCTTCGGCTCATCCGCCGGCATTTTCGACCACGTCGAAAGGACTCGTTCTCGAACACGTACACCTGCTTTTGTTGCTTTTGCAAAAGAAAGGCTAGGTACACCTGTGGTTGATGAGACCATGGTTGCCCTCAACTTCGCCGATATTTTGCAGCCACTACCAAGAAAAAGGAAAACGGCTAAAGGCCGGTTTTTGTTGCGGTAAAATTTACCGTAACACAGTCACCTACAAACTTCAAAATTAATGCAAGACGATACCTATTTAGCTATCGTCCAAACGCTATCGTTTTGACGATATCGTTTGAACGATTATCGTCTTACGTGAAGCAAATAGAGGAAGCACTATCGTTCAAACGATATCGTCTGACGATAATCGAGTTACGGAATGACCCCCCATGTTTTTTTAATTGACAGCTGTTGGAATTTAAAGGGTGCGAAAAAAGAAATATATCTCTCTTTTGAAAAAAAAATTCAAAATATGTTAAAAACAAATGTCAAAATCTTCCCTGTGACACAATGGGGGTTTTTCTTTTTTAGTTCAGAACAGGGTATGAACTGTCAAACAAAAAATCGTGTTTCTTTTTGATTTCAGAGTGTATAACAGTTCAAGTTTGTTTGATCTCAGAGTGTATAACAGTTCAAGTTTGTTTTGAGAGCATGTTCAGAGATTGTTCTCGGCGCACTCAATGAGCTCGGTATAAAAAAAACTGAGCAAACAGATTTCATTAATGCAGAGCGCTTAGAACACGCTCGCTCCGAGGTAAGTTCAGAGTATGTTCGACAAGCTCGTGCTCTGCTCTAAAGAGGTTTTTCTTTTTTAGTTCAGAACAGGGTATGAACTGTCAAACAAAAAAATCGTGTTTCTTTTTGAGTTCAGAGTGTATAACAGTTCAAGTTTGTGTTTCTTTTTTTGTTCAGAGCATGTTCAGAGATTGTTCAGGGCGCACTAAATAAGCTCGGTATACAAAAACTGAGCAAACAGATTTCAATCCTGAACACGCTTGCTCCGAGGAAAATTCAGAGTATGTTCGACAAGCTCGTGCTCTGTTCCGTGCTCTGCTCTGAATGAAAAAAGAAAAACTCCTTAAATGAAAAAAGAAAAACTCCCAATGACAGCCACAGAGTGACGAAACACTCGCTTTTGGGGCTTTTTATGATTCACAATAATTAACAAATCAGAAACATCAAAGTCTTTATTTTGACCCAATGACGGTTTGACAAAGGTGACTGTTGGTTAAAAAAAGTTGTGAATTTATTATAACAAACAACCTCTGTTCCTAAATGAAACAAAATAAT
Source organism: Syrphus vitripennis (assembly GCA_958431115.1). Taxonomy (NCBI): domain Eukaryota; kingdom Metazoa; phylum Arthropoda; class Insecta; order Diptera; family Syrphidae; genus Syrphus; species Syrphus vitripennis. The sequence goes on along the minus strand of OY288111.1, from coordinate 4,969,395 downwards.
AAATTTAAACTGTGGAATATTTAAGAAAATATATATAAAAAAGAAAACAATTAAGAATCAAAAATTGAATTGTTTAAAAATATTTAATATTAAGTAGTAAAATGTATCGTCTAACAGCACTTAAAAACTATTATTTAAATTATTATTTTCCACATAACAAAATTATGATTTTGATTACTATTCCGACGAAGGTTGGTTGCTTGTTTTATTTTTCTTTATTAAACAGTAAAAAAAAAAACAAAAAAACGACGAGCCGTCACAAACGAAGCGCCCATAACTGCAATTTTTTAATCTTAATAATGAGTCAGTCTTTAAAAATTTTAGTCCAACGAATTCAATTTTTCTAATGTTTTTTTTAATATCATTTAGTTTTGCCAAAGGTCAATTTACTTTAGCAATAAGTAGCAACAGCAAACAACAACACCTACCGGAAAGCCAGAAAACACCCAATGCAATTCAGGATAAAAATGAAAAAATTGGTCCCAGAAGACCTGACAGTCAAGTAAGTTTTACTATATTTTTCAATTAGTTGTTAACATTTCTTAATAATATCAAATTTGTATTTAGCTATTTTTTTATCTGATATTTCAATTATATGACTAATGCCCGGTTTTATTAAAATATTAAAAATATTAAAATACTTAAATATTCATTGCATCGATAAACTTTAGAATTTTATTTATCGGTTACAGGAAACAATTTTAGTTCTAAAGGCCAAAACGAACGAATAAACTAATTAGTCATTTTCCTCCAGACAAATTTTAAAAACGAGTTTTAACAAAAATCTACCATCCTATGAAGTAGTAACACATGCATCATCATTTTCTTGTACTTTTTTGACATTGTGTTAATACTCGGAAGTATGTGTGAAAAGCCCAGTGAAGTTTTAAATCTCTCATATTGCTATCTCAATTCCACTGGTTAAAGTTTTCGATCAGTAAAAAAAAATAGATTATAAAATTTAAGAATGGTTCACAAGCGGTGAAGTAAATTAGTGCAACATGGACAAAATATGGCACTAAATATTTTAGGAGCATTTTGTAAAAATTGGTTTAATGGATTTTGGTGAATTAAGTAACAAAATCCAACATTAGCACGATTTATATTTGGTTGCAACAAATTCAACAGGCTTTTAAATTTTAAATGACGTACATAATAAACGTCTTTTCGAGACTTAAAAGCCTGTTAAAGTTTCAAAAAAGTTTGATGCAATGGGCCATTTATATTTTTAATGTGAAAATTTAAAGTCGGAGTGCATTAAAAGCCAGCTTACCATAAAAAATAATAATATAATTTTACCTTAGGAACATAAACTTCCACCTGATTACTTACATCAAAACCTTTTTGACGAAGCTGGAATCTCACCCCAAGACAGCCATCCGTTATCACTGTGCAATTCCAGCGGCTCAATTAGCTCTGGCATATCTCCGTCAGATTTTAGCCTCTCTACAGATTGTGTTGAAGAATATGTTGGCGATGAACCATTTGCAGGTAAAAAGATTTAAAAAATATAAACAAATTATTATTTTTTTTTAGATCGATATTCACCGAGTACTCGTAAGCTCAAGAGACATATAACTCAAAAAATCCTCCGTCAAGTAAATTTCCATGATCTAATGAGGGAGAATTTTTGATTCATGAATCTCTTGTTTTCATTCGGCTAAGAGAGGTAATTTCTTTGATAATTTCCAAATTAGCTCGCAAATAATTTTCTATGAAAATTTGCACGAAATTTCCTGTGAAAATAGATGACATAATATGTATATAAATTTGAGCACATCTGTGAAACAGAATCATAAATCTTATGTTTTCTATGAACCAGAGGAAATCCGGTATTAGCTCCTTTATAATCAGAAGATTTTTTTTTTAATTTGCGAAATTACTCCATTTCAGCTCTAGTGAAAACGTAGTATTAAACTCATGAGTTTTTGGTGAATACCGGCTTCAATATCTATCCGAATTCCCGAATCAGTGAGTAGCAGTATGTTGAGGCCCAAAATCCCTATCCATAAACCATAATGCAATTCAAATGCGATTCGTCAAATTTCGTTACTATTTTGCAAGAGCGAATTCAGTCGCTCGGTGCATATTTGAATTTGACAGGCAGGGACTTTTGCAAAAATGAGCCAATTTTCGTTGGCTTTTTGAAATAACCATATATCTGCTCAAAAAAGACGGACGCTATCGGGTGAAAATTAGGGATGTCATCTTGAGTTCTGTTACAAACTATCGATAATAAGATAACTAAGCACTATCCTGCTATCCATGCATAGGTGATGCCCCGAAAAATATCTGGGCAACGCGATATCAATCGAAGTGCCAAATACGTGACGCAAATGGGTGAGTTCAGTCGACGAAGGGACTGCAAGGCAAAGGCAATTTTCTTAGGGGTTTTTCTTTTTTAGTTCAGAACAGGGTATGAACTGTCAAACAAAAAATCGTGTTTCTTTTTGAGCTCAGAGTGTATAACAGTTCAAGTTTGTGTTTCTTTTTTTGTTGAGAGCATGTTCAGAGATTGTTCGGGGCGCACTCAATGAGCTCGGTATAAAAAAACTGAGCAAACAGATTTCAATCCTGAACGCCGTAAATTTTGTACTGACTGACAGATAGTGCTCGAGTGTGTTTCATAAATAATTCAGAGCGCTTAGAACGTGCTCGCTCCGAGGAAAGTTCAGAGTATGTTCGACAAGCTCGTGCTCTGTTCCGTGCTCTGCTCTGAATGAAAAAAGAAAAACTCCTCTTGTCTCTGATTGGCCAGCTGTCAAAAAGTTTCCTGCAAATTCAGGTGACTTTTGACGGGATAGTAAGGGAAGACAAATCTCCCTTCATTTCAATTGCAGTCCCTCAATTCTCCTGAACGTACCCAATAGCTCACTGAGCCGGGAATTTGGACTCTTGTCAAAAATTCAAGATGACGCCAAATTTAAACAAGCCATATACGAATTATCTTTTTTTGTTTTTCTGGTATCAAGGTCTATTCAGGGGTTCAACAATGCACTTAAACAACTCCAGTTCAAACAATATACCCAAAGGTTATTACATATCCAATGAATATCACAACAAATCATCAGCCACGAGATCTCGACGAGATATTGAAGATAAGCATACTGAATCATCTACAACGGATTCACATTCAGAATCTTCTGATGAAGCCTCAGTAACAATTAAGAATGACAAAGGAAGTAATCGAAATTGTCGAACCAAAAGAGACAAACGTTTGGGTTCCGATCGAAGAAACAAAATGAAAGAATCTCATAATTTACGAAAGATCAGACCATCATTTTCATCGGCGTGCTGTGAAAATAGTACTCAAAAATTATTAGTTAGTTCAGTCCTTAAGTCTGATTGGAAAAATGATTGCTCCAGACCATCGGTTACAGCTGCAATTGTAGCTCCTACTTCTACGACCAATTTATCAATTAAAAAACAATCATACTCACTCGACACAAAATCACCTCCACCTTTAGTTTCTGCTGTGCGAAGTTCAAAGATTCTTAATTCATACGATGAAAATGAGACTTGGGATAAACTTTCTCAGATTATGGAAACATTCGGTAATAGCACTTTGAATGGTTTGAATTCATTTTTGGATCATGATGATTTAAATCGAGGTGGAGAATATGGGAAGCTAGCTAAGCTATTGGATCAAACCGGATTGAGGCATTTGGAACGTCCATTGTACATAAACGGTTATGATAATTTAAGGTTTTTGGTAAATTAATTTTTTTACTAAATAGGATGTCGCCAAAATATAAATTGAAGTAGATTTTTAAAAATATCGATTGTTTTTACACTTGTTTACAACAAACATGTTTGTTACATTTTCCAATTCATCATCATCGGCTCGACAACCGGGGTCCGGTCCTGGCCTCCTTCAACAAGTCTCTCCACCTATCCCGGTCTTGAGCCGACGCCATCCAGTTGCGCACCTCAAGGCTTCGGGCGTCCTGGTCTACGCCATCTCTCCAGCGCAAGCATGGTCTACCACGCTGCCGTCTACCATAGAATGTACATTTTCCAATTCGCTTTGAGAATAAACTTGTTGGGCCAGCAATAACCAACATTTTTGATATACTAATTGACCTATACGGGATTTAAACGACTGGCAAAATTGTTAATATTTCTGTTAGAAAACTGGTAAAATAATGGATGGAAATTGAATCTGAATGGAAAAATGCCAATAGAGAATTAGCAGGTAAATTACACGACTGGCAAATTTTGACAAACGAAAAGGATAAAAAATATTTGAAAATGCTTTTTCTTTCCGCCAGTTTTTGACAATCAAAATTTTCCAAAGTAATCTCAACTTGGCAGTCTTGTAAATTCGGTTTTAATTTCTTATCAAAATTGGTATAATTTCAAAAATGGTGTACTTTTTATACAGATTATTAATGGCAACTTTAGGTCGGTATTCACTGAACACTCATAACTCGAAATGTCCTGTATCAGTTCATGAAAATCAAATTTGTATGATCTAATGAAGGAGCGTTTTTTGAGTTGAGAGTGTTCGGTGAATTCCCGCCTTAATGCCGCATTTCCTCTGCCAGTTTTGTCTGGTACTGACAATCTGAAAGATTAGCGCTCTCTCTCTCTCGAGAAAAAAAATGTTCTCGTCTTGCAATTGCGTTAGAGATTTTTTAGACTTTCTGTCTGTGAAATGCAATTTATTAATGACATTTTTATGAAAAAAGTCAGAACTAAGAATAGGGGTATTCATGCAAAGAGATAATTTTCTACTTTGCAGAAAGATATAATTTTCCGCTAGACGTTTGAGCACCCCATAAAAATTCTTGCATAAATGTGAGAAATAATCAGCTTTCTCAACTAAACCTCACACATTACTTCTCAGCCTCATTTAAAAACGCAATATAGAGTCTACATAAAGTTATGTACTTATGTACTTTTAATGCCTCTAAAGTCTAAACGCGAAAATGTTATTTATGCAATGTTACATAGAGCCATAATAAGCTAAACGCGTTTAGGGGTTGAATAAAGCCTACATAAGGAAATTATAGTGATGAAACGTCATTTTGATTTATGTCCATAATTTGTTTTGAATACTTGAAATTAAAACATAATAAAAATGCCCTTCCAATTTACCTCATCTTTAAATGATTTAAATGCTTTTAATCGAGTTATATAAAAAAAATAAGTAAGAAGAAACATTGCCCATAATTTTTTGTTTTAACCTATTGCATTGTATATGAAATCTATTGGCACTTGGTAACACGGCACCTGGTAGTCAACGCGTGAACCCTGAATTGAAGATAGATTTTTTTCGATTTGACGTTCAATGTATTTCCCATAAGAAAAAACCAAAAAAGGGTTCGAAAAACATTAATTTTACTAATAGAATTCATATAAACAGGTATAAATATTATGATTGTAAAAGCATAATAAAATGTGTTTATTTGCAAATCAGGTGAAAAATATATAAAAAAAAATAAACAATCCTGTGTAATTTGCCCTCAAAAACTTTAAACAAATCATATGTTTTTTTTTTTATTTTTACATTTTTTTGATTGTTTCTTTATTTATTTATATTGCCTATCGCACTAATTGTTATTGTTTATCACGAATATGTGTTTTGTTTATCAACTAGAGGTGTAAAATTCGATTTTGGGAGTCGAAAATTGGTGGTAGGGGCAAGAGGAGACGATTTTTTGGATTATTGCATCCAAAAAATATCAATAAATATCAATTAAAACCTCCTCCGCAAAAAAAGAGTAAGGGTTGCCGGCACACTTTAGATGTCGCCCCATTCGACTTCCATCATGGGAATTAAATTAAAATTAAATTAATTACCTGTATTAACAGTCATGACAAATGACAATTTTAATGCACTATGTAAAAAAAAAACTGATTGAACAAAGGTTTTTTGATAAAAATGCATTTATTTGTTTTCCTGATGAACTTGCATCAGGAAAATAAACAAATGCTTTTTTATCAAAAATCCTACGTTCAATAAATTTTTTTTTTACATAGTGCATTAAAATTGTCATTTGTCATCGATTACTTCAGCTTATGTGTTTCAAATCGATCGAGAACTTACTAAATAATCCATCAGAAAAATTTTCCTGATCCATTTTCCTGTTCGCTATAACTCGCCCCTTACAGAAGATAACCTAGATAAAAAGCAAGATCCCAAATTGTTGTTGTATTACATGTTAAAAAATAACCTAGAACCGGATTAGAAAACCTGTACAGGTTATTTGTGATAATAAAACGCGGCTAATAATAATAATAATAATTTGTTGGTTCCTGTTTCTGTTTATAAACAAGTGCGCCCTCAAACGACCACAGAACAAAGCTGTGTGGAACGTGCTGATGAGAATACTATAGATTTCATATGCAATGTCTATGTAACGAAATAAGAGAACAAGTGAACTATAGAGCTTTTTAAAAAAGAATATAAATCTGTCTCTTTTGAAAAAATCACAATAAGCTACAAACAAACTTTAAAGCCCTCACCTTGGCACAATGACAGCGACGAAACGCTGGCTATTGGGTTTTTTTACAATTCACAATAAGGAAATTCCAATGATAGGCTTGTAAGGTCTCTATTCAAATTTTTTTTTGACTATTCCAAAGTTACAGCGGCTGGTTGCACCAAACGCCCTTAAACATTTAAATGACGTTTGTTCCATACAAAATACTTCATTTTAAAATTTAAAAGCCTTGCAAGTATTAGTGCAACCGAAGATAAGTTTTTTAAGAATCTACTCAATTTATTGATTATTGGTCCATCTTGTTGTATAAGAGTAAAAAAATAATATGTAGGTATTTAAATAAAATAATAACTTGTATATTAATTTCAGAATGGAATTATTGATGAAAAAGATCTATCCGTAATCAATATCTCTAGCGAAGATTCGCAGAAATTATTAAAATTTATTAAAACTCTACCTTGTGCTCATTTTATGCCGCTACCTATCGATGCAAGCTTAGATCAATGGCTTAAAAGTATTCAGCTTAGTGAATATAGTGAACATTTTAAGTGAGTTTAATCATTTTCCCTATATATAATTTTTTATGTAATATGCAAATCCGATATAATTTTTGTCAATAGAAAACATTTGTACAACAGTTTGAAAAGTGTGTGTGGCGTTTGGGAAATTGAACTGCAAACTGTTCTTGAGATAAATAAAATTGGTCATCGAAAACGCATTTTGCATTCTGTTGCTCAAATTCGCCAAATTGGTGATGGTAAAAACTCATGTGATAATATATCCAATAAAACCACGTGCACTGCAGCAAAGGAAAATAATCAGAAAGGAACTTTAGGTCATAATAAGAAACACAGGTAAATATGATTTAAAAATGTTATATTATTTTACCTAAAATGTTATGAAATTTCTTGTAAATGCATTCAATTTTATTTTATACAGTTAAACTGTTTTAAACCACTGTGATCAGATTCATAACAAAAATAATCTTCCAATTTAGTAGGTATAAATACGTTAGCCAGTTATCATATAGAGAAATCAGTGAGCTGACCACGGTGAATGCCATCATGGAGTGAGAAAAACTGTCATACATTTAGGGAACCATCCATTAAAGAGATCGGTGGTTAATTCCTGTTTGTAAAAGTATATGTGTACAAGAAAGCTCTGCACGATTTGAAAAAAAAAAAAAGCCATTGGCAATTTGGAAGTGATGCCCTTCAAAGAAGAATTTTTTAATAGTTGTTTTTTTTTTGTTTGTTTATGTTTGACGAAAAGAAAAATCTCTGGGTTTAAGGACGCCATGACAGAAGAAAAATTGATGAAATTATCGCTTGTAGGTTGTAGCCCATCTCTTGCCGTGGTTAAGCTAAGCCCCGAGAATTCTCTGGGTTTAGCTAAACAGCCCCAGGGAGTTAGTTGTTGTTGGATTCAACATGCGAATTGCTTACCCGCGTTCACTCGAGTTTAAGAAAAAAAAAAACAACTAATATTAAATATTCAGACCGTAGACAATATTTTGTTTTTTATTCAATTCATGAAATAACTATGCTTATAATTGTTTAATGTAAAATAAAAATCTGAGCATCTGTAGATGTTTTAACAGTTGGATGACATTTCAAAAGCACACTGGAGCGTGTAACATCAAACAGACAAATTATTGTTTTAAATAAATTGACTTGTTATTATAGCACTTCCAAAAAAAAAAAAATGTACTGAAAATTCGGATATTGTAACATCCCAAATACCAGAAAAAAGAAGATACTAAAAAATTAATAAATTAACTTAAATGTTTAATACATTACTTCTATTACATTTTCATAAAGACCCGCGCCTAAACCACCGATTAAAAGCTTAGAAATTCGTGCACCATCAGAACTGCTAATTGGTTTACCTCATAATCTTCAAATAAAATGGCCACATTCAACAAGCTCCCTTATATCAAAAACCTTAAAGTACGAAGTTTGTGTAAGAACCAAAAAAAATATAAATATTGTATTTTTAAATCTCACATTTTTTCATATTTAACTTTGTATGATATGTATAGTACCTTGGCTCAACTGTTGTAAAGGAACTCAGAGGAACCGAAACAACTCGCAAATCAATACAAAAGCTTAAGCGTGTTGGCCAGATGACTAATTTAGATGGATCAACTGAAAAACAATCGATAGTCCAATTATCGATATCCTATCGAGGTGTTGAATTTATTGATTTTGCAAAAAGTGTAAGTTAATTAGATTTTTTTTCTTTAAAGTCGAAAACAAACAAAAATGTTTTTTAATATACCCTCTAAAGGAAACAATTTGCGAACATGAAATTCGTAATATAAACTGTGCATGTCAAGATGCAGATGATATGCGTCACTTTGCATACATAACCAAGGATAATTGTTTGAATTTACACTATTGTCATGTTTTTAATGTCGATAATATGGTAAAAACTTATAAATTAATGATTTAATTACCCTATCATAGTTCTTCGTTCTTCAGAAAATGTTCGTTTTGTTATGCAGAAAAATCAAGCTTACGATCAGTTTGTCAGAAGTTCTGGTTAAGTTTAAAACTCAAACCATGATTTTTCTTTATATAATTTCAGTTAACATGATAATTTGAGCAAACACGAATTTTTTTTTTGATTTTTGACCCATGAATAATTAACCTGAGAATTAGGTTAAAAGAATTATAGTTCTTTTTTATTAAAAGGGCAACATATCTGCAATAAATATGCTTAAAACAAAAGTAGTTTTAGCAGATTTCAGCTCTCAATGATTTATGTCTATACTGTGAACGAAAACTATGATACGGTATTTTTGATTTTATAAAAAAGATAGTCATATAACCCCTATTTTTTTCAGCATTTGGCCTTGGAAATAATTTTGACGTTAGCTGAATCTTTTGAAGTTGCATACCAGATGGCACTGAGAAGTACACCAGTTCCCAAAATTGCAGAGCAATTAAAGACGTCGACAATGACAGAACTTATTTATCAACAATAAATTATTTAAAAATGTAAAAATTGAGATTGTAAAAATCTAAGCTGTTGAGAAAACATTCATTGTTCCCAATATTTGTATTCAAATTTTGCAAGGTGTTCCCTTAAAAACGGATTTTCTTAAGAAGGCTTATAGTAAAATTCAGGTCCTTTCTATGAGCTGAAAGTATAAGGCGTATTTCAAGCATAGCACATTAGAAGATATGTAAACTTTTTCATTCAATGTATTTTCATTTTCCTTTATATTTTTAAAAATTACAACTAAGTCAGTGAATTTCATCATATTTTTCATAAGCAATAGATACCCTACCATTTGTTCCAAAAAAGGGGTAGATAACAAAAACATAAAATTGTTCTTTTTTTGGAAACATTTGATAATCTCTGGCATAAAAAAAATATTTTGGCCATAATTTTTAATGTCATAACGTGCATGTAATAACTATTAAATCGTGGGAGAAGAAATATATTTTGGTTACACTTATGGTACGTTTTCACCTACCACCAAAAACCTAGGTTTTATATACAATCCTGATTTAAGTGATTCTGAAATCTGAAGAAGGCCAAACCACTCTCTTTCTCTGTTGAAAACACCTCGAAATTAATTTTAATCTACTCTTTTAAATCCATATCATGTTTAAGTGGAAACGTAATATTATAATAACCAAACGTTTTTGGGACTTATAAAATTAGGCGTCTTCAGAAATATGATAGATTAAATATTGCAGGGTTCAGAGAACAAAAAAAATTATGCACGTATTATGTAACTGTCAAATTGTGTTTGCTAATTCTTATAGCTTATCATTTTTTCATCCAATTTTCTTCAAGTATAAACAAAAAAAAAAGAAATATTTTATGTCTTACTTTTTTTATCGTTTTGAATGTGCCATTCCATATCTCTCCAATTGCCCAAAATTTCACCAAAAATTAATTAAATATAAAAAAATATATAATCCGGAATGTAATGGATGGGTTGAATAGAGAAACAAAACTAGAATAAAAAGAATGGCAACCAGCCCTTCGGTGAAATGTCAAGACAATATGAATCAAAAAATGTTTTCGTTTTGCATAAATATTTATTCTCAAATTGGAAAATGGATGAAAATGCGTATTAAATGAATTAGACTTCTTATGTAAAGCGTTTTTTAAATTTTTTATTTTGCAAACATTTCATACGATAAGACTTTGTTAAATTCTCTATGATTGTTTCATCTGTTTTGCGGCCAAACAGGTTAGCTGTTCTTAATTTTTGTATTCAAGTCCAACAATCCACAGTTTTTGATTTTCTGGAAAAATCTTGAAATTTGTGGTGTTTTTTTGTCGTGAAGCCTTATCCGTGGGAAGTAGCAAACTTGAGATTCATATTTAGCGCCCCTAATACTTAAACGACTGAGAAAAAACTCCGGTATTATTTCCTGAAACAGTCACTTTATGAAACGCTATAAAATACAAAAATAAATACAAATTAAAGGTTAGGGTGCTAAAAAACTTATTATTTTTTTTGAAATAACCAGAAATAAGTAGTTGTAAATTACAAAAAAAAAAGAAATTAAAATTGTTAAAAACATTTTGTAAAGTTAAAAAAAAACATTAACCAATAAATTTAAAAATTCAAAAAATGCGAATTTTCAACATATATAATATTTATTAAAAAAAAAAACATAATACACAAAAAATTCTAAATTAAAGGGAACTATTAAACAAATAAATATGTATAAACTATTGCGCTATTAAAAATAAATCTTATAGTTATGAGAACATACATCATAGGGGCATTCATGCAAACTGGATAAATGGTATATGGTATACCAGGCACATTTTATGAATGTCCCTTTTAACTTACTTGCGTAAAAAATTTTATGTGTAAATGTTGTAAACATAGTAAATTTTCATATAATCTACAGCTAATTTAGACACATTACATCACTTAGACACTTCTATTATGACCTTATACAATTGAATGAATACCCCTTGTAATTAAATATTATCAAATTAGTTGATGGTGATACTTGTGCTCGATACTATGTTAAGTATTTCTTTAAATCCAAAAAAAAAAGTTAAAAATAATTAATTCAAATAAATTCCTATTTAAAGCTGTAAGTAAACAAAACGAGGACATATTATTATACTATGTTGTTATGTGGTTGTTATATTGTTGTTAGTAAAAAAATTAAATATTGAAATCTATGGCAAATATTTAATTGAGCCTTCTTGAATTTAGCAAATTAAAAATTGATAGTTGAAAAAGTTGAATTTTATTTTTAAAAAATAACCTTTTTAAGGACGGCAACCACAACAAATGAAAGTTAGTATGCATACCTGCTAACTTCTAGTAATTTCTAAAAATGTAGAGCTAACTTCACGGACGTCAGCTTTTTCAGGACTGAGTCTCTGCCGTTTAAAATGGGCTTTCCAGAAATGCTATGGAACTCTTAATATTATTTGTTAATTTGTTAATTGTAGCTTTTTTGTAGTAAATTAGTTGTGGAAAAAAATTGTAGCGTCGCTACATGTAATCAATTTAAGCTTGGGGCTTTAAAATTAGTTGTGAAATAAAAAAAAATACAAATATTTTTTTCCCTATTTTTTTGTGAAAACGGCCAAAAGCTTAATTTAAAAATCCAATTTTTTTTTTTAATTTTTTGAAAAAATTAAACACGTACTCGTAGTAGTGCTAACTTCACGTTTTGAAAACAGGCATTAGGAAGCCATGGTATAAGGAATACAAGGTTTTTCTTCAGATTCAGATTTTCTTTATTGAGTCTTGTTTAAAATTTACAGAGTTAATTCTAATACTATTTGACATAACAATCGCGGCTATAATGTGTTGCCTGCGAAATCAGTTTTAAAAGAATGCCTCGTGGCTGTCATTTATTTTAATTTATGTTTCGATTGCTCTAGCTCATCAGCATTTATATTGCTTTTTTTTGACGATTTGTCGTTGCAAGAAACCGTAATGTAGCAGAAAGTCTTTCATTCGGTGAAATACAATCCCTGAGCTTGGTATTTTGTCGTTCGATGTAAGGTCGTACTTTGGCCAACAGTTCTTCGTATGTTGCAGCGTCCATCCTGAGGTAATTTTTGTAGTCATCGGGGAAGTCAATTTCAATTCGTCCAGTAAATTGAAAGACGAATATTACGGGCCATGTTTACCCAGACTTTTTTTCTTTTATTTATTTGCTTTTTTTCTTCTTCTTCCATTTCCAAAATTTCATCGACTACGAGAGCTGCAACCAACACGTCTGCCATGGTCATTGTATATAAAACTTATAGTACTATCATCACGATGATTTTTGAGTTGTGTGCTGTGGTCGTCTGAGGGCGCACTTGTATACACACAGAAACTCTTTGTATATTAAAACTATAGTAGGTACTATCATGACGAGTTTTTTTTAGGGTTGCGCGGACCCTTGTGGTGGCGCTGCAAAATTTGAAGTGTAAAATTCGATTTGGGGAGTCTTTAAGCGTCGAATATTGGTGGTAGGGGCAAGAGGAGACTATTTTTTGGATTATTACATCCAAAAAATATCAATAAATATCATTTAAAACCTCCATAATGTCAACGGCAACACTGGGGTCGGGCTAGACTTCCCTCTTACCTAGGATGGAAGTTGACGGACAGTATCAGCCGAGCCTTCACGACGAATAGGTCGTCTTTATCTTGTAATAATTCAATGTCGTGTTGTAATAATTAACACATTCGGAATATAAAGTTTTATATTAAATAATACATTATTCGGTCTTTACTTTCTGACAAATCAGAAGCGGGATAAACCTAACCTATAAAGTCGCTAAAAGAAACAAAAAAAAAAAACGTCGCTGAAAATTAAATGTGCAACGCATAGCATATAACGAGACCGCTACAAAAAGTTGTGCAACGTTAAGCACATAACGAACGACGCCCGTTACAAAAAAAAATAAGTTGTGCAACGTTAAGCACATAACGAACCACGCGGCGTCCGTTACGAAGAAACATATATACGTGCAACGTCTAGCACATAACGTTACAATGATATATATGTACAACGTCTGGCACATAACGAACGACGTTCGTTACCAAGAAATATATATGTGCAACGTCTAGCACATAACGAACGGCACACCGAAAATATATAAGTACCTACTTGTGTGCAAGGTCTAGCACATAACACTGTACAAATAGAACGAAATACATGTGCAACGTCTAGCACATAAACGACACTCATATAAAGAACGCGGACATATCGAACGAAACGAAAACGAAAGAGACGAGTATATGTCTAATATTATCTATTTTTCTCCCGAGAAGCTAATTTCAAAAAAGTGACATTTCATTTTCATTACGAAAAGTTTTTTCTATTAAAATGATTAAATTAGAAGTACTTAAAGTAAATCAATTAAATAAACTTTTAAAAAGTCACGATTTACCGATCGTAGGTAATAAAACACAGAAAATCTCGAAGTTGGTAGAGGTGCTAGCAACGGACGAGGTGGATGCAGAGGAATTGTACTTCGAAGAAGAGGAGACGGAACTATGGCAAGCTGGTATGGACGATCCACGCAACATAGTGGCGAGTCTAGCAAAAACGGTGGACGAAATTTCGGTGAACCTAAGTATGACACCGCCAACGATCGTCACACAAAACGTGCCGGGCCCCGCCGCTGCCGCCACCATCTCCACACCGAGTGAAAGTACAGTACCTCCAGCACCACAAGTACAATACCCAACGGGATCTCGGAATATAATCGGCGCTCTTCCAGACTTTGATCCAATAAAACGAACACTCACATCGAAGCAGTTCGTCCAAAAGGTCGAACAACTGCAGGAGCTGTATCCATGGAGCAACGGAATGATTTTGTTTGCCGCTCAACAAAAGCTCAAAGGCATCGCAAAAGATTGGTTGGATGCGCAACCTGTTTTTCAGACATGGTCATTGTATATAAATTTGCATAGTACTCTCATGAACACGTTCCACACGTCGGCCACCTAGCGATCACACCCCTAACTAATTTTCTGGTTGCTGTTTCTGTGTATATACAAGTGCGCCCTCAGACGACCACACCCCACAACACAAAAACCATCGTGATGATAGTACTATAAGTTTTATATACAATGGACATGGTCCGAGTTTATTGTCGAGCTCATGAAAGATTTTCCATGCAAGGCGAACGCAGCTGATATACATCGAGAATTAATGACGCGCAAGCGCAGGCAAAACGAATCGTGGACAGAATACTACTACGTAATGCTCACTATCGGGAGACGAGGTAAGTTGGATGATTTTTCCATAAATTCATATACCATTAATGGCTTAAATGATTCCACAATTACACGAACTTTACTCTCTCTCAACTTGCAAACATGCAATGAGATCCTGAATTCACTTGAGAATATGTCATCAACGCCAGCAGTGCCTGCTCGTACCACAATATCATTCTCATCGGAAACGAAAGAAAAGGATACTGATTCTGACCGCATCACTAATACCCGAGGAAATTTTAAATGCTTTAATTGCAACGAGCTGGGACACATCGCATCTAAATGCCCTCGACCTCAACGAAAGTCACGGTGTACCACCTGTTGTAAAGTAGGTCATGATGCGAAAGATTGCCGTTCTAAAAAGCCCACGGTAGCTAAAGTTGAGCAGAGTTTTCAGACGGATGCAGTTCCAGCACCAGTCACAAAAGAAGTTTCGTTGTATGGTCAGTCGTATGATGCATTTGTCGACACTGGTAGCGACAATTCATTAATTAGTGAATCCTCTGTTCTGAAGGAGGTCTTAAAAAAGAAATCTGGAAAATTGTTGAAGGGATTCGGCGGATCAGTAGTTGAGTCAACAGATGCCATTGATGTCGTCGTGATTATAGACGAGAACGAAATCTCTGCAGAGCTAAACATCGTACCTGATCAGTTCTTACCACAGGCCATCTTGTGTCGAAAGAATCAACGCTTGATTTTCGAAGCAGGTGTACTGCAGATGCGGACAAGCTCATCGAATAAGTTCAACCTGGGTGATCAACTCGATGCTACCCAACCACATTCGGTATTAAATCTTCTCAACAGACACGATGATTGTTTTGCCGAAGACGTGTCTCGTATTGGACGCTGTAAGAAAACATGCATGGAGATTAACGTGACGACCGACAAGCCGATCATAGTTAAGCGTTATCAAGTTCCTTTCGCTCAAAGACAAAAGTTGTTTCAGATTGTGGACGACTTACTCCAACACGGTATTATCCGCCCAAGCGTTTCGCCACATGCAGCCTCAATAGTTCTGGTGAACAAGGCAAATGGAGAGCTGCGGATGTGCGTCGACTACCGCGCTCTGAGTTCGGCCACAGTCAAGAAACAATTTCTTACCCCCACCGTAGAGGAGCCACTCTCGACATGACATCCGGTTATTACCAAATCCCACTTAAGGAGGAATCAAAACAATTCACGGCTTTTCTAACGCCAGACGGTTTATATGAGCATAATGTCATGCCTTTCGGGTTAATAAATGCTTCGATGTATTTTCAAGAGATGATGGCAGAAGTCATACGGCCGTTAACTCACTGGAAATATAGTGAGCTACGTAGACGAAGTTATCATTGCGACCCGCACGGTTGATGAAGGAATCGTCGTCTTAAAAGAATTCCTGGGAGCCGTAAAAGAAGCTGGATTAACGTTGAAGCCATCAAAGTGTTTCTTCATGGCAGAAAGGGTGCACTTTCTCGGTCACGTAGTAAGTTGCGAAGGTGTACGGCCAAGGGAAAGCAAAACAAAATGTATCGAGGAGTTTCCAACGCCAAGTAACGTTACAGAGGTAAGACGTTTTCTAGGCATTACTGGTTTCTTCCGGAAATTTATTGACAGTTATAGTCGAGTGGCTTTCCCGCTTTTTAGTCTGTTAAAAAACGGTGTAGATTTTCATTGGCAAGTCGAACAGGAAGAGGCATTTAAAAAGTTAAAGGTTGCACTCACCGTTAAACCTGTTCTCACATTGTTCGATGTGGCCAAGGAGCACGAGGTACATACGGATGCCAGCGCCGCAGGTTTGGCAGGAATCCTACTTCAGCTTGATGGTGGTGACATGAAGCCGGTCTCATACTACAGTAGACGATGTAGTGATACAGAACGAACTTATGCAAGTCATGAACTTGAAGCCCTCGCCATCGTGGAAACATTAGAAAGATTTCGAGTCTATCTACTAGGCACTCGTTTCCGTGTGATCACAGATTGCAACGCCATCGCAACGACAAAAGCAACTACTCCATTACCATCCCGGATTGCTAGGTGGTGGTTAGGTCTTCAAGAGTTTGATTTTGAGTGCATACATCGATCCGGAGAGAGGATGCTTCATGTTGATGGAATGAGCAGAGTTCCCGTCTTGCCACCAAAAGAAGTGACTACGGTAGCAGAAGAAGTCTTTAGGATATCCGAGGTAAGCGACGTCGACGACTGGATTTTCGCCATGCAGATGCAGGACGCTCAACTCAAGGACATCGTATCGATACTCAATGATAAGTGTCATGTGAATTCATCGTTGAAGAAGCAGACAGAGTTGGACTACGTGTAGTGTAATGAAAGCATTCTTTCATTTCATTAACGTAAAATCATTTCTCAAACGTAAACAAAGCCACATGTAGTATTCGATCGACACAATTGAAATAGTAAATTTCATTGATATTCGAAACTATAAAGTTTAATATCAAATTTATTTTTTTGTTTCTTTTTACCAAACGAAACTGAGTGTTGTGCTCAGGGCATTGCCACCACTTGGGTGACTATGCACATGAAGTGTCGTAGAAGTATTTTGTTACACTATGTTCCAGATTCATAATTTCATTGAGTCATAATTATTAGACTGCCCTAACATATTGTATATATTAAAAATAGAATGCTGATGCAGCACAAAAGTATTTGTAAGATAGTTCTTAAGCATAAGTGGGGATAACCCATTGATTTTAAGTAGTATAAATAGCGGTGGAATATTGGATAATAAAAAGAGTTCTAAAACTACCAACATACCTAAAACTTTAATTTTATAATTGCGGCTCATTAGCCAAATTATATAGCGAGCTGCGCTTTATCTAGCAAACATAGGGCATTCCCAGTAGAACCACCACATGGCGATCCTGCCAAACTGTTAGGTATACAAAAAAAATATATATTTTGTTTTACCACCAGTAGCGGACCATAAACAAATGAACTACAACGAGCAACAACTCGATGAGCTTTTTGAAGAGCTGAACACACCAAGAAGATCATCGGTCGAGGTCGAGGAATATACACCTCTGACAGAGGACTCACTAAAGTTTACACCACCTGTGTATATACCCACTCCCAAAACAGCGGGGCCGCAACCCCTGACGATTGAAGAATACCTAAGAAGAAATAAAAAGACATCTGCAACACAAATCTCCAAAACCCCTGTAAAAACCAGAAGACCGAGAGCCGGCAAAGCGGTAAAGGAACGACAACGAAAAGCTGAACTCCACAGAATAATCGCAATTACAATTGACAAGACTTTAAAGAATGAATTGATTTGTGAACTACAAAAATGGGACAGCCGCAGTCAAAGGAAGTAATTAATAACAACCTGAATAGCAGTCAAACCAACCAAATTTTTAACAGCAGCAACATAAATATATACACTTTTTTATAATAATAATTCTGTTATTTGCAAAAATACACTCTTATTATAAAAAGTATGTTAGAAAACAAGTCTTGAGAAATAGACTTAACCATGTTTAAACAAAATGTTTGAAGATAAAATATATATAAATTGATAAAAAAAAAAAAAAAAAACTATTAATTTCCTTTCAATGGATAAAATAGAAGAATTAAAAAGTATATTGAAAAATTTAAAGAAAAGCCCAGGTAGACAATACTCAGAAGAGTACATTTCAAATACAAAAAAAGAAGTAGAAGATATTTGGAACATAATTTTAATAACTTGTAAAAAAGATGAAGTAAAAGAGATACAAATTTTATACTTAGAAATAAGAAATAAAATAACAGAACTATTAATACCAAAACTAGAAAAGTCAATTTCAAAAGAAATGGCAAAATTTGAAATATTGGTAGCTACAAAGCTAATACCAGAATTCAATGGTGATTCAAAAAATTTATCAAATTTTTTAGGACTAATTGAGTTTTATACTGATACATTAGGTGAGGAATTAGAAAAGAAAAATTAATCAAATTTGTAATAGCAACAAAAGTAATTGACAAAGTGAGAAACAGGCTTCTTACATTAAAAAATCAACCACAACTTTTTCCTGATCTTAAAAAGGCTTTAACAGAAATTTACAAACCAAAAACAAATCCATTGAAAATACATAGTGAGTTAGCAAGATCACACCAAGGAACTCAAGAAGTAAATAGATTTGCTGAAAGAATAGAATTACTGATAGGTCAATTAAATGAGATACAAATAGCTGAACAAGGTGAATCAAATAGAAAAGTTATAATAAATTTAAATGATCAGTTAGGACCAAATGCTTTTAAAAACGGATTGAACGAAGCTACAAGACATGTCATACAAGCATCTAGAATTACGACATTCAATGAAGCTATAAAGATAGCTACTGAAGTTGAAGTTTCATCGCGACAAAACAATGTCATGCAATTTAGAACAAATTTTAGAGGTAGACAGCAATATAACAATTCTTACCCTAGATTCAATAACAATAATAGATACAATAAAGATAGACAATACAATAACAATATTTATAGCAATAGCTATGAAAGAAATAACAGTTATAATAGAGGTAGTGCTAGAGGTAGAGGTACTGCAAGAGGATACCATAATAACACTAGGTCGGAAAACATAAGTATCCCCGGTCAGCAGAATCGGGGGAATCAAAGAAGGTTTTAAATTTCTATGGGGAATATGACACAAATTTCGTAAGCATAAGAATAAAACATTTAAACAAAACTTTCAAATTTTTAATTGACAAGGGTGCAGATATTTCTGTCTGTAAAAAATATCTGGCGAAAGAATTAAATGAAAATTCGGCATGTCAAATAAACGGCATTACAAACAAAATAATATTTTCTAGGGGTGTATCAAATCTAGAACTCATAATAGGAGAAGCTAATGTAGAACATCAATTTCACGTTGTCAATGACGAAATAAATAAAACTACCGATGCAATACTAGGAAGAGATTTTCTTAAAGCTTATAACTGTAAAATAGACTATGAAACTTGTGTGCTTGTAGTATTAGTACAAGATGAAGAAATAATACTACCATTAAATATGACAATGAAGAATTTAGGAAAATTAACAATTCCACCAAGAACAGAAATAGTAAAAAGTATCAAACTAGATTTGAATGAAGATAGTGTTCTCATCGGGAATGAAATCAAAAAGGGAATTTTCTTAGCCAATTCAATATTGCCTGCAAAAGGGATAAAGCATATCAAGATACTGAATACTACATATAAAGAGGAAACAATAGAAAATTCCATGATAGGAATAGAACCCTTGAGCAAATATAGAATATTATCGAATAATACAAGATTTAAAGACAAGCAAAAATTTAAAAACTTAATAGAGAAAATTCAAATAGACAACTTAGATAAATCTTCTGCTCACACTATACTAAGTATTTGTGAAGAATTTCAGAATGTCTTCCATGATGTTGATGAAAAACTAACAACAAACAATTTCTACGAACAAAACATCGCATTAACTGACAAAAATCCAGTATACATAAAAAACTATAGACTACCAAACACGCAATTAGACGAAATACAAAAGCAAGTATCTGATTTATTAAAAAATGACATAATAGAAGAGTCTGTTAGTCTGTTAAATGAGGACAAATGTCTAGACATAATATTATTTGAACCTCCAAAGCAGATAATAGATGAGAAAGAAATGCACAAATTGATAGAAGAATATCATAATTCCAAAATAGGAGGACATTGCGGTACCAGAAGATGCGTCAATAAGTTAAAACAAAGATATGTTTGGAAGAATATGAATAAAATGGTTAAGAAATTTGTTAACAATTGCAAAACATGCAATGAAACAAAGATAACAAGATACACAAAAGAAAATATTGTAATTACAGATACACCCAGTTCGTCATTTGAAACAATAACAATTGATACTGTAGGACCACTTAGACCATCAAATGGTTATAGATATATATTAACGGTACAATGTGATTTAACGAAATTTGTAGAAGCATTCCCGATAGAAACTAAAGAAGCGAATACTGTAGCAAAAGCAATAGTAGAAAAATTTATTCTTAAATATGGATGCTTTAAGAAACTTAAAACAGATAAAGGAACAGAATTTACTAATAAATTGCTGAAGAATATTTGTACACTTTTAAAGATAGAAAAGATAGTTTCCACACCTTTTCACCATGAAACAATGGGATCAATAGAAAGAAATCATAGGGTATTTAATGAATATATTATGAGCGTAGGGAATAAAAATAACTGGGAAGAATGGTTACCATATTAAACTTATTGTTATAACTCTACACCACACAGTAGCACTTTATATTCACCATTTGAACTTGTATTTGGAAAATTATGTGCACTTCCATGTGAAGTAATAGAAAATAAAGATACAATTTATAATATTGACAATTACTTGAATGAATTGAAATGCAAATTAAGACATGCTCATGAACAAGCAAAAAATCACTTAATTGAAGACAAACATAAAAGACAAAATTCTCAGAAAAATGTAAACAAATCAAACTTTACCGTAGGAGATTATGTATATTTAAAAAATCAAAACACAAGAAAATTCGATAAACCTTTTAGAGGACCATATAAAATTATATCTCAAAACAGTGTAAATAGTACTATTTTATTAGATGATAAGAAATATGAAATACATAATAATAACTTAATTAAAGCAAGAAATACATAAACTCACAAAAAAGTCAAATGATATTTATTTAAATTTTAGAAATGTAAACAAATGTCATTTTTTCAAAGGGGAAGGATGTAGTGTTTCATTACACTACATTCTTTCATTCTTTCATTTCATTAACGTAAAATCATTTCTCATTTCTCAAACGTAAACAAAGCCACATGTAGTATTCGATCGACACAATTGAAATAGTAAATTTCATTGATATTCGAAACTATAAAGTTTAATATCAAATTTATTTTTTTGTTTCTTTTTACCAAACGAAACTGAGTGTTGTGCTCAGGGCATTGCCACCACTTGGGTGACTATGCACATGAAGTGTCGTAGAAGTATTTTGTTACACTATGTTCCAGATTCATAATTTCATTGAGTCATAATTATTAGACTGCCCTAACATATTGTATATATTAAAAATAGAATGCTGATGCAGCACAAAAGTATTTGTAAGATAGTTCTTAAGCATAAGTGGGGATAACCCATTGATTTTAAGTAGTATAAATAGCGGTGGAATATTGGATAGTAAAAAGAGTTCTAAAACTACCAACATACCTAAAACTTTAATTTTATAATTGCGGCTCATTAGCCAAATTATATAGCGAGCTGCGCTTTATCTAGCAAACATAGGGCATTCCCAGTAGAACCACCACATACGTTTTGGATAAAGGACGGTTGTTCAGAAAAGTGGACGGCTAGAAGAAGCTAGTCATACCTCAGCTTGTTAGATGGCGCATTGCAAAGGCATGTCATGACGATGTTGGACACTGCGGATTAGAGAAGACGATCGAAAGGACAAAAAGAGATTTTTGGTTCCCAAGGGTAAGACGTTACATGAAGTCTTACATTGCTGCATGCCCTGAATGCTGTCTTAATAAAGTTAAGGGTGGTAAAACCGAAAGTCAGTTACACGTGATGGAAGTGTTACCTGTTCCGTTTAGGTGCCTAAACATAGACCACCTGGGTCCATTCCCTAAAAGTAAGAAAGGTAATGTCCACGTAATTGTTTTAGTTTGTTCTTTCAGCAAATTTACCATCTTGAGGGCTGTGAGAAGCACAAAGGCGACACCAGTTTAAACCATGCTGCGAGAGGTATTTTCCATATTCGGACAGCCGTTAAAAATTACTTCCGATCGTGGAACAGCATATACATCCAAGGAATTTGGCGACTTTGTTGCGGCGTATGGTGTTCAGCGTGTGAAGACTGCCGTGCGGACGCCAAGAGCCAATGGTCAAGCCGAGCGAACCAACAAGACTTTACTCAGTACGCTGAAATGTTCAGTTGAGAACAACAAGGATTGGGATGTAGCTTTGCCGAATCTTCAATGGAGCCTTAACACACAACGGAACTCAACGACCAGGTTTTGTCCTAATGAATTAATTTTTAATTTAAATCCTAGGTCTGTGAGCCAAAATCGTTTAGTACAGGCGATACATGACGATCAAAGCAAAATCGATGACATTGATTTGAAGAGACAACAGGCTGACAGACCGTCAGGAGAGGCCGAGCTGTCAACGGCAACACTGGGGTCGGGTTAGACTTCCCTTTTACCTAGGATGGAAGTTGACGGACAGTATCAGCCGAGCCTTCACGACGAATAGGTCGTCTTTATCTTTTAATAATTCAATGTCGTGTTGTAATAATTAACACATTCGGAAAATAAAGTTTTATATTAAATAATACATTATTCGGTCTTTTCTTTCTGACAATAAGATCTCCGCAAAAAAAAGAGTAAGGGTTGCGCAGACACTTTAGATGTCGCCCCATTCGACTTCCACCATGAGAGTACTTTAGTTTATATATACAAAGAGAAACTGCAACCAAAAAATTAGTAAGTGATGTGATCGCTTGGGGGCCGACGTGTGGA